>JAJHZJ010000670.1:1292500-1459888 GCA_023548195.1 Bettongia penicillata ogilbyi
TTTCTTTGACATGTGATTGTCTAAGTAGAGCAGCTTGTCCCCCTCTCTGCAAGACTCTTCTCTTATTCTTCCCCAACTTCGATCCCACATTTTTCCTCTTTCACCCTTTCTTCTTAATTCCCCCTGTGTGGTCCTCCCTCCCATGTTCAAAATTATTCTGTTGATCACTTAATAATGACTTATTTATCCTGCCCCCCGTTACCCCTCCCACCTCTCCCTTGTCATTGTCCCCTACTTTTACCTCCCTTAATTTTAATATATTTCTGTACTAAAATCTCTGTGTATGGAACTGCATTCAATGTTACTTTATACAATTCAAATGTAAGTGAGATTAATGCCATGCCCATTGTCCCATCTCTTTCTCCATGATCATATGCTCTTCATGTTAAACATGTTGATTGTGCAGTAGTGATTTCCTTCCCCTTTTTCCTCTCCAGTGTTCTTTAATCTCTCTCATTTTCTTCTTCTGATTACTAAAGGATGGGTTTTCAGGCACTTAAGTTCATTGTGATTTTATAAAAGATTATTTTGGTGCATGGTTTTAAAGTTTTCTTACAGTGGTTTTACCTCATTCTAACAACCCTTCTGTTGTTCTGCTTTTGAGTTCCAAGCATGTGATCCTCCCTTTTCAGAGAATCTATAGTTCTTGATAAATTCTTTGCTCACTCTAAATTACCTTCTTGTTAGTAGCTTTTCTGATATCTTTGAGAGATATAATTTCTACTTTTTGTTACCTCTTTTAATTTTGTAAAAATTGTTCTTCTAAAACCATCCGGAAGGTCCTTTCCATTGCTCCCTGTGACTTTGAGGTACCTTGTATTGGTTGCTAGAGTACTTTTCTTCTCATCCACAGTCTTCAAATGATCTTTTTTACTTTGGTCTACAATCTTTGTATTCTTTAGACTGAAGAATATTTGGAGTTGTTGAATTATTTTTCTTTTTTTTCTTTTTCTTTTTTTTTATTTAACTTTTTAACATTCATTTTCACAAAATTTTGGGTTCCAAATTTTCTCCCCTTTTATCCCCTCCCCCCACCCCAATACCCCAAGCATCTAATTTTCCCTATCTCCAATCTGCCCTCTCTTCTGTCATCCCTCCCTTCTCTTGTCTCCATCTTCTCTTTTCTCCTATAGGGCCAGATGACTTTCTATTCCTCATTAACTGTATGTCTTCTTTCCTTGTAGCAACAACAATACTAAACAGTTGTTCCTAACACTTTGAGTTCCAAAGTCTCCCCATCTCTCCCTCCCCACCCATTCCCTTTGGGAAGGCAGACAATTCAATATAGGCCATATCTGTGTAATTTTGCAAATGACTTCCCTGATAGTCGTGTTGTGTAAGACTAACTGAATTACCCTCCATCCTACCCTGCCCCTCATTGTTTCTCTTCTGTCTTTTAATCCTGTCCCTCCCCAAGTGTTGACTTCAAATTGCTCCCTCCTCCCTTTGCCCTCTCTTCCATCATCCCCCCTTGCTTATCTCCTTCTCCCCCACTTTCCTATACTGTAAGATAGCTTTTCATACCAAAATGAGTGTGCATTTTATTCCTTCCTTTAGTCAAATGTGATGAGGGTAAACTAATTGTTTTTTTTTCTCAGCTCTCCTCTTTTACCCTCCACTAAAAAGTCTCCTACTTGTCTCTTAAATGACATACAATTACCCCATTCCATTTCACCCTCTTTCCTCCCACTACATTTCTCTCTCACCATTTACCTTAATTTCTTTTAAGCTATGGTCCCATCCTATTCAATTCACTCTGTGCTCTCTGTCTCTGTGTGTGTGTGTGCATGTGTGTATGTGTGTGTGCATGCATGCGTGTACATGTGTGTGTGTGGTCCCACCAACTACCCAGATACTGAAAGGTTTTAAGAGTTACAAATATTGTCTTTCCATGTAGGAATGTAAACAGCTCACTTCTGGTAAGTCCCTTAAGACTTCTCTTTGACGTTTACTTTTTCATGCTTCTTCTCATTCTTGTGTTTGGAAGTCAAATTTTCTTTTCAGCTCTGGTCTTTTCATCAAGAATGATTGACAGTCCTCTGTTTCATTGAAAGACCGTATTTTCCCCTGAAGTATTATACTCAGTTTAGCTGGGTAGGTGATTCTTGGTTTGAGTCCTAGTTCCTTTGACTTCTGGAATATCCTATTCCACAGCCTTCGATCCCTTAATGTAGAAGCTGCTAGATCTTGAGTTATCCTGATTGTATTTCCACAGTACTGGAATTGTTTCTTTCTAGCTGCTTGCAAGATTTTTTCCTTGAGCTGGGAGTTCTGGAATTTTGCCACAAGGTTCCTAGGAGTTTCTCTTTTTGGATCTCTTTCAGGTGGTGATCGATGGATTCTTTCAATACTTACTTTGCCCTCTGGTTCTAGAATGTCAGGGCAGTTTTTCCTTGATAATTTCATCGAAGATGATGTCTAGTCTCTTTTTTTGATCATGGCTTTCAGGAAGTCCCATAATTTTTAAATTGTCTCTCCTGGATCTATTTTCCAGGTCAGTTGTTTTTCCCATGAGATATTTCACATTCTTTTCCATTTTTTCATTCTTTTGGTTTTGTTTGGTGATTTCTTGGTTTCTCATAAAGTCATTAGACTCCATCTGTTCCATTCTAATTTTGAGAGAACTATTAAATTCAGTGAGCTTTTGAACCTCTTTTTCCATTTGGCTAATTCTGCTTTTGAAAGCATTCTTCTCCTCATTGGCTTTTTGAACCTCTTTTGCCAATTGAGCCTATTCTTCAAGGTGTTATTTTTCTTCGGTGTTATTTTCTTCAGCATTTTTTGGGGTTTCCTTAACCAAGGTATTGACTCATTTTTCATACTTTTCTTGCATCTCTCTCATTTCTCTTCCCAGTTTTTCCTCCATCTGTCTAACTTGCTTTTCAAAATCCTTTTTGAGCTCTTCCAAGGCCTGAGCCCACCTGACATCCCCCTGGGGTGTCTGGGGTACTGAGGCTCCACCCTCCACATCTTTCCCTGATGGCAAGAATACGTCCTCGTCATCACATCCGAATGTTGGGATCATTTGCATTTGTTGGAAAAAACTCTCTATAGTCTTATTTTGCTTCCCTTTTCTAGGCATTTTCCCAGCCAGTTACTTGACTTCTGAGATTCCTGTCCACCCCCGCCTAGATCCGCCCAGCTAGTGCTTGGGCTCTGAGATTCAAATGGGCTTTCCGCACCGCTGGCCCAGCTGCTAATCAATGAGCTTTAGTTCTGGTGCTGGGGTGGGGGCAGGGCCGCCTCCCAGGCTTGGCTTCCTCAGGGGCTTTATGCAGAGACTTTCAGGAACGGAGCGGGTGGGGGGGGGGCCCGCCTCCCAGGCTCAGTTCCCTCAGGGGCTTTATGCAGAGGCCTTCGGTAGTGGAGCAGGGTGGGGCAGGGCCGTCTCCCAGGCTCAGCTCCCTCAGGTTGTTTATACAGAGACTTTCAGTAATGAAGATCCTGCCTGCTGCTGGGGGAGTCCTGGGCCGACGCAGCCACTGCTGCCTCCGCTGCCACCCACGCCTCTGCCTCTGCTGCTTCCTGCCCCTGTCTCTGCCACCACCGCTTCCTCCCGAGGGGGCCTGAGTCATGGAGACACCCCACTCCCCTCAGCCAGCCAGCCGTCTCTCTCACTGACCTGTAGTTTTTTCTGTGGGAGGAGGGACTTTCCTGGCTGCCGGAGCTTCCGTCCCTGAAGCCTGCTCGGGTCAGCTTTTCTGGGGCCGCAGCCAGGGCAGAGCTCGGGTGGGGTCCGCTTTCTGGGGCGTGATGGACCCTGGGGACGGATCTCCAGGGCTCTCTGGCACAGAAATCTCTTCCCCTCCATTTCTGTACCCCTTTCAGTGGTCCAGAAGTTATGGGGGTCTTTTTTTACATTAATTCTATGGGCTTTGGTTTCGGAGCTCTTAAATGTGCGTCCTTCTACTCCGCCATCTTGGCTCCGCCCCTGAATTATTTTTCTTTATCACTGGTCTCTCTGCTATTTATGCTGATGATTTTTTTCCCTAGGTGATCTTTGGCTTATCCTGGCATATGATGGAAAAGAATTGAGCTTAGGTATAATTCAGACATCTTGCCCAAAGTTTCATGATTAATCTTGGGACAGCTAATTCAGTAAAGTGACTGGGATAGAAAAGCTACTGCAATGTTCAGATGATAGATATAAGGAAATGAAGAAACTTCATAGTTCATAGACATGGTTTACAATGTTTTCTTTTTTTTAGTGAAAGGGAGGAGATAGGATAGTAGCTAGATGGGGTAAAAGGTCAGATTGTCAGGACTTCCTCCTCTTCCCCTTTAGTATTGCATAGATCTGAACATGCTTGTACGCAGCTAGGAAAGAGCCAATGGAGAGGGAGAGGGAATTAGGTCCTAGAATAGGAAAGTACAGCATGGGATCAAAGGAGCAGGAATTAGCTCTAACAAGAAGCAGCTAAAAATATTCTTGTGATTGGAGGAAAGACAAACATAGGTTACGATTCTGAGGATTTGTGAGAGGTGAAATTAAAGATCCCGTCATAGAGACCCTTAGTTGTAGCTCTGGCTAGAATCCTTCTCATAGTCATTACATAGATAAAGTTTCCCTATCGACGTGCTATACAAGACATAATATTGAGTAAGTTCAGTGCAGTAGTTGAAGACTTTCCCTCTTTAGTATGAACTCATGTTGAGAAGGAATTTGCTTGGGGGAAAAAGCCTGCCCTCATTTATGAACTTTCTACTCTGGATTCTCTTACGTACAGTTCAGTCGTGTTCCTGATTAAAGACTTTCCCATGTTTATTACCTTCACATAGTTAATCACAATGTCTCTCAATATGCTGTTGAATAAAGTCACAACTTCAGGTGAAAACTACTTCCTATTTATTATATGCATAAAGTTACTCTCCACTATGAATTTTCTGATGGATATCAAAGATTATTTACAGAAGACAGGTCTTCCCACCCTCATTATATTCATAAGGTTTCTCTCCAGTGTTAAGTAAGCTGTGAGCTTCTTTGGAAGGCTTTCACACATTTATTTCATTTGTAAGTCTTCTCATCATGTGTTAGCAGAAGACCTTCCAGTATTCATTGTATTTGTATGGTTTCTTTCCAGTATGAATTCTCAGATGTACAAAAATTAGGTACTCCTATTGAAAGCCTTCCCACATTCATTCATTCCACGTTTTCTCCCCTCTGAATTCTCTATGTGCAATAAAGTTTGTATTCAGAAGGAAGTTCTACCATATTCATTACATTCATATGATTTCCCTCTACTATGAATTTTCTCGTGTACAGAAAGGTAGGGTGCTGCTGTTGAAAGTGTTTCTACATTTATAAAGTTTCTCTCCAGTATGAATTGTCTATCATCAAGCAAGGTGTGAGCTCCACTGGAAGACCTTCACATAATTATGACATTATGGGAGGTTTCTCTTTAGTATACAGTTTTGGTGAGGTTGGAATTATAACAGAAGGACTTTCATTCTCATTATAATTAGGGGATATTTTTGAGCATATTCTATCAATCTGAGAATAATATGAAGCTATTCCCATATGTGTCACTTTTAGGGAAAGTATTTCTTAATGATGTTCTCTATTATAGAAAATGTTCTTGTCTCAGATAAGCAATTCAGGCACATTTGCTATGGTCATGCCCTCTCACTTGATTAAGCTGGATGATTTTTACTAGTTCAGAATGTTTTTTTCCTTATTGCTCTGCTCTCTCCAACCTGGCCAGGCTCCTTACAGCTTGGAGATACAGATACTAACCATGGGAAAGCCTCCCAGGAATCTTTCTAGGGATAATTTTATCATAGAATGGTGTTGATTTTTAGGTCTAATCTCCTAATTTGCATAGCAGATTTCAGGGACATCACACCATCTCCAGTGTCTAGGGAGCTTCCTATTGCTTCAGCTAGTGGATCACATCTCTTGGAAATGACAAGTCTAAGGTGGACCATGTTACTGGAGTTTTCCTGCTTTACTTTCCTGTGTAACTTCTTCAGAGAAGGCTCTGGGTGCTCCCACTCTTCTAGAGTAAAGTCCCCAACCATATCCTAGAATATCACTGACTTGTTGGGGGGAGGTGTTACTGAGCACTTCTTCCCTAGTCAAAAAGTAGTCTTGATATATTGGCCCCTGGAGCCCAGAAGGAACTGTAAGCCTTATGCACATGCCCTGGTTAGGTACCCTGAGTCCCTAAGGGAAACCAGGGTCCCTACTCTAGAACTTTGGTATTCTAGAAGAATCAGCTACAGGACTTCTAGTACAGGGCAGGAAGTAGAAGGGATGAGATTGTTCCAGAGGACAAAGGTGCCATTTTATGCAGAGGCAAGGATGATGCATGTACACAACAGGCACCTTCCTACTAAAGCCAACAGCCTCAGGAGGCCTGACTACTTAGGCCTTATCAGACAGCTCTGGATGTCCCACCTTCCCCTCCCTTCCAGTTTCTGCAGGGCTGCCAAGGAAGCAAGATGAGGTCTCTAATAACCCTCTGCCCACAATGATTGCTGAAAGCCTTTGCCTTTTCTCCCCTTTCAGGGCTGTAAGCTGAGGCCATGTGCTTGTCTTCTAAAACTATTAAAACATAATAAAATCACACATAGACCCACTATCATTTTAACCTTTGGTACCCTTAAAGATATTAGGGTTCTAAGAATACATTTATTTCTTATTACCATATTAACACATAAACAATTCATCCCTATACATTCCATTTCAATTAAACATGTACGTTTCTCAGCTCAGATGCTACCTTCTTCAGGAGGCGTTTCTTGCTTCTGCCCAGTGCCAGGTCCTTTCCTTTGAGATTCACTTTCATTTACATTATATACACTTTTTCCCCTTTGGCATCCTGTCTGCCTCATTAAGGGAAGCAACCATGTGTTTACCATTCCTTGAATGCCCACCACTTCGCACACAAAGTAGATGCTTAACCAATGATGCTTAACCAATGATGCTTAAAGTAACTATGCAGTTACTTTATACAAATCATCATTCACTATCTGACATATACATGTCATGAATAGGGAAGTGAAAACCTGCAGCTTTGTAATTAACCGGCACCCTTTAAAATATTTCAGTTCAGTTTGGCAAGACAGGCAAGCATGGAATAAAGGAAAATAACTGAATTGGAGACAGATCTGGGTTCTCATTCAGGCTCTACCAGTAACTGACCAGCAAGTCACATTGGGCAAGTTACATTTTCTAGGCCTTTTTCTTGATCTATAAAATGAGGAAACTTGACTGGCTGATCCTCAATATAAAATCCAGTCCTCAATTTCTATAATTCTGAATATTTATTGAGCATCTTCTAATGATAATCCTACCGTAGTGAATATAAAGTATCAGATATGCTCCCTGACATGAGGCCAGCAATTTCATTGAGAAGGCAAGGCCATTGAGTTACTGCTGTTGCCGAGTTGTGTCCAGCTCTTAGTGATCTCATTTAGGCTTTTTGTGGCAAAGACAGTGGAGCAGTTTGCCATTTCCTTCTCTAGCTCATTTTATAGATGAGAAAACTCAAGCAAACTGAGTTAAGTCACACAGGTTGTAAGTGTCTGAGGCCAAGCTTGAACTCAGGTCTTCCTAACTCCAGGTCTGGCTTTCTATCCACCACCTACCTGAGGAAAGAGTTAAATTGAAAGAATAGTTCACGTATAACTGCTCATTTAGTGTAGAAGAAGAAACATCACACAAGGGGTTAAAGATCTATGTTTGAGGTCCAGTTCTGGCATTTATTAGATCTGTAACCATGGAAAAATAATTTCATCCCCACCAACTGGAAAATTCAATAATGCTTACACCACTTATAATAAACATACTATAGGTTTGTTGTAAGTAAAAAGCTCTATAAATCTTAAAGAGCTTATTTTAATTTGTGAATAATAGTAATAAATATGATTTTGGGTAGGATACTTAAAAGATGACTTATTTGCACCAACAACAGTAATACCTAACATTTACATAACACATTAATATAAGATTATTTAACATGTACATGGGTGACATGCTGTTGGAATCGAGTCTCTAAGGCCATTTTGCTCTACTGAGTCAAATGTTTTTTGTTTTAACCAATAAACAGCAATCACATAGAATCTTGCATTTTTCATACTTCTTGATGAATTGTGAGGCTGAGAAGATAGAATGTGCTATGGAGAATTGTTTGTAAAAACGCCATTCCTATGGACCCCTTTCTTTTTGTAAAATTAATTGGAATATTTTCATCAAGGATATCTAGGTCTACAGATAAAGATCAATATCATTAAGATGGATGCAGATGAAATAGAAAGCATTAGAGTCAGTACTTGACATCTCTGTAACTATTCTTTTTTTGAGTATTAAAAGTACTTGATCAAGTACTTAATTTTTTTCATTCTTTTGGAATGTTTACAGTGAAGTATCTTGCACACATATAATTAAGATGCCATCATACAAAATTCTCTGGCAGATAGAACCAGAGTAACTTTGTTCAGTGATTTGCATGCATCAGTATCAAGTTAGGGATATTGTCCAGATTGTGTCACACAAATAGATGGGCTACCATCATGAGAATTTGCTAAGCAGAAGTAGTGGGTCATGGCTATTTCCTTCAAGACCAGAGGAAAACTCTAAGTCCAATGCATCAGTACTTCCTGAAGTCTGTTCCTCTTTCATTCTATCCTATTTTTAAGCTATTTTCTTCTTTAAGGCTATTTTTCCATGCTGACTCCTTAGCACTTGTGATTTAGGCAATCTTATCCTGCATTCTTTCCAGGATCTTTTTGCCTCTATCTTTCTTCCTTTTTATCTTTTCATAATCCTAGTGAACCGTGTGATCAACAAAAATAGTGCAGATATCAGTCTGTTACTATATCTACTACTGCCTGCACTCTCCTTTTAATTCCATCATGGGTTACCATATTCCCTTATCAGGGATTCATGCCATTATTAAACCCAATAACCCAGGGACAACTAGGTGGAGCAATGGATAGAGCACTGGCCCTGGAGTCAAGACCTGAGTTCAAATCCAGCCTCAGATTGACACTAACTAGCTGTGAGACCCTGGGCAAGTCACTTAATTCTGATTGCCTCGCCAAAAACAAAAACAAACCAAAAATCCCTAATAACCCTCTGAATCAGGGACATTCCCAAATTGTCCTCTTACTTAGAGATAAAGACATATCTGTGACCTCATAGATTCACATCCTCTTTCCATTGATGCCATTATAATCCTACCATACCTTCTTATCTTTTGTGCTGTTTAGCTGTGTCCTTCTATAAATTCTCTGTAGACACACTCACTATCCTGAAAGCCTCTTCTGGCTCTTTTAATATATCAGGGGTGTGTATCACTGTAGCACTCAGGCTATCTGTAACTTCTCATTCTTATTACATTACCAATTCATCTCCTTTGCTGGTCACACATGTCCTGCATGTTTTCTCTTACAAATTACAAAATACTGACAATCACCATTGTCCGCATCTGTTCACACCCATCCTGTTTGATGAGACAATCAATCAACAGCGATTTATTAAGTATTTGCCATGTGAGGCGCACTATGCTAAGAGCTGGGGATAAAAATCATGGTCTTTGTCCTCAGAGAGTTCAAATGAAGGGACATACTTCTGAAACATAGGAAGCCAACCTAAGAGTGATGAGACAGTGTGAAGGTCAGTTACAAAATGGAATTTGTTTGGTGTGAACATCGAGAAAACCAATAGCATTCTGTCTCCTGAACACTGACTCCATCTTGTGCTGCCACATCTATTTTGTTCCATCTCATTTTTCTGCAAATCATCTCCAAGGAACTAGATGGTATAAGCCATCTACTATTTCAAACAACTCAACTGAAATTCACTCTTCCCCCCTCCCAACTTGGAAAGTCCCTAATCTTTCCTCCAATTAGACATCAGATTACCTAATTTTGTATCCTGGTTTGTATTAATTACTTTCTTTTAATTAATTGGTCCTATTTGATTAATTATTTTTAATATATAAATACCTGTCTCACTGTATGCAGGGTCTTTTGGACTGCCAGGAGACTAATGATCAATGTTTGTTATGTCTATTTTGCTAATAAATCTTATAGCTTAGATTGTGCTTTTTCAGTTATTATGTTATCCACCACATCAGCCACCTATAACTTCCTAAAATGAGGCACCTCTCACTCAAGACAAGCAAAAGAATGGCAAGATATTGCAGAAGCTACTTTGCAATATTAATCTTTTCCCATTCTCTTTTCCCTGGATGGCTTGTTTATTTTTCTTCATGAAAAATCCTACAAATCTAATCCAATATGGAGTTGAGAATGGGTTTATACACTTGAGGGGATTTGTTTTAAATCTGCCTCTGTTTCTAATCAGAGCTATTGCTATACCACCAAATGATCAACTGCTATGACTGCAAATCTTATGATCCTTAACAGTAATTACCTGCATTGCTAATTGTATTTTCCTTATTTATTACTCCCCTTAAATGATGTCCCAGGATCTGCCAATGCAATAAATGAGAAGAGAAAAATAGACAATGCTATTTTCACTTCAATGCAATATTCCAAATGAATGCTTCGGTATTTGCTTTTGATGGATGGCAAGCTTTTCTTTGACAGGAGAGATATTGCTCAGCAATCCATTTACTTCAAGGGATATTGCAAAATTCTCATAATCAAATTAACTTTAAATCACTTAAATTAAATTTTTAAAAAAGCTGTGCCATCTAGCAATTTGGGGTGGGATTTGGGGACGAAGAGGCAATAACGAAAAAGAACCAAGCATGACAGCCTGTCAGCTTATCACAATTCCATAAATATCAGCATTTATGGATACATCTGCTGATTCTAGTCCCACATATACACAAGAGCAAGTTTCAGGACAACAGAAAGAGGTTTTTGGCCAATGGGATAATCCATTAGTTGAAAATACTATTAAAACAGTCACTTTGTTTTACCTGTGCCCCAGTTTCCTCATATGTAAAACCAGAAATTGTGCTAGATGATGTCCAAGGTTCCTTTTGTCTCTTAAAATCATCTGAAATATACCTATTCCTAATCAGGCAGATTTCCAATCTAATCTATAAGTTACCAGTTCTTTGCCTTTTATAAATATTAATAGGAAATGGAAAGTGTTAAAATAGGAAAGCAAGGGACAAAAGGTACATTAGAAGGGACAATGTAGTCCTCCCGGATTTACTCCTTCCAATCCAACACTGTGGTGAAGGTTGGCTGAATATTATCCTCATTTTAATATTATCATTCATATTTTGGGATTTAGATGATAGTGGATAGAGTGCTGAATCTGGAATCAGGAAGACCTGAGTTCAAATCTGACCACAAACACCCATAGCTAGTTATGTGACCCTGGATAAGTTACTCTGCTTTCCTCAGTTTCCTCATGTGTAAAATGGGGATAAGAATAGCAAATCCCTGTGTTGTTGTAAGGATCAAAAAGGATAATAATTGTAAGTACTTAGTATGGTACTTGGCACACAGTAGGCACTATACAAATTTTAGATTTATTGTTATTATCATTTCTTTGCACATGAGTAGATGAGGCATAAGGAAAGTAGATTGATTACCCAACGATACAGAGCTAAAAAGCAGGAAGAGTGGAGCTCAGGTCCAAGTTTCCTGACTCCAAACCTGGTGCTTCTCCCACTATAACTAGTTAATTAACACTAAAGGAGGACCAGAGGTATGGTAGATGATTAAATAAAGCATGTTTTGGAACTGTGCCTTTAGGCTTGTAAGTAAATAAGGGTATAGCTGAAAGTCTGGGAAATTATTTCTAGTGAAATTATGAAAGCATGCTACTAAAACCAGCATTGGAAGACCTTGCAAAGTTAGCCATTTTTTCCCCATCCTCTCTACTGTTTCCCTTCAACTCTCTCCACTCTAGGAAGAACCTAATGTCAAGAGATTTGCATCCAAGTTTCCTCAAAAGTCCCTGGAGCATTCTTAAATGTTTAAAAAATTTCCTCTGCATAGAAGATCATAGAGTAGGCTCTTAATAAACATTTAACGAATTGAATTGAGTTGAAATAAAGGAAGCTCAAGCACCTAAGTCAAACACCTAAGAAGAATAAGGAATTAATTTTTAATAAACTCAAAAGCACTCCCATTGGACATATAACTTAGATATAAAGGGTGATATCGAAAACAAAGTAGGGGAACAAGGAAGAAATTACCTTTTAGATCAATGCTTAAGGTAAGAGTTCATGACTAAACTCCTTTTGAAGATTATGGAAGATAAAGCAGACAATTTTATCATATGGGATTTTAAAAAGATTTTGCATAAGCAAATCAAATTTAGTTAAAAATAAAAGAGAGATAGACAACTGGAAAAATTCTTTGTAGCAACTTTCTTTGATAAAAGTCTCATGTTTAGGATATATAAGAAACTGATTAAAATTTGTAAGACTGAGAGCCATTTCCCAAATGGTAAAAGGATAGGAATAGGCAGTTTTCAAAGGAAGCAACTTAAGCTATTAACAATTATTTGTTAGCAGCTAGACGCTCCTATTAAACTAATAATTATAAAAATGAAATTAACACAACCCTAAGGTCTCCCTCACAGCCATCAAATTGGAAAAGATGATACAAGATGAAAATGATAGATGCTGGTGGGACTAGAAAAAGTCACATTATGGCATCATTGGCAGACTTGTGAATTTATCCAACCATTATGGAAAGCAATTTGAAACTAGGCTCCAAAAGTTACAAGCCATAGTTGAATTGACTGGTATTGTCAGAACTGTTGAAGAACTGTTTTGTCACTAACAGCAACTATTGTAGTGGGGAAAAAAAGCATACATCTGAGTCAAAGTAGTTGTATTCAAATCCTCTTTGTACTTCTCCTTGATCTGTTTTCCCAACTTCAAAATAAGGGAGTTATATAAAACAATCTCTTAAAACTCAAAGTTTTGTTCATATGTCTTGACTCAAAGTTATGTTTGTTTTGAACATATATTTTTATGCCTTTGTCACCAAATTAATCCATTGAAATGAGGCCTCCTCACCTCACCCCCTTCTCCCACCCAATACTTTATACATAATTTCTATATACTTATATGAATATGTGTTCTCTCTCCTGATAGAATGGAATCTTTTTGAGGAAAGGATTGTTTCATTTTTTGTTTTCTTATCCCTAGATCTCAGTACATGTCCAGTACAATGTGTTTAACGGGCACTTGATGGTGAATTAGAGAGATTCATGGTATCTGAAAGAAGTGTGTAGTGTTCTTAGAATAAATTCATTTATTTTATCTCCCCAACAAGGGTGGGTTAAAATTAAAGAAAAAAGGCAGGCAAAGCAAAATGGAAAATTATTTTAGTCAATGTAACATTTTAAAAAATTAAACTTTCGTGGAAAAGCAATTCAATTCTGATATTTTCTAAGTACTTTTTTACTGTAGTTTTATAAAAGTGTAATTTCAATTGATTAAAAATTTTAATAGTTTAAAATGGCACTAAGACTTTTAGGATATCCAGTATCATATACATGGTGATCTCCAATTACAATAAAATTGTAATCTTCTTAAGGTCAAGTGCCATATCTTCTAGTATTCCACATAGTGACTAGCAGTGTCCAACATATAATAGAAGCATGTTGAATTAAATTGGTAAATAAAAATGAAAGATCATATATTATTTAGGAGTTGTGTAGGAAGCTACTTCTTACTCAGTCCAGCAGATCTTGTCCAATAGCTCCTTCATTGTCATGAAATCCCATTCTTCTGCAAGAGGCGCTTTCCAGGGAGCATCACTTGGAATCTATGCAAAGAAGTGCAAAATGTTTTTCCTTTGGGGGATCATTTGGGGATATCTGTTAAATAGCATCTTAAAGCATAACTTAAAAGACTGCAACTAAACTTGTGTGTCTCTACTATGTAATTCCATAAAGTTCAATTACATAGCAGGTAGATAGTATAAATGAAGGAGCCACAATATTTTTAAATATTAAGATACATAGATAAACAGACAGAATGGCAGTATGGTATAGTGGATAGAGAGCTGGCCTCAGTTCCAAAACAACATGGGTCCAAGTTCTGACTCTGTGCATACTGACTGTATTTGTTTTGTTGAGACATATTTTAGTCATGTCTGACTCTCTGTGATCCCATTTGGGGTTTTCTCAACAGGGATACTAGGAGTAGTTTGCCACTTCCTTCTCCAACTCAGTTTTACAGATGAGGAAACTGAGGCAAACAAGATTAAGTGATTTGCCCAGGGTTACACAACTAGTAAGTGTCTGAGGACACATTTGAACTCAGGTCTTCCTGACTTCAGGCCAGGTGCTAAATCCACCTTTCTGCCCCAAACTAATGGTATGAACCAGAGCAATTCATTTAATCTCTGGGTGCTCCCAGGCAACTCTCTCAGACCTTAAGTTAAAGAAGTACTGCTCCTTTTCATCAACAGATATACATACACATACATATATATTTTATATACAGTTTAGCCATTTTTCAGTCATTTTGTTTTATATACACATATTTATTTTTTGGCCTAGACCTTTGATGAAATCAAAGTCTCCCCCTTCTGTCTGAGTGTATACATATAAACACATGCATGTTATAGTTATGTGCACACATGCATATGAATATATGCATGTATTTGTGTGGATCAGCCTGCCGCCCCCTCTTTTCATATGGCCCGCAGTCTAAGAATAGTTCTTACATTTTAAAATATAATATAACTTTGTAAAGCTATTCTTAAGGGGTGGGCACAGTGAGTCAAACCCAGCCTTCTGGACCATAGAGTGCCAGCCTCTGCACTATACCTTACTACTTTTTCTATGAAATATTTTTGTTGTTGCTATCATAATTGTTTAAGTTGTTGCTTTCACTGTCATGATTTTATTGTTTGGCATTCACATGATTACTTCTGCTTATTGAACTCTATAAACTGAATAAACTCTTATAATTGTGATGAAACCTTTTCTTTCTTGTAATAAATCTTAACTTTAAATAGATGGTCCCCAGACATGGATAATAATGTCTAATTCTAATTTAAAACCAGCCATTATGTCAGATTAGATTATTGAAGTGATTAGCAAAAGGAAATACACAAAGCTTTCCTGAATCTGCCCAGAGAAAGACCAAATTTGTCTCTGAACATGGCAACCAAAATTTAAAATATTTCAAAAATAAGGTTTGTTGTTATTCAATAATGTCTGACTTTTCATGACTCTACTTGGGGTTTTGTTAGCAAAGATACTCATGTGGTTTGCCGTTGCCTTCTTCAGGTTATTTTACCTGAAACTGAGGCAAATGGGATAAAATGACTTTCCCAGGTTAAGTGTCTGAGGCTGGATTTGCCTGGAGCTCTAGCCATTGTACTATCCTCTCATTTTGCTCTATTCTACATTTCTAGTTTAATTTCACCTTATTTTCTTTACACATTCTACATTTGTCAAATTAGACTACTATCTCTCTCCAGAATGCAAGCTTCCATCTCTGACTTCCCATAGCAGACCATGCGCCATGCTAGAGAATTAGCCTTCTTCATGGCCTCCATGGACCTCCTTATACAATTTTCTTAAGGTACTTTTGGGGAGTTCTCTTTTGTCCCTCCCTCATTTTATCTCATCTTGTCCTATGTGTAATGTTATTTTCATGTCATATTCCCTAGTAAAATGTAAGTTCCTTGAGGGGAAGAACTATGTCATTTCTTCTAATTTTATTCCTGGAACCTAGTATAGCACTTTGTGTATCATGGGCACCTCATAAATGTTTCTTTAAATGCTGGAGGAGATGTGGGAAAATGGGGACACTGAAGCATTGTGAGTGGAGTTGATCCTACCATTCTGGAGAGCAATTTGGAATTATGCTCAAACTGTGCACACTCTTTGGTCCAACAATATCACTTCTAGGTCTGTATTCCAAAGAGATCAAAGAAAAGGAAAAGGACCTACATGTACAAAAATATTTGTAGCAGCACTTTTTATGGTGGCAAAGAATTACGAATTGAGGAGATATCCAACAACTGGGAGAATGCAACAAGTTATAGTATATGATTGTTAATGGAATACTATTTTGCTATAAGAAATAGTGAGTAGGTGGATTTCAGAAAAACTTAGGCTTACGTGAACCAATGCAGAGTGAAGTGAGTGGGACCAGGAAAACACTGTACACAGTAACAGCAATATTGTACAATGACCAACAAGGAATGACTTAATTATTCTTATCAATACAATAATTCAAGAAAATTTCCTAAGGACTCAAGATGAAAAATGCTCTCCACTTCCAGAGAAAGGACTGATGGAGTCTGAATGAAGAATGAAGATACTTTTTCTCTCTTTTTAGGGTTTCTTTTTGTCTGTGTCTTCTTTTACAACATAGTAACATGGAAATATGTTTTGCACAACTGCACATGTATAATCTATATCAAATTGCTTACTGTCTAGGGGAAGAGAGGAGGAGGCAGGGAGAGAATTTGGAACTCAACATTGTAAAAATGATGTTAATAGTTGGAAAAAATAAAATAGTATTTAAAAAAAGGAAAAATGTTTCTTGAATTAAAAAGAAGTGGAATAAAGCTCTTTATAGAGATGTTGAGTTATAGCCTATACTTTGCGGAGAATAAAGACCTGGAAAAGCATGAGCCAGTTCTAGTTGGTTCTGAAACATTGACCTACAGTCAGCACCATAGGAATGGAGAATATTGAGTAGTTTTTAAAAGAAATGTTCTAGTTATAACAGTTATTGTGCATCAAATTTTCTTTCTTTCCTTTTTTTGCTTTGGAGTGCCATCAAGAATGGAAGGGAATAAAATAACACAAAAATTAGCATAATTGAACCACATGTGATCTTTTTAAAACTCAGTGGGGAAAATACATTTTCCCTTTAACTGACCAGTCGAACATGAAGACTTTGTAACTCAATCAAAAAAGACTGTCCAGGCTCAAACATTCATACCTGTTTCCCCATTTCATCCATCGTTCTCCACAGGTTATTATGATCCAAGAAGGCAATAGGGTTCCATACATAAGGAAATGGACCTCTGAAGGGATAACTTTTGCCCTGCAATACATAAGATAAAAAATAACTTTGACAGAATGTTCTACAGTCTTTCATTCATTTGTACATATTTATATTAATTTCATTATGATGAATACTTTCAAAGGAGAAACATTAGATTTCTAAACATTTTATCTTAAAACATAGTACATAACATAGTCTGCCATCTTGAAGAAAGAAATTATTAATTAAAGCAGGAGTTCTTAACACATGGTTTATGAACTTGGTTTTAAAACAAAACATTTTGGTCACTATATTTCAATATAACTGATTTCCTTCATAATTCTATAGATTTTATTTTATGCATTTAAAATGTTATTCTGAGAAGCAATTTATAAACTTTAACCAAAAGCAATTTATGTCATTCCTGCATTAATAAAATTGAACAAGTGAGGTAACTAGAAAAGATCCAAAATATGTATAACTCATATTGAGATCACAAGATCATAAAGCTAGAAGAAAGTTTACTGGGTAGAGACTCCTCATTTTAAAGATAAGGAAACTGAGACCTGGGCAGATTAAGTGGTTTATCTAAAGTCACACAGGCATAAAGTAGCAGGGATTTTGATTGCTGGTCCTTTGGCTGGAAATCTTTGCATTGTCTCATTCTGTTTGCTTGAAGCATGGTACACAGCATAAACAGTAGCTCACATGTATATAGCATTTTATTTCATTTTTAAACCAACATGCCTTCATTAAGTACCTACTGTGTGCCAGACATTGTGCTGAAGACAAAAAAATTAATTTATTTCATTTTAAATTTATGGAACAAAACAAACTATAACACAATATAATAAATAATGACACACGAAACTGCGAATCTACTATGTACAACAAGCTATTCCTTTTAAAAAACAACAGTTAACATTTAAATTTTTTTCCCTTCCCTCCCCCTGTCCTGCCCTAGAGATGGCCACCATTAGACACACATGTGTGTGCACGCACACACACACGTAGGTATATAAAATTATTTTATATATACTTTTCTGAGGAAAGAGATATAAACATTATGATTTCCATTTTACAAATAAGTAAACTGAGACTTAATGAAGTTAAGAGATTTTCTTGCAGCTCTGTCTCTTATTAGAGAAGATAATAGAACGAGGACTCAAATTTAAACCTGACTATCAGTATGGTGCTCTTTCCACTACACTATACTGTCTCACTTAGATTTTGTGAGATATAGGCACATTGGGGAATGGGGGAGGGCACCAACAGTCCTATATTGTGGCTGTTCAGTTATTCAGAAGAAAGTAACCCTGTATCACCAGAAAATACTGTTCTTGTACCTATTTGTTAGTAGAGACAGGAGATGAAGTTAAAAAAAAAGGAAGTGATTTCCTATTTTCTCTCTGATATTACACTAACATAATACCTTGTACATAAAAAGAGCTGACCAAATGCTTATTGAATTGAATTTGTGGCAGATTTTAAATTTCATAAGGGAAGATGCCATATCTCATGCTTCTGTTTTATTATCTTCCCCTTCTCTCTTCCCCTAGTTTTGTAAGCTACTATTCAATAAATAGATGCTAATTTATATTCATAGAGCTCTTTGTGCAGGCTGAAGGGCAGGAGGTTTGGTAGGAGAAAATAGCTTTGTATTAGGAGTCAGGTACTGCTCTGTCACTACTCACAATTTGTGGGATATCAAGTCATCTCTCTGGGTCTTAATTTTCTTATCTGTACAATGAGGGGATCAGTTTAGCAGAGCCCTAAAAATTCGCTGATGAATTTCTGACTCTCCTAGTTACAAATTTTGGAGATCCTTTATCAATGTTCCTCTGAGAATGTGACATCTGGATGAATTTCTTGACTCAGTCAAAATGATATATTTGTTATGGGCCAGCTTGATGCCAGTATCCTGTTCAGATTTGATTGGAGGATGAAATGAGACAGTTTTAAGGCATGAAACAATTAACAAAAGGAGACTGACTAAAAAGTGCCCTAAAAGTCTGCAACTGGAGTACAGTGGCACTTGGCATTTACACAGGTCTCCTCATCACCATATGGAGAGGCTTCTGGTTGGCAGGACAAGGTATGGTGACTCCTGTGATCTTCAGATAGTCACCAAATCCGATAGCCCCTGACTCCATTTGGGTGGGACTTTTTATGCCCTTAGGTGATCAGGAAGCCTGTCAGTGGAGCAAGACAGGTGAGGGCCAGGAAACAGTTTTGTTGCCTTTAGGGACCATGAAGCCCTGCTGTGGGAGGAGTGGTGAAACCTTGAGAGATACGGATCCTATCACGGTATTCAAAAAAAGCCCTGAATGTGGAGTCAGAACATTACTTCTTTGCAATATGGGGATAGTAATAGTTGATTACCTACTTCTCAGAGTTGTTTGGGGACGAGGGAAGTTCTTTGTAATCACCTATGGAAATATTTTTTGTTATTATTGGCCAGAGCTGACTCACATTGAGTTCTCTGGCCAAAAAAAAAATCTCTCTAGGTATACGGATTTTTGCATGTGTAAGGTAGATTTTTGTTCTTTTTAAGATACTAGCTCCCAGGATCCGTGGCCATAATGATCTCTAGTTCCCAGGTTCATGGTATGTAAACATCTCCACCCCACTTGTGCAGCATCATATAATAATAAATAATATAACATTTGAATTCAGTTGATAAAAACCCACTGTGACCACACAGTGAGATATAATGGTGAGATAATGTAAACTTGTCAGGCTATTGCTAGCAAACTGCCTTCTTTGTCTGTTACCCTATAAATCAAGTAGGCACTGGTAAGTAAAGGAAATCTGAATGCACAAGCTAGAATACTATGTGTACCTAGATTGGCTCCCATTAAGGCTCAGAGGGAATCTGTGTGCTTGCCTCAACCAGCCCCCATTGAGACTCAGGGGACTGGTAGGAGTTATGACTGCTACTATGTTCTTACCGGCTCCTGTAAGAAGAGTAAATAGGAAAGCTGTAGGAGTTAATGCTTGCATTATCAGCTATCTTCTTGAGAAGACTAGGCTAGAATAAAGTAAGCTTATTTAAACCCTTATTATGTCTCCAAACCTGTCTTCCTATCTGCCTAGATCAAAAGTGAATCTGCTTTGCTAGAAGCTAGTGACTTTGCTAGAAGCTGCTAGAACACATGCTAGAAAAGCTCCTCCTCCTACTCCTGTGTATTTACCTGTCTAATAATTGGCATAGTTGGTGTTCTCTATCTAATGTTAACTTTCCTTTCCAGCACAATTTGGAGTCATAGTCTAATGTGGGGACAGAAAGACTTACAAATTCATGACTTATTAAATAGCCATCCCTTTAAAGATGATTCAGAGATTATTATTTCCTCAAAATCACACAAAAAAAAGAGAAAAGGAATGGGGACAGAGCCAAGATGACAGAATAGAAGCAGGGATCTTCCTGAGCTCTCCACCCAAACCCTTCAAAATACCTGTAAAAAAAAGACTGAACAAATTCTAGAGCAGCAGACGCCACAAAATGACAGAATGAAATAGATTTCCAGCCCAAGATAATCTGGATGGCCAACAGGAAGGGTCTATTGCATGGGACTCAAAGCAGAGCACAGCTCAATGTGGGCCACACTGATATAGACAGGACTGGAGCAGGTTGTAGGGTGTTGACTTACTCTGCTTCGGTTTCCAGACTTCTTAAACCACAAATGCCAAAGATAGCTTCAAAGGTCAGTGGGAAAGCTCTCTCACCAGAGTGAGAGAGAAATGCGGCCTATCCCCAGCCCCAGGGTGGCAACAGATACTGCTGCAGCAGCTGGCTGCTTTTGGAGCTCTTGGTCTACAGAGGGAGGAGTTATCCATCAGCTGATCTGCTTCACAGTTCTGGATGGCAGTTGTGGAGCAAGGAGGAATGCTGGTGTGGCAAAGCTGGCCTTGATTGTAAAAAGGGAATCCAGGATCCAGGGCAGAAAAGAGTGCTTGTGGTTGCTCATAGACCAGAGCACAGCCCAAGAGAGAAATAAACACTTCTCCTTTGATCATACTACTTTGGAGGAGTTGAGAATTCATAGGTCCCTACAAATATTTCTGAAAGCAGCTGCACAAAGGTCCTGAAACTTGGGGCAGTGTAACTTCCACTTAACAAGGAGCTCAGAGGTCAAGGAATTAGCTGGGAAAATGACCAAAAGGGGGAAAAACTATAGAAGGTTACTTTCTTGATTAAAAGGTGTTTTCTTTCAATGAAGAAGATCAAAGCATATAACTGGAGGAAGACAGCAAGGTCAAGGCTCCTACATCCAAAGCCTCCAAGAAAAATATGAATTGGTCTCATGCCATAGAAGACCCCAAAAAAGATTTTGAAAATCAAGTATGAGGAGTAGAGGAAAAATTGGGATGAGAAATGAAAGTGATACAAGAAAAATCATGAAAAACAAGTCAATAGCTTACTAAAGGAGACACATAATATAACACCTTTAAAAATAGACTAACTCAAATAGAAAAAGAGCTCCAAAAAGCCAATGAGAAGAATGCCTTAAAAAGCAGAATTAGACAAATGTAAAAGGAGGTTCAAAAGCTCACTGAAGAAAATAATTCCTTCAAAATTAGAATGGAGTAAATGGATGCTAATGACTTTATGACAAATCAAGAAATTATAAAACAAAACCAAAAGAATGAAAAAATGGAAGATAATGTGAAATATCTTATTGGAAAAGCAAGTGACCTGGAAAATAGATGGAGGAGATATAATTTAAAAATTATTGGTCTACCTGAAAACTGTGATTAAAAGAAGAGTCTACACATCATCTTTCAAGAAATTATCAACGAAAACTGCCCTGATATTCTAGAACCAAGGAGCAAAATAGAAATGAAGAAATCACCTCCTAAAAAAGATCCCAAAAGGAAAACTCCTAGAAATATTGTAGCCAAAGGCCGGAGGTCTCAGGTGAAAGGGAAAATATTACAAGCAGCCAGAAAGAAACAATTCAAGTATTGTGGTAACATAATCAGGATAACACAGGATTTAGTAGCTTCTACACTAAGGGATTGAAGGGCTTGGGATATGATATTCCAGAGATCAAAAGAGATAGGATTAAAACCAAGAATCACCAATGCAGCAAAACTGAGTATAATACTTCAGGGGGAAAAATGAAATTTCAATGAAATAGAGGACTTCCAAGCATTCTTGTTGAAAAGACCAAGACCAGAGTTGAATAGAAAATTTGACTTTCAAGTACAAGAATTAAGAGATGCATGAAAAGGTAAACAGGAAAGAGAAAGAGAAGCCATAAGGGACTCATTTGAATTGTTTGCATTTCTACATGAAAAGATGATATTTGTAACTCATGAGACCTTTCTCAGTATTAGGGTAGCTATAGGGAATATATCTATCTATCTATCTATCTATCTATCTATCTATCTATATCTATATCTATATATTATATATATATATATATATATATATATATATATAGAGAGAGAGAGAGAGAGAGAGAGACAGCGTAGGGTGAGCTGAACATGAAGTGAAGATATCTAAAAAATAAAATTAAGGAGGAATGTAATGGGAGAAAGGGAAAGAGAGAAGTAGAATGTAGTAAAACATCTCACATAAAAGAGACAAGAAAGAGCTTTTGCAATGGAGGGGAAGAGAGGGGAGATGAAGGGGAATAGGTGAGCCTTACTCTCATTGGCTTTGGCTTAAGGAGAGAATGACACACATTCAATTGGGTACAAAGATTTATCTTACCTTGCAAGAAAGCAGGAAGGGAATAGGAGAGAGAAGATAATAGAAGGGACTGCAGATTGAGGAAAGGGGTAATCAGAAGCAAACACAACTGTGGGAGGATGAGTCAAGGGAGGGAGTGGAATAAATGAAGGGCAGGATAGGACAGAGGGAAATGTGCTTAGTCTTTCACAACATGACTGTAATGGAAGTGTTTTGCATGGTTACACATGTATGACCTATATTGAATTGTTTACTTTCTCAATGAAGGTGGGTAGGGAAGGAGGAAGGGAGAAAAGTTGGAACTCAAAGCTTTACAAATGAATGTTAAAAATTGTTTTTGAATGCAACTGGGAAACAAGTTGTACAGGCAATGGGGTATAGAAATCTATCTTGCCCTACAGGTAAATAGAGGAGAAGGGGATGTGAGAAGGTGGGGGTGATAAAAGGGAGGGCAGACTGGGGAAAGGAGTAATTGAAGTGCACACTGTCCTGAGGTGGAGGGAGGGAAGAGATGGAGAGAAAAATTGGAATTCAAAATCTTTTGGAAGTGAATGTTGAAAACTGAAAATAAATAAATTGTATTTACAAAAGGAAAGAGAAAAGGAAGATCACTTTGTTAGAAGTAGCTTTAAAAATCAATAATTTCTATGGAATAACCAATCCATCAGTAAGTATTTATCAAGTACCTCCTAGTGCCAGGCACCGTGCTAAACCCTGGGGATGCAAAGACAAAAATCCAACAGTCCCTGTCTACTCTTGAGATATTTACATTTTGTCATAGGGGAGATGTACGTATATAAATGTATGTAGAATAAATGCAAGGTGTTCAGAGAGAGAGGGTACTAGAGGATGGTGGGATTTAGTTCAAAATGCCCACTCTGCAGCTTTGGATGTGGCACTAGATCTCAGGAGAAAAACCTTGGCTTTATACAGTTCTATGACTCATCTGCATAGAGATTTAATTAAACTGATAGGAGCTAATGAGGTCGCCAAGAGATGGAATATAAAGTGAGAAGCCCCAGATCAGAGATTTGGGGTAATCCATAATTAGAGGATGTGATAGAGATGATTAAACAGTAAAAGACAGTGAAAAGGAATACTTAGGTAGGAGAATCAGTCTTGAAGACCTAGATAGGAGAGATTATCCAGGAGATTAGCAAGTAAGAATGATGAAGACAGAGAAAAGATAATTATATTAAGCAATTATTTGGTTTTGGTAAATTTTGGCAATTGTTTAGATCATCGTTAACTTTAGAAAAAGGACTGAGAGATGATATCACAAGCCAGATTGCAAAGTGGGACATGTAATTATTTTTCTATTGTATTAATAACCAATTATTAAACTAGGATTAATTTTTTTCTATTTATTTCCTCATTCAGAGATCAGCTCTTGTATGTCAGTCACCCAGCATCTGAAGGACAAGGTTGATAGATGGCATTGTCCAAATCTTCCAAGAACATGCTCCTTGACCTTGAGCAGGACTTCACCCAACTAGCTGATCTTATTTCTACAGAACCTAATCTAGGTAGATTCCAGGCCCAAAGTTTTAAGCCCATGTCCTTGTACCCCTCATTGGAGTTTAGAATAACTCAGATCATGAAAAAGAAAACCAGCCAGAGTGGTCTGGGTAGGGATGGACTCCTTCGTCCAGAGTGCTGGTGACAACTGAGTTTCATGATCATGAAAGAATATTAGAGACCAAGGGAGTATTGGGCAATCTTCCAGAGAAGGTAGGAGACTAAAGGGTCAAGGACACCTGTAGAATGGTTGGCCTTGGAAAGAAGTGTTTCATTATCAGAGACTAAAAGAAAGGAGACCAGAATGGGGGAATCAAATCAAGTAGAGAAAGAGAGGAGACGGAGCTCATGGTAAATGGCCTGGGTTTTGTCAATAAAGTGGTGAGGTAATCTGCTGAGAGAGTTGTAGAGGGGAGGTGTGAGAGGCTTGAGGAGATAAGATAAGGTTTGGAAGAGCTTTAGTGGGAAGTAGAACAGGGAATCGATTAGGGAAAACCAACGAGACTGCCTACTTACCAGAAGTCCCACTAAGATTAGATAACATAAATTATTAGTTCTTCCAGTGAGCTCAGGTACTTGGTTTTCTCCAGCTGAGCTCAGGTACTTGGTTTTCTCCAGCTGAATGAGTAGGAATGGATGAGAGGCATCCAGTGGATGCTGGGGGTAATCTACAGTTAAGACTTCACAAGGTATCAGTGACCGTAATACAAGCAAGCTAAATAGTACAGTGGAAAGGATGTTGCCTTTGGAGTCAGGAAGACTTGAGTTGAATCCCACTTCAAACATTTGTTAGTTGTGAACAGATGAAAACTGATTTGACTAGTATGGCCCCAGACCTGCAGGATGCATAGAAAATGTTTTGCAATTATATTCAAATAATAATGAGTTTGTCTTGGCCAGTCAGTTTCCAAGTATTTTATATTGTCTACAATTATTTTAAATGGACTTTCTCTTTCTATCTCTTTCTGCTGAGTTCTATTGATAGTATATAGAAATATGGTTGATTTGTGTGGGTTTATTTTGTATCCTGCAACTTTACTGAAGTTGTTCATTGTTTCAACTAGTTTTTAAGCTGATTTTCTAAATTTCTCCAAGTATATCAGTATATCATTTGCCAAGAGTGACAGTTTTTTTTCCTCGTTGAAGAAATATTAATTTCTCATGGGTAGGTTGAGCCAATATAATAAAAATGACAACTCCATTTAAGTTAATTTACTTATTCAGCGTACCAAACTCTCAAGGAATTATTTTCTAGAGCTAAAAAGTAGTAACAAAATTCATCTGGAAGAACAAATGTCAAGAATATCAAGGGAAGCAATGAAATGGAAAAAAAAAATGTTAAGGAAGGTGGTCTAGCAGTTCCAGATCTCAACCTGTATTACAAAGTGATAATCATGAAAACAATCTGGGACTGCCTAAGAAACAGCATGGTGAATCAATGGGATGGATTCGTTACAAAATACCCAGTAGTACAAGACCATGATAATGTAGTGTTTGATAAACCCAAAGATACAAGCCTGTAGGGTAAGAACTCACCATTTGACAAACGTTGTTATGAAAACTAGAAAACAATTCAGCAAAATCTAGGCAGAGATCAATATCTCAAACTATATACAAAGATAAAGTGAAAATGGATAAATAATTTAGACAAAAAGCATGGTATCAGGGGAATAACTCAGGGGAACATGGAAAAATGTACCTATCAGATCAATGGATAAGGGAACATTTTATGACCAAAAAAGACAGAAGGGAGTACATGAAGTAAAACAGATAATTTTGATTACATGACATTAAAATTCTTTTGCACAAATAAAACTAATACAGGCAAAAATAGAAGGAAAACAATAAAATGGGAAAAATTTATAGCAAGTTTCACTGATAAGGGTCTCATTTCTCAAACATATGGAGAACTGTGCCAAAGTGATAAAAATAAGAATCATTCTCCAGTTAATAGTCAAAGGATATGAACAGGGAGTTTTCAGAAGAAATCAAAGCTATCAATAATTATATGAAAAATGCTCTAAATCATTACTGATTAGAGAAATATAAATTAAAATAACTCTGAGGTAACACTTCACAACCATCAGATTGGCTAACATGACAGAAAAGGAAAATAAGGAGTACTGGAGGGGATGTGGAAAGATTGGGACACCAACACATTGTTGGTGGAGTTGTGAACTAGTTCAACCATTTTGGAGAACAAAGGACTATAAAACCCTTTGACCAAGAAATCCTACTACTATGTCTGTATCCCAAATACATCAAAGGAAAAAGGAGAAAGGACCTATTTGAATAAAATATATTTGTAGCAGTTTTTTTTTTTTTTTGTGGTGGCAAAGAATTGGAAACTGAAGGGATGTCTATCAATTGGAGAATGACTAAAAAAGTGGTATATGATTTTGGTGTCATATTACTGTGCTATAAGAAATGACAAGCAGGATCCAGAAAAGCCAGGGAAGATTTGTATGAACTGAAGCAAAGTGTTACGGTTATATAGTAGCAGTGACATTGAAAGGACGGTCAACTGTGAACGACTTAGCTATTCTGATCGAGACAATAATCTAAGACAATTTCAGACCTGATGGTTTTTTTCAATCTTTCGTTATCTGGCCCTTTCATATCTTTCCAGTCTTCTTGCACCTTATTCTCTTTCATGTACTCTGTGATTTAGTGATACTAGCCTCCTCTTGTTCCATGTACAAAACACTCCAGTCCCTGCCTGCTGTCCCCTCTACTTAAAACTTTCTCACTCATCTGCTGGCATCTTCAAAATTACAGTTAAATTTCCAAATTCTATGAGATGCTTTTCTCAATTTTCCTTAATCTTATTTATTTTGGGAATAGGTGATGGGAGGGTCATTTAGTTGCTTTTTCCCTGTGGGAATGGAACAGGAAATTTAGAAGACTGCTTATGAATAGGCTGCTATGGCTAGAACTTTGGCCAACATCACATAGATATTTTATCTTCTACTAGGAGCTAAATGGGAGCAGCTAGGTGTGGCAGTGGATAGACTGATGGACCTACAGTCAGGAAGACTCATCTAACTGAGTGGAAATCTGGCTTCAGTCACTTACTAGCTGTGTGACCCTGGGAAAGTCACTTAATCCTGTTTGCCTCAGTTTCCTCATCGGTAAAATGAGCTGGAGAAGGAAAAGGTAAACCACTCCAGTATCCATCAAGAAAAAACCCAAATGGGGTCATGAAGAGTTGGACATGACTGAAGTGATTGAAAAAAAACAATAAAAAGACGATAAATGGCTGGAAAAATTCAGATGTAGACCTAGCTTCAGGTCCACTCTTACTTGTTCCATAGAAATGCGTCTCTGTGCAGAAGGTGTAATGTGAATATATGTACTATATATAGGGTGGGGGATGGGAAGAAGAGAAAACAGAGAACACAGGAAAATCCAGTGGCACAGGAGAAATTCTTATCCATCTCCACAAAGTAATTACCACTCCCAGAAAGGTTTAAGTCATGGAGAGTTGGACCCCTTTGGGATATATGGAAGGAAGTCAGGGTCTGTCCTTCATAGGGTCTACTAACTGAGGAGACAACTCAGTTGGCAATTATGACCAAACTGAAACCCCACTAAGATGCTTTACAAATAAGCAGCAGCTGAATATTTCACAACAGAGGAAACCTTGTGAAGGAAATATATTTAAAATTCCAAATAAAAATTTTTCAGATAGTTCCTTTACTTTAGCTAGATATATGATGATTCTTTACAAGGGAGGAAATCATCTTTGTTCAAAACACTTCTCTCTTCTGTTTGCTCCGTTTCTGCTCTCAGCCACACCCATCTTGCTATGACCCATTCTCTTGAACTTAGTTTCTTGGCTAAAGCTCCTGAATCTGGTGTGATCTTTGGGCTGTTATGTTTTGCCTCTTTGATTCCTAGAACTCAATTTTTGGGCACAATCAACAGAGTTTATCTGCTCTCTCCCCTATTAATCACTCATTAAGCTTGGCAGATGCCAGTACATTCCTGTTTCTTTTCATTGGGAAGGAAACTATAAAAAAAAAAGAAATAGTGAGTTTTTTTGTGTGAATAAAAGAAGATCAAAATGAGTGGAAAATGATCCATCATTTCAAAAAGGAATAAATTATTATACTATACATGAATACGACCAATTTTCTCCTGGATTAGCATATTAAAGAGGCTCCTTGCTTAGTAAAATTTGCAAAAGTAATTAAGATTTTCATATGGGTAAGAAAAGTATCTCATATAGGAAAACAGTATTATAATGCTCATATAATCTTCATGCCTCAATAAGCCAATTTATCATCAATTTATCACTTATATCTAGCTGCTAGAGATTTATACATGTAGTACGTTTACCATTAACTTTCCATTTTTATCCTTATGCTTTCCACAGAAATTATCCTTTACTTTTCCTTACAGTTTCCTGAATTTATTGTCTTGAAATTGTCAATTCGGAGTAAGGGGAAGAAAGTCAAGTTTTGGTAAGAGGTCTACTCAAATAACATGAAGTTTAGGAATTTTCTGTGGATTTCATTTATCTGTACTTATATGTTATTCTTAGTCATCCAAATAGCCAGTCAACCACCAATCACTTATTAATCTTTCATTCTGTTGGTGGGGAAAAACATGTACACATATATATGCATATATATAAATATATAAATATATGTATATATATATATATATACATACACGTACATATATACATATATAGTTACAGAAAGTGATAGGATTTGTTTTGATTTTTTTATTTTTCTAATTATATGGAAGAGTGGGAAAGAGAGAACACAGAATCCTGTTCATTTAAAATTTAAAAAAATAAGTTGGGGAGGTGCTGAAGATGTGGAATGCTACAAGTACTTTCATTTGAGATTGCTGTTTTGCTCATTTCACTTGACTGATTTACTTTGTTACAAGCAACTTCCCACACAGTTGTAGGAGGGGAGAAGTCTGTAAATGTTTGTACTGGAGAAATAAGACACATCAACAAAACTTTTAGTAAAAAAATTAATTTGTGTACCAAGAGATCCCTAATAAATCATGAGATAAGTATAGACATGTCTAAAGGAACATATCTCATAAATATTTGTAGCTGAATAGTTCATTGAGGAAAATTATAATATTAATAAGACCAGTGTCACTGTCTGGATCTCTGAGTGGTCCAATTGGCTTTGCTTGTTTCCATAGTTAGAGATTGACAAGCTATCACTTCTTTCTACTGGTCTTAGCCCTCAGGAACCACCAATACTTTCTATAAGCCTTTTTTTCTTTGAGTATTTGAAGTCAGCTATTTTCCTCTCTCCTTACCCCCAAAAGACTGGAATTCACATTTAAAAATTAAAAAAACTCCTTACTTAGCTACATAAAAATTGCAGCAAAATCCCTTTTTAAGAAGGATTGCTAGTAGTCAAAATAAATCTTTCAGAGTTGTCTTCAAGAATTCTTTACTTTTGAGTTGGTGGCCACCTTATTTGGAATTTCTGAGATTATAAGGGGAAAAGGCAATTTTGACTTAACCTTAGAGTCTAGGGTCACACATTCCCCAACTTCGATTGATTCTAAGAGGACCAAAACCCTTGAGATTTTTCTTCTGTGGAGCTAAAAAAATAGATGAACACTATTATATGATCCGAGTTGAAGTTCTCAAGATTCTATTTTTTAAAATATGTAATAGTCAAAGAATCTGTTTTTTTGGAAGACGGATGACTAGACACTTGTACAGCTGAATGTCTCCTCCTGCTGATGGTATCCCCTCTTCTTACTCTTTTCTGAAAACTTATGGTTAACTTCCATGTTCCAAGCTTTATCAGTGGAGGTTTTCCAAGATTAATCCCTGCAGTCAGTCTCCTTGTCTATGTCACCAGAAATGTGCCTGAGGAAGAAAATGTCATCTTTCTCTAGGATCCACAGTCTTCATCTGGTTCAGTGTTGAGATAATGAAGGACCCAACAATTAAAAATAATGAATGTCATGGAATCTAGTTGAACTAAGGGTAGTCTCTTGCAGAACCATCCCCTTTTTTTCCTTCTCCTCCACTAGCCTGACAACTACTGAACTTAAAGTTCTAACAAGTTTCTTGGGTTTATCTTTGACCATGCTTCTGTCCCTGAGCAGAGCTAGAAAGGACCTCAAGAGGCCATCAAGTCAAATCCCTTTATTTTACAGATAAGGAAACTAAGTTTCATATTAGATCTCAAGACTTCTCTTATGTGAATGCATTATAGAAAAGATTTATAGTCTGGAAGACTTTTGGAAAAATACTCTCAACCTCAAAACCAGGCAGGTGGATAGCACAGTGAATAGATTATTAGAGCTAAGAAAACACTGAGTTTAAATCCTGCTTCAGACAGATACTCTATGATGATAGGTAAGTCACTTACCCTCCATTTCAATTTTCTCATCTGGGGATCATAATAGCACCTACCTCTCAAGATTGTGGGAAGGATAAAATGAGGTGATATGTGTAAAGTGCTTTGTAAACTTTAATGTACTCTAGAAATGTTGGTTATGGTAATTATTAATCATTTTTAATTGTTTACTGAAAGAGACAACTTCTTGTAGATCACTCAGTTAATAAAGGTACTGTAGTATTTCTACAGAGAAGAAATAGAGATAGTGTGTTTGCTTCATATGTGTGTATAGCTATTTCTCCATAAGTATATATGTATGTATCTATCTGTCTATCTATATCTACAAAACCATTTCAAAGCTTAGAAAATTTTCATATATACATAAATTTACTTTCTTGATAATGCATTATAATTAGTAGAAACTAACAATGACAGTTTAGTTTCCTCTCAAACCATCAAGCAACAGATTGAAACTTAATTTAACTACATTTACTGGAGTGCTTTATAACATAATGCCTCAAACATGAATGATTGCTTATTAACGCAATAGGGCAAACAAGAGTCATCCTTTAAATCCATATATTGGATTTTTTCTCAGTTCAGGACTTTCATACACTCTTTATTTCTTTCTTTTCATTAAGCATACTGTCAACTTCCTATTCCTTTCCACAAACACCACAAAGACTGACTACTAATGCTTTCAACAAATATCACAAAGTCTTATATGTAACCAATGGGAATTCGTTTAACTGAGTATTTCCTTCCTGACAGAGGCATCGATTAGAAACCCAGAGTATCTTGCAATTCCAGAGCCACTGGATGGCTGAGAATTTACACTCAGAAAAACAATCTCAAATTGCAAAGAAAAAAAAAGTTTTTTCATAGAGTAGGTGCTCACCTAAGGATTTTTAAAACAATTTTTGAATCTTAAGTGCTGTGATAATCAGAACCTATAGTCATTACCAGACAATCTAGCTAATCTATATCAATTAAAATGTCCCCCAATCTGAATCAGTTATACTTCTAACACAGGCATCTGTCCATGGTTCTCTTCTTTCAAAAATATTATCTGAATACATTTGATATACCTCATACACAGGTAACACTCTTGTGATTTTGCTTCGATGGAGTGAAGTGGTTAATTGATTTGGTGAGAGGGGAAACTCGGAAACCAAAAGGACTAAAAATGATTGCTTTAATACATTCATCCTGATTTTTTTCTTCACATTACTGACATTTCTCTAAGACACAAGTAATTTCTTTTTTGGGGGGATCATCATAAAGTCTTTAAAAAAGTTATCCAGTCCTGTGATTTTATTGGTAAGAAGAATATCACCTACTTTGCAACTTTTAGGCTAAGAGAGTTGCCTAGGTCGTTGAGAAGGTAACTTGTCTATGGTCACAGAGCCAGTGTCTATGAGGGGTAGGACTTGAACCCAGGTCTTCTTGTCAGTAAGAGTTGCTTTTGATCCATTATATTTATTGCTGTTGTTTAGTTATTTTGTCACAGTTCTTCACGATCCCATGGACCACACTGTCTACAGGGTTTTCTTGTCGTGGTTACTGGAGTGGTTTACCATTTCCTTCTCCAGTGGATTAAGGCAAACAGGTTAAGTGACTTGACCAATATCACACGAGTGAGCATCAGAGGTCAGATTTGAACTCAGGTCTTCCATTATATTAGTGATCTTTAAAGTGGAGGCTATGACCTGACCCTAAGGGGTATATGGTGAAAGAGTTAGGGAACATGAAGATGAACCACCTCTGGTAGTGCTATCGAGAAATTCTAGCAATTCCGCGTAAGGCTTAAACAGAAGGACAAAACCTATTTTCTACAATTAGTTTTGCAACAGACCTGTGCAGCTGATTTTTTTTCCATGTTCTTTTGTCCTCCAACACAATTTTCAAACCACCTCAAGTCTATTGCTCTACTATATACATCAGGACTTTTATCTACACACCCGCAGTGTTTGTTGTGCTTATTTTTCCAGTTCACTGTGAGATTCTTTCTAGGAAGTTATCTTATGTAGTAGAGTCCCTGAGGGCAGGGACTGAATTGTTTTCCATTTTTACCTCCTTAGCATCAAGCATAATTCTTTGAATATAGTCAGTACTTAAAACTCAGTTGAATCAAACTGAGTTGAATTGAATCTTTAAGATAGTTCTCAAATAAAATATTGAATTCTATGAACAATCAAAAGTATTTACAGACTCATCCAGAAGGTCTACTACAAATTCAGTCATGGTAGATGTGATTTCAACCAGTTAGCCAATAAAGTGACTCTGTGAGCACATGATGAAGTCTTAATGGATTTCATCCATCATTTTTTCAGAATTACCTTTGAAGGGGAAATCTTATTTCTCTGAAATATTTGCCATTGCTAGAAAATGTGTTTATTTCTGCAAAACAAGAAACACCATGGGGAGAGGGTGGTGGTGAGGGGGAATCATTAAGTCCATCTCTGAAACTTCTAGGCTCGTGAATGTGTTAGAGAGGTTTTCTGGTGCCAGATTAGCTCTACATGGTATGTGTGAAGCTCACGTGGATCAGGCAGCTGTTCCTGTGTGAAACAACAGCATTTGTCTAACCTGCTACTATGGATTTCTATCATTGTAAGAAAGGAAAACCAAACAAATCACACCATGAATTTGAGTGATTACAATGTGGACTTTGATCCAGGCTCTTGCAAATAACGGGATTGGGGATTGCAATCTGTCTCAAACTTCTTGATAATGTTTAATTTTTTTAACCAGTCCTGAGGCTCTAATATAGATGACTTGGAAGCTTTCACATTCTGTACTGCAAATTTAATTACTTTAAATATTTTATTTTCCAACTCATCCATTCCAACTCCATCTCTATTTTTTAAATGCAAGAGAAGCCTTGGTTGCTATTAACTCTTTGGCAAAGTTTGGTGTCCTGGAGTTATAATTATTCTCTTTATGCACCCCACTTGTTCTCCCAGTTCTTGACTTTACTGCACCCTGAAACAAATGTTTTCCATTGTATTTCAAGCTTGTGGCTATTATTAAGGGACAGTCCTTAAAGCTCTCTCCTCATGCAGAATTTGGCTAGCAGTCACATAGCAACAGCAAGCAGAGCCTATTTCATAGGTTGCCCTGCTCCATCATGTGCTAGCCCTGTGACCTTGAGCAAGCCATCTGACCTCTCCTAGCCTCAGTTTCCTCATTTGTAAAATGAAGATGACAATAGCATTGACCTCAATGGGTTGTTGTAAATATCAAATGGGACAACGTATGTAAAGCACTTGGCATATCTTAATGGGCTTTGTAAAGGTATTATTATTGTTATTAATTATCTCTGTGCCTCTTCAATATATATATATCTTCCATTTAGATAAATGGGGCAGCTAGGTAGCACCATGAATAGAGTGCCACGACTGGAGACAGGAAGCCTCAAGTTCAAATCTAGTCTCAGAACCTTCCTAACTGTGTGACCTTGGACACACTATTGCATACTGTTTGTCTCAGTTTTATCATCTGTAAAATGAGCTAGAGAAGAAAATGACAAACTACTCCTACCATCTTTGCCAAGGAAACCTCAAATGGGCTCACAGAGAGTTAGACACTACTGAGTAGCAGCACCAACCCATTTAAATCCATGTCTAACATGTCTCCCAGTTCACCATGATATCTACCACACTGGAAAAACCAGATTTTTTGACAGATGGTATTCAATGCTATTGCAGTAAAGGAGAATGGATTCTGGGCAGAAAGGTCATGTGGTGATGTTCTGGCTGTGTATGTTCTTCATTTTCGAAGACCATGACATCAGAGAAACGATGACATGTCTTGTACTGGACTTTGTTTTGAGTGAAGGAAGGCTGTGCAAGGTCACCAGCCTCACTTTCTCCTTCTGAGTCATTTGGATCCAGTGACCAGATATTCATCAGGATGACTGGAGAAGGCCCAGGATGCAATGGGAGACCTTGGCTTTTTCAGGTACTGGCCATTTGGTGAATAAGTCTTTCTAAGAAGTAATCAGGGAATGACCGATTGAACTGATGCTGAAGTGTTAAGAAACTGCTGATTCATAACATGCTGTATGCTTTGTCTCATCTACTGACTCACACTACTGTATGTAAATGGTACAGTTTTAAGGTCCTAATACTCTCCATACATGAGTACACAGTTCTTAGGGTGATATAAACAAATCCATAGACAAAGTATCAGACTGCACCTGTCACATCCACAATGGGAGATAAGATGCTTAAATGGCAGTTTGGTCAAAAAGGAACTCAAGGTTTTGGTGGATTGAAAGTTGAGTCAGTAAATATTTACATGCCAAGGAGATAAGCAGGGAGGGAGCGATGATGGAAGGGAGGGCAATGGGAGAAGGGAGCAATTTGAAGTCAACACTCGGGGAGGGACAGGATCAAAAGACAGAATAGAAACAATGCAGGGCAGAATAGGAGGGAGGGAAATACAGTTAGTCTTACACAACATGACTGTGATTGAAGTCATTTGCAAAACTACACAGATATGGCCTCTATTGAATTGCCTGCCTTCCCAAAGGGAATGGGTGGGGATGGAGGGATGGGGAGAATTTAGAACTCATAGTTTTAGGAAGAATTGTTGAGTATTGTTGTTGCTACTAGGAAATAAGAAATACAGGTAATGGGGAATAGAAAGTCATCTGGTCCTACAGGACAAAAGAGAAGATGGGGAGAAGAGAAGGGAGGGATGGTAGAAGAGAGTTCAGATGGTGATAGGGGAAATTAGAATGTTGGGTGTATTGGGGTGGGGGGAGGGGATAAATGGGGAGAAAATTTGGAACCCAAAATTTTGTGAAAATGAATGTAAAAAGTTAAATAAATAAATTCATATTTAAAAAAAAATATTTACATGCCAAGTCAGTGCTTGGCACTGTGCCAAATAAACACTGTGGCACTGTAAGTTCAATAATAATTAATATTGTGACACAGGTTTCACACATAAGAATATAAGAAATGAATTCATCCATCCATCCATTCATCCATCCATCCATCCATCCACCCATTCATCTATCCATCCATTCATCCATTCATTCACAGAAACTAGAGGAGAAGCTACATGTAGCTCATCAAGATCTGCAAAGTGTTTTACCTATGTTATCCCATTTGATATTTACAATAACCTGTTGAGGTCAATGCCATTATCATCTTCATTTTACAGATGAGGAAACTGAGACTAGGAGAGGTCAGATGACTAACTAAAGGCCACACTGCTAGCAAATGTAAGAAATGGAGAAGGGAAACCTATGGAGCTTGCTGTTGCTATGTGACTGCTGGCCAAATTCTGTATGAGGAGAGAACATTAAGGATTGTTCCTTAATATGGTCACAAACTTGAAATTCAATGGAAAACTCAAACTGAAATCACATGCTAGTCATGTCATCATCTTGATATCATGGTCCTCTTCAAGAATGAAGGAAAAACACAACCTGTGAGCAAGTAGCAGCTCCTCTCCTCTCCCTTCCCTTCCTCTCCCTTCCCTTTCCTCTCCTCTCCCTTCCCCTCTCCTCCTCTCTTCCTCTCACATTCCCCTCTCCTCCTCCCCTCATCTTTCCCTTCCCTCCCCTCCCCTCCTGTCCACTCCCCTTCCCTGTCCTCTTACCCTCCCATCCCCTTTCCTCTCTTACCCTCCTCTCCTCTCTTTCCTGGGTGTTCTACCAGGGGAAGATACACTTCCATGGCCAAAAGCTGCCTTTTTTCCTTTGATTTTACTGGCTAGATTTCTTGCTCAAAGACCAAGTCTTAAACCCAATTCACTCTGGAGTTCATGAAAACAATTTTACCATAGCCAACAGCTGCACTGTAAACTGTGATAACTGAAATTGCTGGGGGTTTTTAAATTTTATTTATAACTTATGAAATAAAACAAACATTTCCAAAACGTGGTATAATAAAAAAGATGATGGCACATGAAGCTGCCAATTCATTATGTACAACTTGCTTTTATTCCTTTTAAATATATAATAGCTATCATGTGAATTTCTTTTTTCCCCTACCTTCTTTGCCCCTCATCCTAGAGATGGCTATCATTAGTCACAAATAGATATATATATATATACATAAAATTATTCTATACATACTTCTATTTATTGGTTTTTTCTCTGGATGCAGATAGCATGTTTCTTACCACTACTAGGTCTATTTCCAAAGAGGATTAGGGGAAATTATGTGTTTTAAAATGCTTATAGCGGCTCTCTTTGTGGTGGAAAAAAATGGAAATTTCAGGGATGTCCATCAGCTGGGGAAGAACGATGTTTTCTGAACCAGATTCAGTCTCAATACGTCATATTGTTCAGCACTAACAGATGAATCCTTGGCAACAGAGAAGTGAGGAAAACACCTTCTGGATTGAAGTGATTCAAGTGAAAATCATTGTTTAACCACACTAAAAATTAAATCTTAATTAAGTTGTGATGTTTTATTCATGAATAAAGTCCTAAAAAAACCACATGTTAACAAGAGTTGGATATATAGCAGTACTAAAAATGAATGACATTCTGGAGAATCATATTATTTCCAAAGGGGATAATAGTCAGATGACTGAGTGGGGTATATGTTCATCAGAGGCATAGTTAATTTATTTAAAAATTTTTAGGGACAAGAATAAATATCCCTTGTGTCTTGAGGTGATCTCAATAGCATAATAGAGTATGTACCAGATGGTACAATGTTACATGTGTGGTATTTAGTCTTGCAGGCAGAATTCTTTCAGTGGGATAATTGTCCAATGATGAGCTGTCCTATAATTTCTCCTTCTTGGGTGCCTTCCATTCTCTTTATAAAACATCCATTTGGCCCAGTGCATAGAGTGCTCGGCCTGGAGTAAGGAAGGTTTGCATTCAAATCTGGCCTCAGATACTTGGCAAATCAGTTAACCTTCATCTACTTCAGTTTCCTTAACTTTAAATTGGGGATAATAGCACCTACACAGTAGAGTTGTTGTGAGAATCAAATGAGATAATATTTCTCATATAGGTGTTTAATAAATCTTTCTTATTTTATCTGTTAAGGTGCTCTGTTAGCATTTCCCACTGGAAGAGTCCTCCAACTTCCTGGTATACCAGCTTTTCATTAAATTTCTTACTAAAACATACAACATAGCCTTAAAACTGGAGGAAATTAATAGTTTGAATTCTTATCATATAAAGAAATTTTCATATATTTCTTGTTAAAATGAGTAAATTATTGATGTTAAATGCAAAATACTCCTCAGTTAAAAAACAAAGAAGAGAAGTCACTTAAACATTTCTCAGAGTGTGAACTGAATACCTTTGGGAGTTCCAGAGACCCCTTGCAGGGGATCTATTAGGTCAAAACTGTTTTCATAAAAATATTAATTTTTAATATGGTAAACATATAACCCACATAAACAAAAGTTCTTTGGAATGCTCAGTAATTTTTAAGTGACCAAAATATTTGAAGACTGCTGTATTACATAATTATTTAGCATGGAGGGGAGGGAAGGAAAAGATAGCAGATTTCATTGTTATCTTTGTTTTTAAAACATGTTCTTTGCTGATTTGTTCATGAAGCATTTTAAATTTCAGAAAGCATATATGCATGTATGTAGGTCTATAAATCTTTCTCCAAATATTTGCACAAAGCTATCACAGATGGTTCTCAGTAACAACCAAGTTATTCAGAAGAGAACACAGGGCAGAAAGACATGGGGCAGATTCTACAAAACAATGGACCAACTTCTTCCATATAAACACATCTGTCCTTCCTACCAGTACTATAAGGTGAAGGAGAACTTGGAAGCTCTCAAGTTTTGTGACTAGTTCCAGAAATGAATCCTGCTAACAGAAATGTATTTGGAACATAAACCAAGAAAGAGAGAAACGAAATAGGAGGGGGAAAAAAATCCCAGAACTCCAGACCAACTGTTAAATTTTGAAAGCTCTTACAAATATAAGATATTTACTATCATAAAATGTTGAGACCTCAAAATAGATTACAGTAAAACAAATATTTAGAAATCTTTGGAGTCAAACTGTCCAAAAAATTGTCCCTTTGTAATCAAGATAAAAAAGCAATAAATAACCCCAAAACACTCACCTAAGCTTCAAATTTCCTCACTTAGAGGACAGAAAATGTCAGAGCAATGGAAGAGTTATGAGTCCAAAGAGCTCTTTCAGTACATGCTAGTGCTAGGCCAACGAACAGGGGCTACGTGCACCATGTTGTTTACATCAGAGTCCTTGTGCCCATCTTAGTCCTACAGCAATTCCTGGTGGAACTAGAATATCACTGCTGAAACTGATTACTATACTCAATTTTCCATCCATCAACAATACTAAGTTGTAATAAGTATGAAGAAAAAGATCATCAAATGCTTATTTTTACAAGTACAAGTATGAAGAAAAAGATCATCTAATGCTTATTTTTACAAGTACAAAATTAAAATAACAGGTGATTTGTGAATTTATTTACTTTTGCCAAGAACATGTAATCTACTGTCACATTTTTTATAGCTAATATTCTAGGAAATCATTTAGGCAAAGGCAAAAGACCATAAAAAAATTTGTAAATGAAGTATAAATTATAATCAAATCTAGACAAGGGAACTTAAAATCAGAGTGGAGAGTTGATTATATCTTTTTAATGGGAGGCTGGATGGATGTTCAGTGACTCTCATGATTCATGGACCCAATTCTTAATCATAGACCTATAGTGGAAAGGATCTTGTTTGTCACAGAATCTTACACTCCCACTTTTCAGATTAAGAAACTGAATGCCCAAAGAATGTCAGAGACAGATTTGAATGCAGTCCTTGTTCTGATTGCATGACTCTATCGTACTACAATGTTTAACAATTAAAAAAAAATGACCATTATGTCTTGCCCCTGGATAAACATAGAAACAAAGTTGAAATGTTTATGAAAATCTAAATATGAAATGAAAACAAAATATTTATTTAAAAATTAGGAAGTATTTTACCCCATAACATCACTTATGATTGCTCTTTATTTCTTGTCATACAATTGTTTCTTATGAATGTTCTGATATTTGGTCTACTTGCTATTATCATTCATTATTTAAAATATTTAAATAGTTTATTTAAATATATAAGTATATAAAACAATGCTTAAAATAATCTCTCAGGTATCTTTGAAATATAAATTATTGAGTGCAAGGAATTTTTCTGGTAGACTTAGCTCTTCACAGCAATGCAAGGACCTAAAAATTCCCAATGGACTCTTGAGGTAAAATGCCTTCCACATCCAGAGAAAGAACTATAGAATTGGATCACAGAATGAAGCAGACCATTTTCTTTGTGTTATGTTTTTTTTTTTTGGTTTCTCCCATTCATTTTAATTCTTCCATGCAACATGACTAAGGTGAAAATGTATTTAATAAGAATATATGTGCAGAACCTATATAAGATTGCACGCCATCTTGGGGAGGGACAGGAGAAGGAGGGAGTAGGAGGGAAAGGGAAGGGGAAAATATATGGAAATGATTGTAATAAAACTAAAAACAAATAAATAAATTAATTTTAAAAACCCACAAGATACAACCCACAAGATATAACTTCTGGTATAAAACTAAAGGAAATGAACAAACCATTTCAAACATATTTCTGAGATTTTTCAACTATTATTTGGTTGAACAACATTTTTATTAAGTAGGTATTGACCCTAAGTTATTACCTTCTCTCTCTAGGATCAAGACTGCATCCAATTCCCACTGAGGAATATGAATGAAATTAAATTTTAAAATGTACTTAAATGATACAGAGATAGAGAAGAATACCAGGGAACATCATATGTTCCCTCTAAGCAGAAATGTAGAAGGTTTACAATCTCTCAGGGGTTGGTCTGAGCTTACCTTGACATAGTGGATGAGACGCTCTACTTCATTCACTTTGTAGGTCTCTAATCCCAGCTCTTTAGCTAACCTCAATATGCGATTCTGGGTCGGCCCAACATAGGATCCTCCGAGGTCTACGTATTTAACATGTTGATTCTGGTTTTCCAATAAAAAGATAAAAAAATCAATGAAAAATAACAAATAGAGGAAACTAATCAGCATGCTGAGATTTAATAATTTGCCCCACCTTATTATTACCTTGAGCGCATCTTTGGGTTCATGTTCCTGCTTCTTTTTTGGGTATTTTTTTGAAAATTTGCAATATCATCGAATATTGTTGTTTGGTTTTTTTTTTCTATTTCTTATGGTCTTTATACATATATAAGTAAAATATTCAAATATATAAAGGTGCAATGTAAAGGCACAAATACATTTATATGTGTACATAAAACATTATTTTGTACAAAATCTAAAAATATGTGTATAGTATGGGCATATATAATTACAGACATACACACATATATGAGAGAAGCTATTATCCTATTTAGACAACCAATATCCAGATAAGAAGATTTCTTAAAATAAATCACAGTCCATTGCATTCAATTTTTTTGACAGCCATACACTGAATTACTGATTACTGACTTTTTAAAAGATACATGAAATATGAATTTCTTTGATCAGTTTTTCAACCTTGTTTAGAGAAAATAGTTAATCATTTGGATGCCAATGAGAAAAGCAAGGAATAAAATTAAACAAAATTCAAACCATTCAAGGTATAGTTTACTAGTCTGTCATTTGGAAAGTCACAGTTGGACAGGGAAGGTACAATTATAATTTGGCTTGTTAAAGATCTCCACATCCTTAACAGTTTGAAATTTGATAATTATTTTGATTCAACTACTAAAGAATAATCTTCTAAGAATTAGAGCTGATGAATAATATTAAGGGTGACTTCACAAGACAGTATGCTTCCTCCTTAAGTACCATTCATTAAGAGGTTGGGTGACCATTTGGCTTAGTTGTTGAAAGAGAGATTTCTGCAACTAGATGGAGGAAGATGGACTACATTCTGTAAATTCTTCATTTATTCAACTTATTCAAGAAATATTTGTTAAGATACCTACTATGTGCAAAGTGCTGTATTAGGTGCATGAGGAATGCACATACATATAAAACATGATCCTGTCTTCAATAAGCTTATAATCCAATAGATTTGATTTTTAAAATGTATACAATCAGCTCAAATAAAAAGCAAAACAAGACTAATGCAATAAAAAGATATAAAAAAGTTCTATGATACTTCAGAAGAGGGAGACATTGCTTTTGACTGGGAAATGGAGAAAACGTTTGAAAACAAGTTCATTCCAAGCAGGGATTGTTTCGTTCTTTGTACTTGTAATCTCAGTGCCTAACACAATGTGGCCATATAGCAAGCACTTAATACATAATTGTTGGTTTATTGTAGGATAAGTTACTACATGCAATGGGCTTTGAAAACTGGTAGAACTTTGATGGGCAGAAATGCTCATCAAATTCAGGCATGGGAAATGCAATATCTATTATATGTCAAATAAGTGATCTAAACTAAGGACTGTACAGAGGAAGAAGGACCCACTTATAGATGGGTTGGGGGATGATACTATGGAAGTTAGAATTTAGCCTGGGTATAATAAACAGTATACTTTAGTTAGGGCAAGAGTTTTGTAAACAGAAATGACAGGGCATTCATGGTGGAGAGAATAACCCAAATAAACATATGGAAGCGGGAAAGCACAATATCACATTTAGGAGATTATGAGGAGTACAGATTGGCTGGGACATGGTGTTTATAAGGTTGGTTAGGAGCAAATTGTGGAGGGAACTGAATGTCAAACTAAGGTGTTCAAATTTTACTTCATGGTAAATGGAAAAACAAGAAAGGTTGTTGAGCAGGGAGGTAACCTGTAATTCATAGACCCCACCCCCATCCTGAAAGCTAAGTTAAGAAGTTTTGTTGCAGAGAAAAGTCTGATTTGAATACTCAGAGCTCCTTTACAATGCTAACATTCCAAGACTGTAGGTCAGGCCTATTCAACAATACAAGTGGTCCACCAAAGGAATTCCCAAGGCTGCTGGAAAATATAGGGTTGTCACAGAGAAATCTTCTGCTTGTCACATGACCCACAGCAACCAATCATCATCAGTCTGTCTTCCATTCTAATCCATCTGTGACCCAAAGAAGTTTACAAGTTGTACAGATCTGCTCCAGATGATTCTATTGTCTTTCTAATTGGAAATGATTGACCTTTTCCCATATTTTAAGTAATACATTCTTTGTACTTTCCTTAAGTACTTATATTTAATTTTGTACTATAGTTATCAAGGGAGCTGTCTTTTTCTTCCTTACTAGATAGTTACTACTTGCATGCAGGGATCATGCCTTATTTAACTTTATATCACCTGCTCCCTCCCCTAAGTCCCCAGAATTTGCACAATGATTTGTACTTCTTCTTGCTCGGTCCTGTCTGACTCTTCGTGACCCTATTTGAGGTTTTCTTGGCAAAGATACTGGAGTGGTTTGCCATTTTCTTCTCCAACACATTTTATAGATGAGCAACTGAGGCAAACAGGATTAAATGACTTGCCCAAGGGCACACAGTTAATACTGTCTAAGGCCAAATTTGAACTTAGAAAGACGAGTCTTCCCGACTCCAGGCTCAGCACTCTATCCACTAGCTTCCTGCTGTCTTATATTTAGCATAATTTAATAAAGAATCTTTGACTTGGGAAAATTCTAACACAGCGATGATACATTGCCAAGGTTGTACAACAAATTAAGCTAGCCAGTATCTGCTAATGTTCTTAGCATCTCAAAACAAAACCCAAAAGTAGACCCCAAAATTAAGCAGATCAAGCATATTTTGGTTGATTCATAACAGAAATGGGAGAAAAAAATAAAACTTTTTAAGGGATAAATGCGTATAATTACGAAAAATCTGTAATCATAATTGGGTTACTTTTTATCATAGTAAAATCTCTGCTGACCTCTTGTACCAGTAAGCACCCCCAACATGCACAGGGGGACCTGCCACCACAGGTTCTTAGATACGTATTCATAAAAGGAAAGGCAACTTTTGAGGGGTTGACCATCACTTTAATCAAGCACATGTATCATTCCTTTAACCAAGCACAACACTCTGAACTTCCAGAGAAATTAAAAGTCAACAGACATGCTTCCAAAATGTCTGAACATTATTCAACAGACAGGTACAGCTGTCTGACCAAAATTACCTGAGATGGAAGCACAAAATCTGAGTTCTCAGAGTTAAAGGGGGGAACCTCCCTTGTGGCTTCCCACAGTCCTCATCTGGCACTCAAACCTTCTTACCAAAACTAAGCCCCCAAGCAAAACCACAATTCGGAGTATTTGCCACATTTTTAGAGCCAGAGGGTATCACAACCCTTTGACCCACTGCCTCAATAGAAAAAAGAAAAGGTACTTGGGACCCTCCTACAAAACAATTCCCCTAATCAAGCATCCCAGATGGGCAGGCCCATCAATGGGTGAGAAAGATCTTCAATCACATTAAAATAGTTAACAATACAAAAACACTGTTTCTAGTTAAAGTAACTCTTGTTTCTGTACTTTACTTCTTGTAGAGATGCTTGATTGATAAAGGCAAGTTTCAATCAATGTCACTTGATTATACTAAAACTAAAACAGCAAAAGATCCTATTTTGATTGCCATCATACCTCCTGTCTGTAGTTTTGTGCTGTTTATTGGGAAACAATTTTTGAATTTTATTATTGATTTTCAAATTTGATGTCCATTTCTGATTTACTACACCTTCCTTCCCTTTCTCTTCCAGTGAGAATAAATAAAAGGTTTCAGCTAAATTAACTAAATCTACAATATTTCATGCCCTCCACCTCAGTTTGTCTTGGCATTCCAACAAGTGGAGGGCGTGAAGGAAGCAATGACAATATTTATTCTTTCTGGCAACTGCCAAGGTGATATTTGGCATTTGAAATGTTCATTTCCAGCAGTCAATGTTTTTCATTGCCAGGGATTTTTTTGTCTTTGCAAAATGGAAAGAAGTTTGATAACTCAAGGCCTGTTGTTTGCCAAGAAAAGAGATCAAGAGAGATAAGCCCTATGAAATTAAATCACTGGCTTTCACCTCTGCTAAACCCTTCATCTCGATTCTCAGAAACAATTCTGAGGAATTTCTTCTGCAGATATCTGTCTGAGATGAGATTAAGCTGGTAGAGGCTCCTGACAATTATTTACCCCCCAACAGCTGTTTTCTCTTTGTCTGATTCAGACACTTGCACCTGTTTTTGGAAGATGAAAATTAATCCAGTAAAAGGCATAGTTAGAGGTCTCAGTTCCTGGTAAGAAGCTTTCAACTGAGAAGGCAAAAAGTCATTTATTTTTGATTTTCTGACTTATCCCATATCCCTAGGGAGAGACATAAATACTCAGAGAAATCTCAATTTAAAGGAACATCTAGAGGGCATGATCTTCCACCTAGATTTTGACACTATCTCTACCCACCCTCCAGTAAACAACAAACCCCTATTGCTACAGTCCTCTGAGCCTTAGGTGTTTGAATTTCCCTGTATGTTAAAGTAGAGATAATAACACCTGTCCATTAAATGGTTGACAGATGAATTTTTATCAGGAAGCAGTGCACTTCTCTCTTTTAGGCTTAGGAAAGCATGACTAAACTCTTGGATATGGGGAGGAAATGAACATCTGTATAACACCTTCCTATGGAGGCGATACTCTTTCTTCCAGCTAGGCTGAAGGATCCTTCCACACTGACTGCTTCTAGGCAGGAACACTCAGACTCTGAGGTTTCTCTCTTGAAAGAGATATTTGCTGAATTCTGGGCAAAGGAGTAACTACTACTCTAGAAGGTGATGTCTTTGGAGGATGCAGAGGGTGGAAACGGTATTGGACATGGGGTCCTGGGGCTGTGTATGAGGGGAGAGTAGCCTGATGATCTGCCTTACCCATAAAATATTTAAAACCAGACTAACGAGGAATCCCCCCATCACCAACTTACTTGAACAACATAACTCTCCCCTCTCAAGTATGGACCTGCTAACTGATTCCTTTTGAGAGATACAGATAACTTGAGTAGCTTGAGCTGCCCTTAAAATGATTTGTTTGCTAAAGAGGAGGATGGATTCTAATCAGAACCTTCTGTATTGGCCTATTAAAAAAATTACAGGTCACCTTCAGCTTTTTTTTTTAATTCTTACTTTATTTACATCCCTATTAAGGGGACAGACCAGAACACAGCAGAGCAGACCTGGCTTAGGGGTGGGGTGGGGAGGATTAGGGTACAAAGTAGATGCAATTACATGCTTAATTATATGTCCTGAAAGGGAAGTGTTGGACAGTGTATACTGCTAGAGACAATGGATAACCAACCTAGATTAAAACACTTACTTCCCATTGTTACCCACTTTTGGCCTTCCTTTCACTTGTCAAATTTTTAACAAAAAAGCTCTATTACATGCATCTATTTTCTCAACTGCTCTTTAATTCTCAAAGATCGTAGGATGTTGGTTCTAAGACTGAGATACCTAAGAGGTCAGCTAATCCAACCAACTCACTTTACAGATAAGGAACCTAAGGCCTGGAGAAGTTATGTCACTTGTCCATGCTTACACAACTGGTAGGCAGAAGGGATGGAATTTGAACCCAAGACCTCTGAATCCAGGATGAGTGCTTTAATCCATTCTTCCATGAGGCCCTCTCAGTTTCTGGTCTCTCATTTTGATCATTTAAACTCTCAGAGGTCATCAGTAACCTCCTAATTACCAAATACAAAGTCCTATCCTTAGTCCTCATTCTCCTTGACCTATTGGAACTACTTTATACTGTTAAACATTCCTCATTCTTGAAAGTCTTATGTAATATTACATTATTCTAGTTCTCCTCTGAATACTCTGATGTACTTTTTTTTCTTTTTCTCTAATTCCTATTCATCCTGACCCTCACTAAATGTGAATATTTTCCAAGATTTTGTATGGGGTATTCCCTCTTCTATCTTTTCTTTCTTCACAGTTTCTCCCTCAAAGATTCTATCCACTTTAAGTTTCATTACCACATCTTCGCAGTTGAGATCTATATATCATATATATAGTTACATAAATATTATATAAGATATATATTATATATCATAATAATGGGATTTTTGAGTTATCATTTCCAGTTCCTCTTGGAAACTGAATATTTCCTCTTCATCCTATTCCCAATAAGAACTGTTCCAGTTTTGACAAACCAATTAGAAGTCTAAAACCCTGTTTCAAAACTAATAGTCTTGCCTGCCTCTCCCAAATAACCTCTACTTACCCTAAAGGTTTTCTACTGTTGTTAATAGTACTGCCATTGTCCCATTTACCTAGGTTTGAAATGTCCATCACCATTGGCTTCTCCTTCTTCCTCACATTTCATAGCCAATATCAGGTCCTGATATCATTTTGCTCATAATGTTACCCATAGTTCTTACCGTATCTTGAGGAAGTTCCACATTTTCTCACCTTCATATTGTTCATACTATTCTCCTTATCAGAAATGCACTTCCCTTACTTTTTGCCTATGTGATTCCTAGCCATAGTTCAAAGTCAAAATCAAACTGCACTTCTTTATGGAAGATTTCTCTTTCACCACCTTAGCTGGAAAAGACCTCTTCCTCTTCGGAACACATTGTACAATTTTTAGAATCTTAAAATCATCAACTTGTATGACTTTAAAAAAAAAAGATCTTAGAAGTTATCGAGTTCAACTTTATGTTCTGGTCAGAATTTCTTTGGCAACATTACTGAGGGAGATCCAGCTTCTTTTTGAATGCATTGTCATTTCTTTTCAAGACAGGCCATTCTATTTACAAACAGCTCTAGTTGACCCCAAGCTTCCCTTGGAAGTAAAGGCTGTTTTTGGCATTAACATTTTATCAGTGTGTGGTTATATTTACTCTATTGCCTCCAAAAAACTAAAGATAAGAATCACACATAAGGAATCCATGGGAAATGTGAGCAAGCTGCCATATACAGCCACAGAGGAACTCCAGAGAAGAGGGGTAAAGAACATCACCAAGAAATTTTCTGAGAGAAAAAGAAGATGGGTGGATTGGTAGGTGACAAGAACAAGCAATGAGCTGTGAACAGCCAGAGTGATCCACTGGGACTCTTGCTTGTCAAGTGAAAGGAAAGAGGCCACAAGCTCATTAAATGGAATCCCTATGGTAAACTTTTGGGAGGATACAGACAAGTCACACAGGGTAGATAAACATGGGTAGGTTGTGTTCTATTTCACTGATACCTACTGAATCAATAACACCCTAGAACCATTTGAATTCTAATTGGCAGAAAATAGTGCTTTATGATCTGGGATCATTTGATAATTTGATAATCATTTGATAATATGATCTTTATTGTTTCCATTTTGGTCAGGGTTTATGCCTCCTTCTTTGATTCTAAGAGATTTCAGGGAAAAAATCCTGCCTTATGTGTCTATATTTCCCTCTCCCCAAGAGCCTAGCACAATACCTTGAACTTAATAAATGTTTGATAAATAAACCAATCAATAAAACATTTATTACATGCCATTTTTGAGAAGAGCACTGTGCTAAAAGAGGCAAAAAAGATTCCATGCCCTCAAGAAGCATGTGATCTAATTGTAATCTAATTAATTAATAATCTAATTGTTGGGTGATTTGAAAATTGGGTTAGAGAATAGTTTTTAATAATGATTTTATATTGCATGGAACTAAGATGAGAGAGTACAGGCAACCACAAAAATGAACTCTACCAACATTTTCCCTCCAAACACTTTTAAAATAACGCCTTAAATCAAATTCTGGAACAGAAGAATCAAAAACAAAAAGGTCAGAATGGGACATTTTTCCAGCCTAAGACAACTTGGGAAATTAGCAGGAGAGATCTATGACACCAAGTTGGGAGATATTCCAGAATTCAGCAGCAGTTCCACTGGTAGGCCTGGAGATTGCAGTATCAGTGTTAGCAGCAGCAGCTTTGGGAACTCTTAGTCCAGAGACAGTAAAAGGGTCTGAAAGAGACTTCTACGGGACCCTTTTCTGGTAACCCCCTTTGGGTGCAGCTGGTTCTTACTGGCAGTTCTAGGCCATAGTTCCAGAGTGGAGATGACTGCTTGTAGTGGGTCATAATAAAGTAGGGACCCTGGTCTCAGTTCCAAGGCAGAGAGGAGTAGTAGTGTTTGCAACTCCAGGGGAGCAGGGGCTCTTCCTGGGTAAAGACTAGAGCACAGCACTAGGAAAGCAGTGACCATACCTCTCCCCATCACAACACCTTGGAAACACTGAAAACTTGCACACCCTCAGAACTCTATTATGCTCAGAAAATAGTAGCATGGAAAGACCTGAAGCTTGGAATAGTGTCTCCTCAACCCCAGGAGAGCAGACTCCAACTTTACCATACAGTTCAGTTAATAGACAGGCTAGAAAAATGAGAAAGCAACAAACAAAGAAATTGACCACAGAAAGTTACTATGTAGTAGAAAAGACCAAGACAAAGAAGACAACAAAGTGAGAACAACTACAAACGTATCCTCACAGGAAAATGCTAATTGGACTCAAATGCAACAAGAATTCCTGGAAGAGTTAAAGAAAGAGATATTCTAGCTAGGGGGAAAAATGAGAAAAGAAATGAGAGTGATGCAATAAAATTATGAAAAGACAACATCATAGCAAAAGAGACACAAAAAATACTGAAAAAAAATACACCTTAAAAAACAAAATTGGCAATAGAGGCACAAAAATTCACTGAAGAAAAGAAATCCTTAAAAAGCAGAATAGGCCAAATGGAAAAAGAGATATAAAAGCTAAATGAAGGAAAAGATTTCTTAAAAACCAGAACTGGTCAAGTGGAAGATAATGACTTCATAAGCCATCAAGAAACAATAAAATCAAGTGAAAAGAATGAGAAGAAATGGAAGAAAATGTGAAATATCTTATTGGAAAGGCAACAGACAGGGAACAAAATAGATCAAGGAGAGATTAATAGACTAACTGAAAGCCATGGCAAAAAAATAGCCTGGACATCATATTTTAAGAAATTATCTGGGGCGGAGCCAAGATGGCTGAGTAGAAGGACGCACGTTTACGAGCTCCGAAACCAAAGCCCATGGAATTGGTGTAGAAAGAGTCCCCCATAGATTCTGGGTGAGTGCAAGGTGTGCAGAGGCAGAGTGGAGGAGATTTCCGTCCCAGGGAGCCCTCAAGACCCGTCCCCAGGGTCCGGCGCACCCCGGAGAGTAAACCCGACCCCCAGCGCTGCCCTGGCCGAGGCCTCAGAGAAGCGGATCGGAGCAGGCTTCAGAGACGGAAGCTGAAGCAGCCGGGAAAGTCCCTCCGCCCACAGAAGCAGGTCAGTGAGAGAGGCCGGGCTGAAGGAGAGGGGAAGCAGGGCGTCTGTGACTCGGGCCCCCTCGGGAGGAAGCGGCGGCGGCAGGGACGGGGGCAGGAAGCGGCGGAGGCAGAGGCGTGGGCGGCGGCTGAGGCGGCAGCGGCCCGGGACTCAGGAATCCCCCAGCAGCAGGCAGGATCTTCATTACAGAAGATTCCCGCATAAAACCTGACGGAGCTGAGCCTGAGAGACGGCCCTGCCCCCAGCCCGCTCTGTTGCTGAAGGTTTCTGCTCGGGACCCCCAGGGGAGCTGAGATTGGGAGGCGGGCCCCCCACCCCGCCCCCACCCGCTCCATTCTTGAGAGTCGCTGCATAAAGCCCCCCGAGGGATCAGAGTCTCGAGAGACAGCCCTGGCCCCGCCCCAGCACCTGAACTAAAGCTCACTGATTGACAGCCAGCAGGAGGAAAGCCCATTTGAATCTCAAAGGCCAGGCGCTGGCTGGGCGGATCCAGGCGGGGGTGGAAGGGAATCTCAGAGGTCAAGTAACTGGCTGGGAAAATGCCTAGAAAGGGGAAGAAAAATAAGACTTTAGAGAGTTTTTTCCAACAAATGCAAATGATCCCAACCTTCGGATCAGATGGGGAGGACGAGAACGTATTTTTCCCATCAGGGAAAGATGTGGAGGGCGGGGCCTCAGTACCCCAGACACCCCAGGGGGGTGTTGGGTGGGCTCAGGCCTTGGAAGAGCTTAAAAAGGATTTTGAAAAGCAAGTTAGACAGGTGGAGGAAAGACTGGGAAAAGAAATGACAAAGATGCAAGAAGAGTATGAAAAAAAAGGTCAATATCTTGGTAAAGGAGACCCAAAAAAATGCTGAGGAAATTAACACCTTGAAAAATAGGCTCACTCAATTGGCAAAAGAGGTTCAAAAAGCCAATGAGGAGAAGAATGCATTCAAAAGCAAAATGAGCCAAATGGAAAAAGAGGCTCAAAAGCTCACTGAATTTAATAGTTCTCTCAAAATTAGAATGGAACAGATGGAGTCTAATGATTTTATGAGAAACCAAGAAATCACCAAACAAAACCAAAAGAACAATAAAATGGAAGAGAATGTGAAATATCTCATGGGAAAAACAACTGACCTGGAAAATAGATCAAGGAGAGACAACTTAAAAATTATGGGACTACCTGAAAGCCATGATCAAAAAAAGAGCCTAGACATCGTCTTGCATGAAATTATCAAGGAAAACTGCCCTGACATTCTAGAACCAGAGGGCAAAATAAGTATTGAAAGAATCCATCGATCACCACCTGAAAGAGATCCAAAAAGAGAAACTCCCTAGGAACATTGTGGCCAAATTCCAGAACTCCCAGCTCAAGGAAAAAATCTTGCAAGCAGCCAGAAACAAACAATTCCAGTACTGTGGTAATACAATCAGGATAACCCAAGATCTAGCAGCTTCTACATTAAGGGATCGAAGGGCGTGGAATAGGATATTCCAGAAGGCAAAAGGAACTAGGACTCAAACCAAGAATCACCTACCCGGCTAAACTGAGTATAATATTTCAAGGGAAAATATGGTCTTTCAATGAAACAGAGGACTTTCAATCATTCTTGATGAAAAAACCAGAGCTGAAAAGAAAATTTGACTTTCAAACACAAGAATGAGAGGAAGCATGCAAAAGTAAACAGCAAGGAGAAGTATTAAGGGACTTACCAGAAATGAAACTGCTTTTGCATTCATACATGGAAGGACAATATTTCTAACTCTTAAAAACTTTTCAGTATCTGGGTGGTTGGTGGGACCACACATACACATGTACATGCATGCACACACATACACACATGCATTCACCATGCAGAGACAGAGGAGCACAGATTGAACTGAATAGGATGGGACCATACCTTAAAAGGAATCAAGGTAAATGATGAGAGAGAAATGTAGTGAGAGGAAAGAGGGAGAAATGGAAGGGGGTAACTATATGTCATTTAAGAGGCAAGTAGGAGATGTTTTTAGTGGAGGGAAAAAGAGGAGAGCTGGAGAAAAAAAACAAACAAACAAACAAACAAACAAACAAAAGTTTACCCTCATCACATTTGACTAAACGAAGGAGTGAAATGCACACTCATTTTGGTATGAAAAACCTATCTTACAGTATAAGAAAGCGGGGGAGAAGGAGATATTGGGGGGGGATGATGGAAGGGAGGGCAAAGGGAGGAGGGAGTAATTGAAAGTCAACACTTGGGGGAGGGACAGGATCAAAGAGAAACAAATGAGGGGCAGGTGAGGAGGGATGGCAATTCAGTTAGTCTTACACAACACGGACTATCAGGAAGGTCATTTGCAAAGCTACACAGATATGGCCTATAATGAATTGCCTGCCGTACCAAAGGGAATGGGTGGGGAGGGAGGGATGGGGGAGAATTTGGAACTCAAAGTTTTAGGAACAATTGTTTAGTATTGCTGTTGCAACTAGGAAAGAAGACATACAGTTAATGAGGGAATAGAAAGTCATCTGGCCCTACAGGAGAAAAGAGAAGATAGAGACAAGGGAAGGGGAGGGATGACAGAAGAGAGGACAGATTGGAGATAGGGAAAATTAGATTGCTTGGGGTATTGGGGTGGGGGGGAGGGGAGAAAAAGGGAGAAAATTTGGAACCCAAAAATTTGTGAAAATGAATGTAAAATAAATAAATAAATAAATAAATTAAAAAAAAAAAAAAAAAAAAAGAAATTATCAAGGAAAATTGCCTTGATATCTTAGAATTCACAGGGTAAAATAGAAATTTAAAGACTCCATTGATTATCTCCTGAAAGAGGTCCCAAAATTAAAACTCCCAGGAATATTGTAGCCAGATTCCAGAGCTTCCTGGTCAAGGAGAAAATATTTCAAGCAGCCAGAAAGGAACAAATCAAATATTGTGGAATCACAAGATTTATCAACTTCCATGTTAAAGGACCAGAAAGGAGCTAGGATAACAACCAAGAACAACCTACCCAGAAAAACTGAATATAATCCTTTAAGAGATAAAAAGAATATTTATTAAAGTAGAAGACTTTCAAACATTCCAGATAAAAAAAAGACCAGAGCTAAATAGAAAATTCAACATTCAAACAGAAGACACAAGAGAAGAATGAAAAGGTAAACATGAAAGAGTAATCATAAGGGACTCAGTAAGGTTAAACCACTTATGTTCCTGTAGGAGAAGATGATATATGTAACTCCTAAGACCTTTATCATTGGTAGGGCAGTTAAAAAGAGACTACATAGAAAGAGGACATGAGTGTAAATGGATTATTTTGGTATGATCTCTTTTTTAAAACATGAAGTGGTGAAAAAAAGAGATGAATTGGAAAAGGGAGAGGTAGAATGGGAATTTTTTCACACATGGAAGAAATACATAAAGAAATTTTATAGTATGAAGGAAAATGGGGAGTTGGGCAATGTTCTAAGCTCACTCTCATCATAATTGGTTCAAAGAGGGAACAATACACATACACACACACACACACACACACACACACATTCAGTTGGGTAGAGACATTTATTTCACCCAATAAGGAAATAGGAGGGGAAGATAATAAGTGATATCAGTAGGCAAGGAGATGATAAAAGGTAGTGCAGATTAAGGAAAAGAGTGGTCAGAATCAAAACAGACTTTTGAGGAGGGATAGGATAAAAATAGAGAGGGAAGAATAAACGGAAGAAAATAGGATAGAGGGAAATGCGCAATTAGCAATCATAACTCTGAATTTGAATGGGCTGAGCTCACTCATAAAATGGAAGCAGATAGCAGAATGGATTAGAAACCAGAATCCAACAATATGTTACTTACAAGAGACACATATAAAAAAGAAAAACACAGAGTTAAAATAAAATGCTGGAGCAGAATCTATTATGCTTCAGCTGAAGTAAAAAAAAATCATGGGGCAGGGGTGGTAATTATGAGCTCAGATACAGTAAAAGCAAAAATAGAGTTAATTAAAAGAGATAATCTGGAAAACTACCTTTTGCTAAAAGATACCATAGATAGTGAATATCAACAATTTTAAGGATGATTTCTGATAAAAGCCCTATTTCTCAAACATATAGGGAACTGAGTTAAATTTATAAAAGAGGCATCCCCCAATTGACAGATGGTCAAAGGATATGGACAAGCAACTTTCAAAGAAGAAATCAAAACTATCTGTAGACATATGAAAAATCACTATTGATCAGAGAAATGCAAATTAAAATAACTCTGAGGTACCACCTCATACTTACCAAAAATGATAAATTTTTGGAGGGGATGGTATACTAATGAACTGTTGGTGGAATTGTGAACTGATTCAGCCACTCTGGAAAACTATTTGTAACTGTGCCCAAAGGGCTATAAAATTATGCATATTCTATGATCCAGCAATGACACTACTAGGTCTGTACCCTAAGGAAATCAAAGAAAAAGAAAAAAAATGACATCATAGCAGTCCTTTCTGCTGTGACAAAGAACTGGATGTTGAAGGGATACTCTTCAATTGTGCAATGGCTGGACAAGTTATGGAATATGGAGTCCTATTGTACTATAAGAAATGACTGGGGGGATTGCTTTCAGACAAAAATGAGAAGACCTATATGAACTGAAGTAAAATGAGTGAAAAGAAATGGGAGATTACTATACACAGTAACAGTAAAGTCGGTAATGATGATCAACGTTGAAAGATCATGTAATGCAAATCAATCAATACTGATCTATGCAACAATCCAAGACACTTCCAAAGGGCTCATGATGGAAAAATGCTATCTACATCCAGAGAGAAAATTGATGAATTATGAGTGCAAACTGGCATATGATTTTCTCACTTTATTTTGTTTGCTTTTTCGTAAAATGGAAATATGTTTAAAATGGGGGGGAAGACCTATTTTGGCTTTTTAAATATCTAACCCCTTTGCTGGCACAAAGATAAAAATAAATGATGTGAAACAAGAGCAATTTATGAGAAACTAGAGCAATTTCACTGTGAACAGGCTTTGTAAAGACATGATTTCCTGTGGAATCATTGAAGCTGGCCTTAGAGTCACAAACAGCTGACCTAATTGGCATTACATTGTCCCATTGAAACCCATCAGCTGGAAAGACTCATTTCTAAATGTGTTTGCAGACATTTACTATACGTTTAAGTGTGGAGTTTTCCACTATCTTCAGATTCACCATTTTCCTTTTATTGTACTAATAAAAATCACCATTAGAACTTTATGGCCAAATAAATGATGTAGAAATCCTGGCATTTGTTTACTTAAGAATGCCTATAGAAATTGAGGTTATTAGAAACTCTTAACACTTTAAGTAACTCTACTTAAATACTGTAAAGTCTGTGTTCTGGGACCTTTTTCGTAGGACCTTAAAAGTATTTTGCTGAAAATATTTTTTCTCAACTTTATTTTTTACTCTATTAATGATCATATTCCTAACTTGACCTCCCTAGAAAATGTCAGAACAAAAGATGCAATAATTTGTCCAAGGTCACAAAGCAGATCTCTGATTTTCACCAGGAATTCTGAACCCTTAAAAAATAAAGAAATTCTGGGCGCTGACTTTTTTCCACTCATTGACGAGCAGTAGTCATGCAAGTGACAGCTTGGAAACACAATCATTTGCAAGGGTTCCCTCCCTCTCTTTTTCATGCAATTTGCATGATCATTTGCATAGAGACATGAATTATGCATCAGTCAATTCTCCTCGTATGCTCACATATATTTGTACTTCAAATAGCTGGTCTATCTGTTCATCTGTTCACCATTTCAGGATTTTTCCCTCTCTATCTGTATACATGTCTTTTCTGTCCTCTTATTATTTCTCCTGAAACATCTATCTCTCCCCTGGTATATCCCTCAGCACAGAAGCAAATTACAGGGGAACTTGTACCATCTTTCTTCATGTTTCATCTTCTTAAAGGAAAGAACATTTTAATGAAATGTTATGCAAACATTGCAAAATGCCATTATAGCCCAGAGGCATCATCTGTCTAGTCTGTTCCTGATAGCAGAAGCAAGGAGAAAGGCTAACCATCATTTCTAAAGGTAGAGTTAAAAAGGTGAGCAATGCATTGACCCATCCTGAACTTCCCTTAACAACCAATAATACGCATAGCAGCTGCTAATTATTTGAAGCTTCTTGAATGCATTGTGTTTGAATTTTTAATAATTATTTTGCTCCATGGTTACAGCACTTCTGAACCACAGGTGGACTGATAAAATAACAATTATGAAGCATGTCCAATTAAGCATGAAGGAATGGGTGAACCAGTCTATTAAATCTATTCTTCATCACTAGAACATGGTCTCTTTCCATAATGATAGGGTGTCCACTGCGTTTTTGTTGAAGTAAACTATATTTTAGTTTAGTAAAAAAAAATAAATCTGAGTTCTTTGGAATTTTTCAAAGCACTAAACAAGAATTAAGTTGATATCAAATGCAATGTATGCTTATATACACCTCCTTTAATAGGAATCTTTTTTTTTCTTTTATTTATTCATTTATTTATTTATTTATTTATTTAACTTTTTACAATCATTTTCACAAAATTTTGGGTTCCAAATTTTCTCCCCTTTTAACCCCTCCCCCCACCCCAATACCCCAAGCAATCTAATTTTCCCTATCTCCAATCTGCCCTCTCTTCTGTCATCCCTCCCTTCTCTTGTCTCCATCTTCTCTTTTCTCCTGTAGGGCCAGATGACGTTCTATTCCTCATTAACTGTATGTCTTCTTTCCTAGTAGCAACAGCAATACTAAACAGTTGTTCTTAAAACTTTGAGTTCCAAATTCTCCCCAGCCCTCCCTCTCCACCCATTCCCTTTGGGAAGGCAGGCAATTCAATATAGGCCATATCTGTGTAATTTTGCAAATGTCTTCCCTGATAGTCGTGCTGTATAAGATTAACTGAATTACCCTCCATCCTACCCTGCCCCTCATTGTTTCTCTTCTGTCTTTTGATCCTGTCCCTCCCCAAGTGTTGACTTCAAATTGCTCCCTCCTCCCTTTGCCCTCCCTTCCATCATCCCCCCTGCTTGCTTATCTCCTTCTCCCCCACTTTCCTATACTGTAAGATAGGTTTTCATACCAAAATGAGTGTGCATTTTATTCCTTCCTTTAGTCAAATGTGATGAGGGTAAACTAATTGGTTTTTTTTTTTTCCTCAGCTCTCCTCTTTTTCCCTCCACTAAGAAGTCTCCTACTTGCCTCTTAAATGACATATAATTACCCCATTCCATTTCACCCTCTTTCCTCCCAGTACATTTCTCTCTCACCATTTACCTTAATTTCTTTTAAGGAAAACTGCCCTGACATTCTAGAACCAGAGGGCAAAGTAAGTATTGAAAGAATCCATCAATCACCACCTGAAGGAGATCCAAAAAGAGAAACTCCTAGGAACATTGTGGTCAAATTCCAGAACTCCCAGCTGAAGGAGAAAATCTTGCAAGCAGCTAGAAAGAAACAATTCCAGTACTGTGGAAATACAATCAGAATAATTCAAGATCTAGCAGCTTCTACATTAAGGGATCGAAGGGCGTGGAATAGGATATTCCAGAAGTCAAAGGAACTAGGACTCAAACCAAGAATCACCTACCCAGCTAAACTGAGTATAATACTTCAAGGGAAAATATGGTCTTTCAATGAAACAGAGGACTTTCAATCATTCTTGATGAAAAGACCAGAGCTGAAAAGAAAATTTGACTTTCAAACACAAGAATGAGAACCATAAAAAAGTAAACAGCAAAGAGAAGTCTTAAGGGACTTACCAGAAGTGAACTGTTTACATTCCTACATGGAAAGACACTATTTGTAACTCTTAAAACTTTTCAGTATCTGGGTAGTTGGTGGGATCACACACACACATGTACATGCATGCATGCACACACCTACAGAGACAGAGAGTACAGAGTGAATTGAATAGGATGTGACCATATCTTTAATAGGAATCTTTACCCCAGTTACTGCAAATTACTGCAAGCAGGTCTCTCTCCAAGTAGTAGGAGTAGTACTTTGAGCAGTGTGGATGATTGTTGTGTATCTGTGGAAAGGGGACCTGGGGGCACACTCTCAGAATTATTTCTTTGATTGGCAATTACGTTTAGTGTAACCCTCTGTTATAACTGGCTCATTTTGAGCATGAAAATAAAATAATGACCCTGTAGATCCACATAGTTCCCTCCTCTGCTGTTTATGGGAATTTATGTTAAATGAAACATTAAGAATAAGTACACTCATAAATACTCTGAGTCCCCCAGTTAGGAAAAATATTAACATTTCAGTGGAATTTAGTTGCCTGCCTTAATTTACGTTCAGATTTTTCTCTAGTTAACCCCTGACCTTCATATGATTGAGGCAAAATTCAGTTCAATTGAAATTTTGAGGGAAAGAAGCAAGTACAGAAGCAAATATAGTACAATGTCTATTAATAGAAAGGAGCATTCAGGAAAGAGCTGTTTCTTGAACTTCCCTCAGTCCTGGGGAAAATGGGTATAATTAGTGGCATGAATCGTCTTCTCTATAACACCTACAGGGTGAAGAGACATCCTTAATCTCTCTTTTTTCTGCCAGAGTTCAGTCCTATTTTCTATTTCTCGTTTTGCTGACTGCATGATTTCCAGACCATCTCTTGATGTCCCCTGATGAACCCTATAGATTTCTTTGGCTCATACTGGCTGCATATCTTATAGGCAACCCACAAGATGTGATCAAACTGATGTGACCCTCAGCCAACCTGAACACACCTACTGAGCAACAGAGTTATCTAGGAATTGTTTACACTTAGTCTAAAGTCTATGACTATGACAGATTGATCTGGAAAGATATTTTCTCCCCTAGATTACCTATCAGATATATAGCATCACTTGCCCTAAGTAGGGTGGGACAATTCACCTACTGATTCAATTACTTCACTCTTAACACTAGAAAGTATAAACCTCCATGTGAAGACTCTCAAAGTTCACTTCATGTGTGTGCACAGGAAAACCAAGTACAGATCTTTTGGGTACAACTAGATACAGATACATAAATAATGAATCCCTATAGGGGTCATATGTATTTAGATGTTCCCTATTCAAAATGATAATTCTGTAAAATATGGCAGTTGGTTCTAGCATAATAAAATATGAAGTGTGAATTCAAATTGTGAAACCATTTCTCAGAGTCATCATTTGTCATTTGCACTAATAAGGACCAAGCTGTAAGTCAGATTTTTTTTTATTTTGGTTTGTTTTGGTTTTTTGATTGCATTTCTTTTTTTATTTCTTTTTTAGTTTTCAACACTCATTTCCACAAGATTTTGAATTTCAAATTTTCTCTCCGTCTCTCCCCTCCACCCACCCAGAGATGGCATTCATTCTTATCGCCTCTTCCCCTAGTTTGTCCTCCCTTTTGTCATCCCCCTTATCCCCTTCCCCTTTACTTTCTTGAAGGGCAAAATAGATTTCTATACCCCAATGTCTGTATGTCTTATTTCCCAGTTACATGTAAAAATTTTTTAACAATTGTTTTTAAAACTTTGAGTTCCAAATTATCTCTCTTTCCTTTCCTCCACACCCACCCTCATTGAGAAAGCAAGCAATTCAATATAGGTTATGCATATGTCGTTATGCAAAAACTTCCACAATAGATATGTTGTGAAAGGCTAACTATATTTCCCTCCATCCTATCTCACCCCTAGTTGTTCAACTCATTCTTTCTCACCTCTCCCCCTCTTCCTCTCCATTGTGAAACCTTTTTCTTGCCTCTTTTATGGAAGATAATTTACCCCATTCTATCTCTTGATTTCTCCTTCTCTCAATATATTCTTCTTTCGCCCTTTATTTTTTTAAATATCATCCCTTTATATTCAACTCACCTTGTGTCCTCTATCTATCTCCTCCAACTACCCCAAAACTGAGAAAGGTCTCAGGAGTTACAAATATCATTGTTCTAAGTAGCAATATAAACAGTTCAACTTTAATAAGTCTCTTAGGATTTCTCTTTCCTGTTTACCTTTTCATACTTCTCTTGATTCTTGTATTTGAAAGTCAAATTTTCTCTTCAGTTCTGGTCTTTTCATCAAGAATGCTTGAAAGTTGAACAGCATGCACTTTCTAGAGCACTGCTCTCAAGCCAAGACCTGTAAAAAATGGCTCTAAACAAATTCTGGAGCTGCAGAACTCACAGAATGGTGGAGTGAAGCAAATCTCCTGCCCAAGACAACCTAGAAGGTCACCAGGAAGGTCTTGCACCACATGGGGGCAGTCCTCTGTGGCCTGGGTCAACACAGACAAGACCTGAGCCAGCTTTGGGAAGACTGAATCTCTCACACCTGTGGAATTTCCAGACTTCAGTTCCCCAAAATGCCAAGGAAAAATTGGAAGGTGAGTGGAAAAAGCCTATGGTACCAGTGTGGGAGAGTGAGTGGTCCAGCCCCAGGGCGGCAGAGAGGGGAGGGACCTGAGGAACCTGCAGCAGCTGCAGCAGCAGCAGGGGAAGAGACAGGGACTGTTTCTGGAGCTCTAGGCCCATAGACTGTGGGGGAATTAAGCGACTGTCAGTATATCCCCCAGCCCCATCAGAAGCAGAGATCTACCTTGACAAAGAGGTCAAAAGTCAAGGAGATGGCTGGGGAAGTGAGCAAAAACCAAAAAAATAATCAGACTATAGAATCTTACTTTGGTGAGAAGAAAGGCCAAAAGATGCAAACAGAAGACAAGAAAAATATGAATTGGTCTCAGGCCATGGAAGAGCTCTAAAAAGATTTTGAAAATCAAGCAAGAGAAGTAGAGCAAAAATTAGGAAGAGAAGTGATAGTGATGCAAGAAATTATGAAAAACGAGTCAACTGCTTGCTAAAGGAAACAAAAAAATGCTGAAGAAAATACCACTGTAAAAAATAGACTAAGTCAAATGACAAAAAAGATCCAAAAAATCAATGAGGAGAAGAATGCCCTAAAAAGCAGAATTGCCCAGATGGAAAAGGAGGTCCAAAAGCTCACTGAAGAAAATAATTCCTTAGAATGGAACAGGTGGAAGCTGGTGACTATGAAAAATCAAGAAATTATAAAACAAAACCAAAGGAATGAAAAAATAGAAGACAATGTGAACTATATCATTGGAAAAACAACCGACCTGGAAAATAGATCCAGGAGAGACAATTTAAAAATTATGGAACTACCTGAAAGCCATGATCAAAAAAAAAAAAGCTTAGAAATCATCTTTCAAGAAATTATCAAGGAAAACTGCCCTGATATTCTAGAACCCAAGAGTAAAAGAAATATTGAAAGAATCCACCAATCACTTCCTGAAAGAGATCCCAAACAGCAAATTCCTAGGGATATTGTAGTCAAATTTCAGAGCTTCCAGATCAAGAAAGGAACAATTAGAGTATTGTGGAAATACAATCAGGATGACACAAGATCTAGCAACTTCTACATTAAGGGATTGAAGGGCTTGGAATATGATATTCCAGAAGTCAAAGGAACTAGAATTAAAACCAAGAAGCACCTACCCAGCAAAACTGAGTATAATATTTCAGGGGAAAAAATGGTCATTCAATGAAATAGAGGATTTTCAAGAATTCTTGATGAAAGGACCAGAGCTAAATAGAAAATTTGTTTTTCAAACACAAGAATCAAGAGAAACATGAAAACATTAACAGGAAAGAGAAATCATAAGAGACTTAATAAAGTTGAACTGTTTACATTCCTACATGGAAAGATAATATTTATAGCTCTTGAGACTTTTGTCAGTACTAGGGCACAAGGTGAGTTGAATAGAAAGGGATGATGTCTAAAAAATAAAATTAAAGGGTCCAACTCATCTGTGTTAATGCTGCCCACTCCAGACTTTGCTCTCATCCCTGCCTGGTGCAATAGACCCTTCCTGTCAACTTTCCAGGTTATCATGGGCTGGGAATTTGTTCCACTCTGTCATTTTGTGGGTTCTGTCACTCTAGAATTTGAGTCATTTTTATAAGTATTTCAAGGGCTTTGGGGAAAAGTCCCTATGGAAAGCCATAATTATCTCTATTTTTAGCAACTATTCCAGAAAAAGGTACTATATTCATTTTGACATTCCAGATGATTTAATAATTCAGATTTACACTGAAATTTCAAAACTGAGCAACATGTATATTTTAAAGAAATCACTTTTGTTCTTTTTAAAAAAAAATATGATGAGAGGTTATCTGTTATTGTCAGTTGAACTCAGAAGCAAGCACCTGCTTCAGTTTGACTGGATCTATTTCTATATTCAGCTACAGCACTGAATATTTCAAACAGTAAGTAGCATGATATTTTAACCTGGGTATAGACTCCTGGGCAATCTGTAAAGTGTCATTTCACCAAAAGGGAGTTAAGCATAACTATAAGAAGTCACACTTGAAAGTTAATACCAAATGAATGACTAATCTACCACACAATTACTAGCATAGAGTGTACGATAATTTTAACTACAGTTCTAAACTGGTTAAGCAGCAAGCAAGGATAATTACAGATATCCAGAGTAGTTGCATAGCCAGTTAAAGGAAGAAAAAATATGCAAATGAAAGGAAAACCAAGAACCCCAGGTCCTCTGTCAAGTTGTAATGGAAGACAGGAAATTGTCAACAGGGGTGATAAATGGTTATTAGTAACTGCAGAAAGACTGGAGTTCAGACAACAAATGAAGCATTATACCAAAAATTCCTAGAAAGGTAAAGGGTTGGAGGATGGAGACAGGGGCAGTACAGAAGTGATAATCCCTGAAAATAATGGGATATAATAAGATAGTGTCCAGGGGTTGAGAATCTGTGGTCCCATGGCCCTCTAGGTCCTCAAGTTCAGTCTTTTGACTGAATCTGAAATTTACAGAAGAAATCCCCATCCTGGATAGACTATGGCAGTGCCCACACAAGACTATGACAACTGGTTAAGGAATAAAACACTGAGTCAACCATTTTGTTTTGAATTTTATGACAAGCACCTGAATCTAATGATGGTTTTATTATCATATAAATGTCATCTCAATATGTTAATGTTATGGAAGAAACTGTAAATGAATAGTGTTAGATACAAAAAGAATCATGCATTATTCAAGCGAGTAATCCTGGACATTAGAAAAACAAAGTCATTTTTATTTTCAATGACCACATAATCTTAGTGAAAAGTAGAGATGGTCGGATTAAGCTATCTATACTTATAATTTTAACAAAAAATAGTTTTCTCATCACTAACTTTCCATCTGAGCTTTTTCTTTTGAATTCTTAGGGATAAATTCACAACTTGCTTAACCCATTTAATAGAGAGTAGCAATGGTATAAAACACTAAAAAATGTGACTGTTGAAATTGAAGGGCTACTGAAGTAATTTCTGAGATAGAAGAATGAAAAAAATAAATTAGCTAAATAATTTTGAAGATAAGTGGAGGAAAAAACATTTAAAGTGCTTATGGAAGTCACTTAAATACCAAAATTATACTTAGCACTGGGGACCCAGTGATAAAAATATAGCAGTCTTTGTTCTCAATGAACTTATATTCTATTAGAGGAAAAGAACATAGATAGATAGATAGATAGATAGATAGATAGATAGATAGATAGATAGATAGATAGCAAATTAAATAGAAAAAAAACATATGCAGAAAAATTTCTGGGGGAGGGGACTAGCAGGTGGGTAGATTAGGATGTTTCCTATAAGAGAAGCAGTTTAAATGAAGGCAGACCGGACTTCTAAAATATGGAAGTGAGGAAGGAGGGCATTCCAGGAATAAGAAATAGCCTTGTAAGGCACAGAGATACGATACATGATGCGATGTTGTGTATGGGGAATAGCAAACAGACTAGTTGGCTAGAATGCAGAATTCTTGAAGAGTACTTTGCAGTAAGCTTGGAAAGGTAGTCCTGAAATACCTTTTCATCAAGAAATCCAAAATGCCTGAGACAATTATTTTAATCATATTGTTAATGTCCCTTATATTATGGATGAATGGCAAAGGGTAACTGCAAAAATGCTACAAAATAACAATGCCTTCTCTTTTATAGAGAAGACCAACTAATTACTGTAACTCTATGACATATCACATTAAAATGTGAAACTGAAAAATAAAAGGTAGTGTTCATATCTTAATTATTTTTTTTTAAATTCACCTCTAAGGGCAATTTATAGTCAACATTTCAATTAACAGAGTAAAATTTGATGTAAGAACACCAGAACTAAAATAATAATTTTAAGAGTCTCTCAGTGGACTCTTAGACATTAATGGAGTTTATGTGAGTGCTTAAGAATCTCATGCTTTGTGCTGAATGGAGAACAAAGTATACCAGGAATTGGCTGGAGTGGACGTAGTCATTCACAAAGTGGCAAGACCATATATTCTGAAGTTCACAGAACCAACAGTTGTAGCAAGGCTTCTTTTAGGAAGATTAGACCACAGGATTCACATGACAGATCCATGTGAGTTGTTGCTACTATAGGCAATCCAAAGTTATATTGCTGACATGTTAAGACTTCATTCATGAAGACAAGGCTATGTCCTCTCACTGGATGTGCATGTCAATAACAGAAGTTCCTATCATCCCAGAGTTCAGCTAGGTCACTTTCTAATAGATTGGTGAGGGACCCTTCAACCTCTTCTTTTGGGCCCCAACCTCCTTCTTCTTCATTTCAGTTTTCTGCAAGGATTTACTTGGAATGTATCTTATTAAGCTGTCATGCTGAGCAGTCCTGAAATATTTTGAGCAAACGTTCGTGAAACACAAACAAAAAGGTTGAGAGGGACTTTTGTAATTTTTAAAAATCACTTTTATGAAGTATATCCAATAATGATGTAAGAGGCAGGAGAATATGTAGGAATCAGAAAATCTGGGTTAAAATCCTGCCCTGGAAACTCACTAGCTAGCTGGCCAAGTCACTTAAAATCCCTTTGACTCAATTTCTTCCTCTGCAAAGTAAAGAGGTTAGACTTGATGGCTTCTAATGCCCTTTCCAGGTCTAAGTCTGTCATTTTCTGATCATTTATATGGAAATGCATCTAATCCTGTGGATAAAATCTACTTTTGTTCATAAGTTAATTTGTTTCAGAGACATAATTTGCAATTGAGTATCAATCAGAGATATTATTTTAGGTCATTTAAATTGTAAAACAATGACACAATATGAATATGTAAATCCTTATGCTTAATAAGAATGGAAAGGGAAGGGATCTGTGATTTCATTGGTATAGGGAACTCCTGGTAAGTGAAAACCCTCTAGCAATGCTTATCAAGCCCCTTTTCAATTTAGCTTATCCAGATAGTGCCTGGAGAGATTGAGAGTTTAAGTGACTTACAGTTATTAAACCTGAATGTGTCAGAAATGGAATTTGAACCCATTTTCTTAACACTGAAGCCAGTTCTCTATCCACTATGCTAAGCTGCTGATGTAATTTTATTTTCTATAAATATACCCATATGTCCTTAGAAACTATATGATGAAGATACTAAATACAAGGACAAAAGAGAATGTGCCATTTATTATACAGCAAAAGCTAAAGCTATTGAAAGTTTTCCAACTATAAGTTTTAAAGCCATCTGCAGCCATTTTAATAAAGATGCAGCTGCACTCTTGTCCTTAATATCATGAACTCTCCCCCAATTCTTTTAGATTCACATCAAATAGACCTTTTTTTTAAAAAGGAATCATTCTGATGTAACACTTCTGTTTACAAAACCAAAGTTGTTAAAGTGTACTATTAGAAAGTCAATATTCCTATATATTTACTATTGAATAGTAAATCATTTAGAATGTCAGCTATCAGACTTGGGTGGGAAAAGTAAAATAATCCAACTTTAGGAGAAAAATCAGCCTTGTTCCAACTTTGACAACAGAATCTTCACATGCCACTGAGTTTGAAAAGTATGATAATTTTAAGGGTGTAACAACGAAACTTTGACAATGGAAATAATGATGGGTTGAGGAGAGAAGGTTTCATTAGAATTCCAAATTCACCATACTCTGGATCTTTATTATTTAAGTTAGAATAATTTTACCTACACCATATCAAATACCTGTTTGTATTTTTTTATACAGGATTCTTTGGTTTGGGGAAGCTCTTTCATTGTCATGGAAGAATTACTGAGTAAAGAATTTGAGAGATGGTTAGCCAAGATATATATAGTGGGATCTATTCATCAATATTCAAGTGAATCTGTAATTTCATTGATTCAGGAGTTTACATCCTGTTTAATCCTGTTTTTTCTATTGTAATTTGTATATGGAAATCCTTATTTTATTGGATTTTTAATAAGTTCAGAATTCTTTAATTGGAAAAACATCATAGCTCTTAAAAATAACCATGGTAAATCATGCACTTAATGCTTAGTTTGATTTCTGCATCACTTGACATCCTCATAACTCAGATGTTACAAAATAGAGAAACCAATATACAGAGGCAAAGAGTCTTATAATTGCTCTGTAGATTCACTTAAGAAGTAATATTAAATCCAGTTTCCAAACATCAAGAAATTAGATGGAATGATGGATGCAATCTAATATAGAGAATGATGGCTAGAAAGAAATTAGGGCAATGAAAGAAATCAAGACATTCCACTAGGTTCTTTAAATATGTGTGAGAAGGGTCTCACTTTAATCGTTAACAAAGAATTAGGAAACATAGTTAAACTCACTTTTCACCTACAGTACATTTAAATATTATGACTTGCTATTTAAATAGCTCTTAATCTCAGAAATGGAATAATATTGAGTCACTTAATTGATATAACTGCATTGATCTTTGTTCTACCATTTCCACCAAGTGGGCATTCTGATTAAAAAATCTGTCAATTGTAGCTAAGACCTAGTACGTTTTAATAAAAGACCTGTCAGGTCCAAGATGGGATTGATCAATTCTAACAAAAATCAGTTAATTACAAGGGAAGACTGTTCAATGATAAGGAAACACTAGTACATAATTCACAAGGCCTTGTCACTTTTAATGGCGAACCAATTACTTCCAGGCTCCAGAACTTCTCTGTTTTGAAAAGCTCAATGTTACTAATTGTCAAATGTAAAGCTTTTTATTAACTCATAAATAGTCCAAAGTACAGATCCTAATGAAATAAAGTCCAGATGACTAAGGTTAGTAGTGACATAGATCTTATTTCATCCTTTATCACAACATAAGCAATTAAATGAATTATCTATTTGTGTTCTTCCTGTACAGTCTACTCCATTTCCTATGGTCATTCTTTTTGCTAGCTGTTTGTCTGGCTAGCTACTTGCATCTTGATCTGAACTTTAGTGAGCTCTTACTTTTAATTCAATACTCTTAATTTCTAAAGTTTACCTGGTCTCTGATTATCCTTATCCCAGATTTAGGAAGGGTATGTAAATGATGGACTCATCATGAGAAGGGATTTAAGAGAATGGTTTAGGACAACGTCAGCATCACTACTCATATATGAACACAACTTCCTTTGGTTTAGCATGCCGCTCAGTTCTCATGATTCAGAAACACACATACACAATCCAATGTGATATGAAGTACTAATCAATTACAGTAAGGAATGATTATTTATGATAAAGGACAAGCAGGAATTTGGGGGGGTGTTAAACCAATTCAAGTTAGTTATTAATAGCAGAGACTAAATCAATTCAACATTAAATTCAAGAAGACAATTTAATCATGTCTTCATGATTATGTAATTATGAGAATACAAAGAGGTTTAGAAAGAAATACAAACAGGATAGTTGCTTAGTGCCAGTTAGATTTAATGTATACTTCTTTTAAAAAAATGAACAATAAATTCTATTTTACATATAATCCTATTTTATGTTCTTTGTATAATGAAATGTCCATCTTTGTCAAGTTCATAATGAAATTTAATTATAAAAAAAAAGAATTAGCTACAATAGAAGACAAGGCTATAACAAGGAGAAAGGGAAATGTGCAATCAATCAGTTAAGTGTGGAGTAATTGGAAGAGCATAGATTAAGGAATCAAAAATGCTTGGTTCTGGATGAAGCTATGTCAATTACTTGTGTGACCTTGGGAGACACACAACTTCTCCAGGTGTCAATCATTTGGTTTTTGTCTTTGACTTCCTCTTTTGATCTATAAAATAAGTGATTAAAGGTCTCCACTTTTTCCATTCCAAATTCCATTATGGAATGGAATAACAGTCTCAATGACCTCAAGGACAAAGAATGTTAAAATGAAGCAGATCTTTTTTGGTTATCAGTCAACAAGTATTTGAACACCACTAGGTACTAAGCACTATTCTATGAACCATGAATGAAAAGAGAAAAAAATGAAATAATCCTAAGTCTCAAGAGGATTGCACTCTGAAAAGGGAAGATAACCTGTACATGGATTATATACACAAAACAAATCCAAGATCCTTACAGAAACGAAGCACCAGCAATGTCTTTGTGTACACGACCTACATCATGAAAGAAGATTGGGATTCTATGATACAGAGTTCAGGACAGAGTGCACTTCAGGAGTGGGGGATAGCCAGAATAAAGGCATGAAGACAGGCAAAAGGATGCTTCAAGAGAGGAACACAGAGAAAGCCAGTTTAGGTTGACCATAAGAGGAAGAATAAGTTGCATAAATAAGTTGAAAATATTCCAATATAAGATTGGAATCAAGTTTTGAAGGAATTTAAAAGCCAAACAGACAGTTTTAACCCTATCCTAGAAGTGATAGGAAGAAACCAAGTTTATTGTGTAGGGGAATAAAAAGGAGGTCATTTTTTAATAGACAATGAATACTTAAATACCCTCTCAAATGAATCTGTGATGCAGAATATAATCCAGTCATACCTGCCCACTGTATGGTATCTTTGTCCATGTCATTCTAAAAGTTAGTACAAAGGGTCCATCCAACATTCTAGAGGCCTTCCTTACTTTCTCCCACATATTCTGGGGGTAGCAGTCAGTGATGGCTGTCCACCTGTAATCCTTCACTCTTAGAACATGACCAGCCTGACTTCTCTTCCTGCCATAAAGTTCCTTGCTGACACCCTTTATTCCTCCTCCTCTAATTCTTCTTCTTCTAATTCTAATTATTCTCTTTCAACTTCCTCTTCTTCCATACTTATTTGTTATGTTACGACCTGCTTGTCCCCACCATATGCCCCTCCACTGTCCTCTGTTTTTTAGTTCTTTAGAAGCTATTGTATTCCATGACTAGCTTCCATATACTGGAATAAGACAGGAAAAGTGAATTGAAAACATGGACCTTTGCCTTCAAGGGAAGCACTATGCCAGACATCTTGGTAAGTAAGCATTATGCAATGAACTGAGGTTACAAAGACCAAATGAAATAGTCCCTGCTTTTAAAGATTGAACATCTTCAAAGATGTTCAATCAAGGGAAAGAAAATATGACTAACTTTGCACAAATACAAATTAGAATTTAATCCCGGACACGAGTTGCATAATGAAGAAAATTGGCCTGATCTGAGCTTTGGCAACCAAACTAGGAACTGGCCTGAGGTCAACATAAATTTCATTGAAGCTTATGGATCTTTCAATAAGCATTTACCAACTTTGGCATGAAGCTAAGCCTGAGTCTGGCTAGAACCTCAGAATGCAAGGTGAATACATTAAAAGAGAAAAGGGTTGCTTGAAGGCAATGAGGTGTTCATCTCATAGAGATGTTTTATTCTTGTGTGCCAATTTGCAGTCAGTTATTTGGTCAATCTAAAGAAGCACCCCATGACACAGATGAGCATAACTGTCAAGAAAAGAGGAAACTGGAACATGCTTAATATCACACAACATTAGTCAGAATAAGTTTACCGTCTTCATTCAACTGCATTCCATTACCTCCAAGTGTTAGAGGGTAATTGGAATGTGATTGAAAGTATATATAATACAGTCACCAATTGCAAAGCCTAAATTTCATGTAGATTTTTTTCTACTTCTTTCTCAAATTGAGAAACATTCACTAGTCACTCACTATCCACTCTTTTATCCCAGTTTTAAAGGTAGTTAGATCTACAGATGTCTCCTATGAGCTTTCTAAGTAATCCAATTGCTTTAAAGTACATGAAAGGTTTAACTAGCAGAAATCTCTTTCTCTTTTTAAAAACAAATTTTTAATTGTGTCTTTTGGTATTCATTTATCCATTCATTTTTCCCTTTTACCCTCCCAGAGAGCCAACTTTTATAATTAAGGATAGGAAAGAAGAAAAAGACACAATTCTACATAAAGTTCACCCAAAAAGTCTGACTTATTTACCACATCTGATGACATTTTCTAAATATTCATTCTTCTTGAATGTCTGCAGCCTTAGTCACTGTCACTCATCCTTTTCTCCTGAATACTCTCCTCTCTAGGTTTTCATGAAACTGTTTTGTTATCTTAGAATAATAATTTATTAAGACATTATTAACCATTAAAATGGAAGATCAAATGTAAAAAGATTAGTAAAACAGACCTTGAAGAAAAGAGCACCAGAATGAGTCATTATTGATAAGGGGGAAAAAGGATAAAGAAAAGTCAAGAGAATCAGGTGATGCCTAGAAAGACATACCTCAGTATATGCCACAGTTTAGGTCACAGGCATACAGGGTCCACATAAAATAGTAGTCTGAAAAGGAACAACACATGGGAAAAGGAGGATATGAAAGATAGAATAAAGGGACACCATAGTCACTTATTTTCCAACTTCTTTGTTTTGTCTATGCATACAATAGTTCCAGCTGGGAGCTACATTAAATTGTAGTCAAGTTAATGAAATTTTAGCAAGTTAGCTATAAAGTGAAACCTTCATTATTCTAGGATCCAAGAAAGAATCAGTAGAGATTCCAAGACAGATGCTAACAGAATTTTGTTTTCCTTCTTATGTTTGGAAGAATCTGAAAAGTTCTGCATTTCCAACTTATCAAACTTCTTTTGGAGAATTAACTTTTGAATAATTTTTAGATATGTCTTCCCATTTCTTCAATGAAAGAATATTATCCTGAAGATGGCAGAGTAGAAAGAAGCACATACTCTATCTTTTCCCCCATAGTCCATAAAATATCCATAAAGAATGACTCTCAACAAATTCTAGAGCAGTAGAAGCCACAGAATGATGAACTGAAGGAGATTTCCAGCCCAGGGTGACCTGGAAGGCCAATGTGAAAGATCTGTCACACCAGATGCAGAGCAGAGCACAGCGCGGCCTGGCCACTAGGAGGAGCAATATCAGAACAGGCCTTGGGGGCAGAATCCCCAGCAGCAGTGGAGGTTCTCAGATCCCTCAACCCACAGGTGACAAAGGCAGCTTCAAAGGTCAGTGAGAGGTCTTTTTTACCTCAGTGACAAGGGAGCAGGGTCCTCCCCTAGACCCAGCCCCAGGTGGCTGCAGTGACAACAGCAGGTAGCAGCCATCCTCCATTGTTGGAGCACTCAGCTTAAAGCCCCTGGGGGAATTAAACAGCTGATCTGAATCACAACCACAAGTCGGCCAGGGACTAAACTCCTCTCCCTTGATTGTGCCACCTTGGAGGAACTGAGAACTTACAGGTACCCAGAGTATACCTTACTCTTGACAGAGGACCCAAGAGTCAAGTAACTGGTTGGGAAAATGTCCAAAAAAGGGAAAAAAATAAGACTATAGAAGGTTACTTTCTTGGTAAATAGGTATGTTCTCCCTTCCTTTCAGATGAGGAAGAATAATGCTATCAGGAAAAGACATAAAAGTCAAGGCTTCTGCTTCCCAAACATCCAAAATAAACATGTAATGGTCTCAGGCCATGGAAGAGCTCAAAAAGGATTTTGAAAAGAGCTGAAAAGAAAATTTGGCTTTCAAACACAAGAATCAAGAGAAACATGAAAAGGTAAACAGGAAAGAGAAATCACAAGGGACTTATTAAAGTTGAACTGTTTACATTCCTATATGGAAAGACAATATTTGTAACTCTTGAAATTTTTTTCAGTATCTGGGTAGTTGGATGGATTATACACACACACATACACACACACACACACCATACACATGCACATGTGTGTGTGTGTGTGTGTGTGTGTGTGTGTGTGTGTGTGTGTAGAGAGAGAGAGAGGCAGAGACAGAGAGACAGAGAGCACAGAGTGAGTTGAGTAGGAAGGGATCATATATAAAAAAATAAAATTAAGGGGTAAGAGAGGAATATACTGGGAGAAGGGAGAAATGGAATGGGACAAATTATCTCTCATGAAAGAGGCAAGAAAAAGCTTTTTCAATGGAAGGGAAAAGAGGGGAGGTGGGAGGGATAAAGAGGGAGGTGAGAGGGGAAAAAGTGAAGATTACTCTCATCACATTTGGCTCAAGGAAAGAATAACATGCACACTCAATTCGGTATGAAAACCTATCTTATACTACAGGAAATTAGGGGAGAAGGGGATAAGTAGGGTGGAGGGGATGATGGAAGGGAGAGCAAATGGGAGGAGGGAGCAATTAGAAGTAAACACTCTTGAGGAGGGACAAGGTCAAAAGAGAGAATGGAAGAAATGGGGAGCAGGATAGGATGGAGGGAAATATAGTTAGTCTTATACAATATAACCATTATGGAAGTCATTTGCAAAACTATTCATATATACCCTACACTGAATTGCTTGCCTTCTCAGTGGTGATGGGTGGGAAGGGAGGGAGGAAGAGAAGTTGGAACTCAAAGTTTTGGGAACAAATGTTGAAAATTGTTTTTGTATACAACTTGGAAATAAGAAATACAGGTAATAGGGTATAGAAATTTATCTTGCCCTTCAGGACAAGAGAGATGAGGATAAGGGAAAAGAGGGGTCTTAGAAGGGAGGGAAGACTGGTGGAAGGGGTAATCAGAATGCAAAGCATTTTGGGGTGGGGGGAGAAGAGAGAGGGGAGAAAATTTGGAACTCAAAATTTTGTGGAAATAAATGTTAAAACCTTTAAATAAGAAAAAGAAAGAAAAGATTTTATCTTAAAGGAGAAATGCTAGAAACCTCAAGTAAAACCAAGTAGATTAATCACAAAATATTTAATAAAGAAGTGGGTCAATTTAAGAGTCAACAGTGACATGGTTTCCAAAAAAAGTTTTGGGAGACTGATCAATTGCCTTAATGAGCATATGACATTTCTATAGTATGATTAATTCCCTTTTTTTCTGAAGTTCCATACTCAAGTAAATATCAATGACTTCAATTAATCTTCTAGTTATTAGTAGCATGTGCATTTTTGAAGTCATGTATACTACATATCTATATTAACTTTGCTTCCTACTTTTTATAATGCAGTTAAATACTAGAAGACTCCCCACTAGCTAATGATTCAATTTTATTTTACCACAGTAGCAAATCATGATTAAGATCTGCATTACTGGAAAGTAGAGCCAGCCTGTCTCTAATCCTAGAAGTATTAAAACCTAAGTAAATACAATGATCTATATACTACCATTAACTATGGGATACTTTTCCTTCAAACTCTTTAAAATTTAGGGAAACTGAGAGTAAAATATTTCCTATTCTTCTTTCAGCTTCACTTCCCAGAAAACTAGGCCAGGTCACCAATCTGTCTACCATCTTTGACCTCTTCACCACCTGAACCAGCACCATTCACACTAGATGTGTGACCTGAATCTCCATATTGTGCCTTTCTGACCTTTAGTTCCTTAGTCTCTGGGGGGAAGGTCATTCAATTCACCTTTGGATATTTTGCCCTGGAGTCCAACTCAATGAACTGGTGCCTGAGTCTACACAAACTGGTCCATTTGATCTCTGTACACTAACTAGTCATAGACAGTTTAGCTTAATATCCTATCTAACTGTTGACTAAAATCCTTTTACTTTCCTCCTACTCTTTTATCTTTATCATCTGCCAGATAATATTACCCCCACCTTCTTATCAGAAAAACATCCCTGTCCCTGATCAGCAATTTCTCATGTTAGAATATATGCTTTTTGAGGGTAGGTCCTCTCTCATTTAAAAAAAAAAAAATGTGTGCCCAAAACTTAGTACAGTACCTACCTCATAGTAACCATTTAAAAGATGTTTCTTTTAATTTATTCTTATATTATTCATTAGTTCATCATGGGTGTTACTGATGATTAATTACTAACAATTATTATAAATTATTTAAAATAATAAATTTTCTAAAACAATGGGAAAATGCAGATAACAAATACTGAAGAGGACCATTGGCTTAAGCAGGAAGGAACCTTACAGTCATGATAAAATAACAGAATAGAAATTTTCAAAATCAGAGATTAACAAAATTGAACAAAAAGATTTAATTAATCAATAAAATTAGAAGTTTTAAAAAATTTTTAAAATAAACCATTAGCCAAGGAAAGAAGAAAGCCAAATACCCTATATCAAGTATAAAAAAATGAAGATTCACAAAAAAAAAGAGGATTAAAGGAAGTGATTAAAATTATTTTGCTCAATTATATATTTAAAAACATTGACAATTTAAATTAAATGAATAAATACTTGAAAAATATAAAATGCACAAAATAAGAGCAAGATTAAGAAAAATTAACGAAGTCCTGGGGGGGAAAGAAATTGAAAAACCTATATATGAGCTTTCAAAGAGAAAAAAATTTAGGATCAAATGCATTTACAAATAATTCTAAGACACCTAAAGAGTAACTTTAATAAATAATAATAATAAAGAATTGACTTCCAGGAGCCAGAATAGCAGACTAAACTGTAAGGGCTCTTACTCTCCCCTTGTTGACTTTGAAAAACACAGGGAATATTGCCTCAGGAAAAATCCTAGACTAGTGGAATCAGCAGAAAGGCACAGCAATCCATCAGTTTAGGAGACTAGGAAGTTCTATGAGAAGAGTACCTCATGCTGTGGTTGAAGGGGTCCAGCACAAGACTGGAGTCAACCTAGCAAGCCTCACCTCAGTGGATCAGGAGGACATCCTGAGCCCCAGAGGGGATGGAGCTGGTAAGAACCAACACCAGGACCACAGGCATGCCTTAGTACAACCTGGGGAACTGGGTAAATACCAGCCCAGACAGGGGTTCACCAGCCACTGAGCCTGCCTGTGCTGTAGCTCAGCCCTAGGGGAGGAGGAGAACACCTGCAGCCAGACCACCCCTCCCCTACACCTCAAAGAGTGAGCTTCAGTGTAACCCTGGGGAAACTCAGACTTCACCTGGCCTCTGCCTTGGCACACTCCAGCCAGCTCAGCACCAAGTAACCTGCAGCAGTATGTAACTTCAAGGTAAAAGAAACAGAGGCCACAACAAAGCCAGTAACCAGGCCTCAACTTCTCAGCACAAGAAACGTGGGATAGAGGTCCCTGTGCCCCAGAAGCAGAGCTCCACTTTAAAAGCCAGGAGAAAGCAATCACCTTGAGCAAGAAGCAAATAAGGAAAGCAAAGACCATAGAAACTTAATGTGAGGACAGAGAAGACCAAAATAAAAAATTCAGAAGAGGACAGCACTGGCAATATACCCCCATCTAAACCTCAAAAGGGAATATGAACTGATCTCAAACCCAAAAATCATTCTTAGAACAATTCAAGAAGGATTTTAAAAGTCAAATTAGAGAGGTAGAAGAAAAATTTGCAAATCATTTTTAGAATACAATTGCTAAAATGAAAAACAGAATTCACTGAAGAAAAGAGTTCCTTAAAGAGGAAAATTGGTCAAATTGATAAAGAAGCAAAAAACCTAACTGGGAAAATTAGTCAGATGGAAAAAGAAGTACAAAAGTTAACTGAAGAAAGCAATTTGTTAAAAATGAGAATGGGCAAGAAGAAGCTAATGATGCCATGAGACATCAAAAATCAGTCAAACACAATGAAAGGAATGAAAGAAGAAAATGCAAAATATCTCACTGGAAAAACTACTGACCTGGAAAACGGATCCAGGAGAGAAAACCTAAGAATCATTGGTCTCCTAGAAATCCATGATGAAAAAAAAAGAGCCTGGACAATATCTTGCAAGAAATCGTCAAAGAAAACTGCCCTGAGGTCCTAGATCCAAAGGGCAAAATAGTCATCAAAAGAATCCACTGATCACCTCCTGAAAGAGATCTCAAATTAAAAATATCAGGGAATATTGTTGCCAAATTCCAGAACTATCTAGGTAAGGAGAAAATAATGCAAGCAGAAAGAAACAATTCAAATATTGAGAAACTACAGTCAGGATCACACAGGATCTAGCAGCTTCTAAATTAAAAGACTGGAGGATTAGGAATATGATATTCATAAGGCAAAGGAATTTGGACAACAATCAAGGATCTTTGAGGCAAGGAGATGGATATTAAATGAAATAAGGAATTTTCATACCTTCCTGATGAAAAGGCCAGAACTCAATAGAAAATTTGATCTTCAAATACAAGACTCAAGAAAGGCATAAAAAGGTAAACAGGAGAAAAAAATAAGAAAAAGAACATGATATTCAGTGCGGGCAAACTGTTTACCTCTCTATATGGGAGGATGTTTCTTGCTAATCTGGAGAATTGTATATTTATTATGACATTTAAATGGGATATACATAAATAGAGGGAGTAGGTATAAATTAACTGAAGTGATAATAAAAAAGTAATTAATAGGTATGAAGGGATTGTCACAGGAGAAGAGAAAAAAGGAGGCAAAAAAGGTAAGTAACATTACATGAAGAGGCACAAAAACATATTATAGTAGAGAGAAAAAGGGGAGGGAGAGGAACATTGTTTGAACTTTATTCTCATTAGATTTGGTCTGAGGAGGGAATAATATACTCAGTTAACTATAGAAATCCAACTTGCCCTATAAGCAGGAGGAGGGAAAGGGGAAAGAAAAGGAGGAGGAGGTCAAATGAAGGAATAAGTAGTAAGGAAAAAGGGAAATAAAAGGGATGGGGGCTGATAAAAGGGAGGGAAGATTGAGGGAGGTGGTGGTTAAAAGTAAAACTTGTTTGAGGAATGGAAGGGAGAAGTAAAAGCATTAATGGGGGGGAGGAAATAGGATGGAGAGAAAGACAGAGATAGTAATCATAACTTTGGGAATAGGATGAACTCTCCCATAAAATGGAGGCAGACAGCAGAATGGAGTACAAACCATAATTCTATAATATATTATTTACAAGAAACACATTTTAAACAGAGGGATACACAACAGGGTAAAGGTAAAAGGTTGGAGCAGAATATATTATGGTTCAACTAATGTAAAAAAAAAGCAGGGGTAGCAATCCTAATCTCAGATAAAGCAAAAATAGATCTAATCAAAACACATAAGGAAGAATACTATATCCTGCTAAAGGCACCATAAACAATGAAATAATATCAACACTAAACATATATGCACCAAGTGATATAACATCAAATTCTTAGAGAAGAAGTTAAGGAAGAAATAGACAGCAAACCATACTAGTAGGGGACCTCAACCTCCCCCCTCTGACCTTGGTAAATCTAACCTCAAAATAAACAAGAAAGAAGTTAAGGAGGTGAATAGAATTCTGAATAAGGTACATATGATAGACACCTAGAGAAAATTGAATGGGAATTAAAAGGAATATACCCTTTTCTCAGTAGTATATGGCACATACACAAAAACTGACCATATACTAGGGCATAAAAACCTTACAATCCAATGCAGAATGGCAGAGATAGTTAATGCATCCTTTTCAGATTATGATGCAGTAAAAACTGTATGTAATATAGGGCCATGGAAATACAGACCAAAAGTTAACTAGAAACTAAATAATCTAATCCTAAAGAATGAGTGTATCAAACAAAAAATCATAGAAATAATCAATAACTCCATTCAAGAGAATGACAATAATGAGACAACTTACTAGAACTTATGGGATGCTACAAAAGCAGTTCTTAGGGAAAGTCTTATATTTTTGAATGCTTACATGAATAAAATAGAGAAAGAGTAGATCAATGAATTGGGCATGCAACTGAAAAATCCAGAAAAAAAATTGAAAATCCCTAATAAATACCAAATTAGAAATGCTGAAAATAAAGAGATTAATAAAATAGAAATTAAGAGAACTGTTGAACAAATAAATTAAACTAAGAGTTAGCTTTTGAAAAAAACAATAAAATTTGTAAGCCTTTAGTCAATTTAATTTAAAAAAGAAGAAAACCAAATAACCAATATCAAAAATAAAAAGGGTGAACTCATTTTCAATAGAGGAAATTAAAATAATAATTAAAAATTTCTTTGCCTAACTGCATGCCCATAATCTAAGTGAATGAATATTTTTAAAATCATAAACTGCCCAGATTAACAGAAGAGGAAGTTAAATAACCCCATCTCCAAAAAAGAAATTGAACAAACTCCCTATAAAAAAATCTCCAGGGCCAGATGGATTTGCAAGTGAATTCTATCAAACATGTAAAGAACAGTTAATTCCAATTTGGGAAAATTGGCAAAGAAGGAATCCTATCAAATTCTTTTTATGATACAAATATGGTTCTGATTCCTAATCTGGGAAGAGCCAAAACAGAGAAAGATAATTATAGACCAATTTCCCTAAGGAATATAGAAGCAAAAAATTTAAATAAGATGTTACCAAAAAGATTACAGCAACTAATCACAAGAAAAATACAATATGATCAGGTAGGATTTACACTAGAAATATAGGGCTGGTTCAATATTAGGAAAACATCAGCATTACTGATCATATCAAGAACAAAACAAACAGAAACCATATGATTATCTCAATAAATACAGCAAAAGCTTTTGACAAAATATAACACCCATTCCTTTTGAAAGCACTGTGGAACATAGGAATAAATGGAGCTTTCCTTAAAATAATAAATGGTATCTACCTAAAACCATCAAGAAGCATTTTTAATGGGGATTACATATAATGGGGATGAGCTAAATGCATTTCTAATAAGATCAGCAGTGAAACAAGGATGTCCATTATCACCACTGTTATTCAATAAGGAGCTAGAAATGTTAGCTTTAGCAATAAAAGAAAAACACTGAAGGAATTAGAATAGGCAAAGAAGAAACTAAGTTGTCACTCTTTGCAGATAATATGATGATATACTTAGAAATACACTAGAGAAAAAAGTAAAAAAAAAAACTACTTGAAATAATAAACGTTGGCAAAGTTGCAGGATACAAAATAAACTCACACAAATCACCTGCATTTCTATATATTACTTTAAAAAAAAAGCCCAACAGCAAGAGATAGAGAAATCTCATTTAAAGTTACAGTAGACATTTTAAAATATTTAGGAGTTGACCTGCCAAAACTAACCCAAGGATTATATGTACACAATTACACAAATAAACTCAGATCCAAGTTTTTGGAAAAACATCAGTTACTCTAGAGTAGGCTGAGTGAATATAAAAATGACAATTCTACCTAAATTAATTTATTTATTCAGTGCCACACCAAAGTACCAGATAATTATTTTCTAAAGCTAGAAAAAATAATATCAAAATTCATCTGGAAGAACAAATGGTCCAGAATATCAAGGGAATTAATGAAAAGAAATGCTAGGGAAAGTGGACTAGTCATATTAGATCTCAAATTGTATTATAAAGCAGCAATCATCAAAACCAGTTGAGATTGGCTAAGAAATAGAGGTGTAGATCAGTGGAATAGGTTAGGTACATAAGGCACGGTAGTCATGATGATAGAAGTCTACTATTTGATAAACCCATGTACCCCAGCTTCTAAGATAAGGACTCACTGACAAAACCTGCTGAGAAAACTGGAAACTAGTGTGGTGGAAGCTGGACATATACCAATTCCTGACACCATACACCAGAACAAAGCCCAAATGGGTACACGAAATAGTGTATAAAGGCTGACACTATAAACACATTAGGGGATCAAGGAATAGTTTATTTGTCAGATTCATGGAGAATGGAGAAATTTATGACCAAACAAGTGATAGAGAACATTATGAAATGCAAAATGGATAATTTTGATTACATTAAATTGAAAAGTTTTTGCACAAACAAGGCCAATGCAAACAACATTAGGAGGGAAGCAGAAAAGTGGAAAAGAATTTTTATAACTATTTTCTATGATAAAGGCCTCATTTCAAAAATATATAAAGAACTGAGTCATATTTACAAGAATTCAAGTATTTTCCCAATTGATAAATGTTCAAAGGATATAAGCAGACAGTTTTCAGAGGAAGAAACTAAAGATTTCTATCATCCTAAGAAAAAATGCTCTAAATCACTGTTTATTAAAGAAATGCAAATCAAAACTCTGAGGTACCACATCATGCCTATCCCATTGGCTAAACATGACAAAACAGGAAGATGATAAAAGATAGAAGATGTGGGAGAGTTAAAACACTATCTCCTCATTGATACAGCTGCGAGCTGATCTAACCATCCTGGAGAGCAATTTGAAAATATGCTCAAAGGGCTATAAGAATATTCATACCCTTTCATTCAGCAATACCACTACTAGGTCTGTGTCCCAAAAAGATTATGAAGATAGGTAAAGGTCCCACATGTACAAAAACATTTATAGCTGTTCTTTTTGTGGTGACCAAGAACCAGAAATAAAGGGAATGCCAATCAATCGGGGAAGAGGTGAACAAGTTGTGTCATATGAATTTAATGGAATACTATTGTGCTATAAGAAATGACAAACAGGAGGACTTCAGAAAAACCTGGAGACTTATATGGACTGATGCTGAAGTCAAATGCACAGAATCAGAAGAATATTATACACAGTAATAGCCACAGTGTATGAGAACTGTTTCTGATAGACTTAGCTCTTCACAGCAATGCAATAGCCCAAAACATTTCCAAAGTACTCTTGATGCAAAATGCCATCCACATCTAGAGAAAGAGCTATAGAACTGGAATGCAGAATGAAGGAGAAAATTTTCTCTTCTGCTATGTTTTGTTTTGTTTGGGTTTTTCTCATGATTTCTCCCATTCATTTTAATTCTTCTATGCAACATTACCAATGTTAAAATATATTTAATAAAAATGCATGTGCATATGCAAGAATCCATAAAAAATTGCATGCCATCTTTGAGATGGAAAAGGGAGAGAGGGAAGAAGGAGAGAGGGGGAGAAAATTAGAACATATGGAAGAGATTGTTGAAAACTGAAAGTAAATGAATTAATAAAAAAGAATAATTTATTTTAATGTTAAACCACTTGAAAAATAGGAAAGAATTCTACAAAGTTCCTTCTACAATACAAATACTATCTAGATATCTAAATAGAGGAGAATAAAAACAGGAGGAAGTAAATTATAGAATATCCCTAATGCATATTGATAAAAAAAATTTAAAGAAAATGTTACCCAAGGGGTTACAGCAACATATTACGAAAATTATAAATGGACCAGATTAGATTTATACCAGGAATGCAGTGCTGGTTCAATAATAGAGAAAAATAGTAATATAACATATTAATAAAAAAGAATCTCACATTATATTTAACAAGATACCCATTCTGATTTTTAAAAAATACATTAACATATTTGAATAAATTAACTTTCCCTTAATATAACTAGTATCCATTTAAAACAAGAGTTATGATTATGTGAAATGGGCATCGACTATACTACCTTCCAATAAGGTTCAAATAAGTAAAGCTAGAATCTGCATTATTACTGCTGCTACTGGATATCATATTAGAATCCTGGTTATAGCAATAAAGACAAGAAAAGAAAATTGAGGAAATAAGTACAAGCAAATGAGAATATAAATCATTGCTTTTTTGAAGGTAATAACATTTTACTTAAAGAACCTTAGAGATTCAACTAAAAATTTAATGGAAATAACTTCAGCAGAGTTGCAGGCTATGAAATATATACATATAAATCATCAGCATTTTTGAATACTACCAACAAAACCCATTAAAATGATAAATTTCACTTAAAATGGTTACAGACTATATAAAACATTCAGGAGTTTACTAAGATACACAAAAATCTATATTAATGTAAATATAAAGCATTCTATAGGATTAAAGGCAGATCTAAATAATTAGGGAAACATTATAGGTGAGCTGAGCCAATATAATAAAAGTCACAAGGTTACAAAAATTAATTTACTTGGTCAAAATCATGCCAATCCAACCACTAAATAATTACTTTATGCAGCCAAAAACAACCAAAAACAAAATTCATCTGCAATAACAAAAGATCAAAAATCTCAGGGAAATAATGTGGGGGTGAGGGGTGAGAAGGAAAGGTTAACAGTACCATGGCTCAGACTATATTATCAAGCAATAATCATCAAAATGATTTGGTATTTGTTAGGTAATAGAGAAGGTGATCATTGTAACTCCCTGGGTAGATAATATTCAGAAGCCTATGAATAGACTCAGCTAATGCTTGAAAGGCTTGATCAGAGCTAGCTGCGTAAGACCTTACTCTCTAAAAAAAAAAAAAAAAAAAAAATGCAGGGTTAACAGTCAACAATTGGGCAGAAACTAAATAAAGATCGTCCCATAACTTACAAGCTCTAAATGATATGTACTTGAAAACAAAGAGTAACATCATAAAGAAATTAGAGGGATAAAGAAATTACCCTTCAGATGTACAGACAGGGGAAAAGTAGCTGATCAAACCAGGGAAACAAAAGATTACCAAACATAACAAGGCCAATTATTATTGCATAAAATTGAGATTTTCACTCAAGCAAAATCAATGCAGCTATAATCAGATGGAAGAAGGGAAAAAGGGAAAAAACATTTCACAGCAAATTTCTCTTTTAAAGTTTTCATTTATAAGACACATACTTATAAGATATATCTCATTTATAAGGTATGTAAGATAAGTTCTAATTTATAAGATATAGATATATATAGATATAGATATTTATAACAGTAAGAATCATTACCAAATCAGTAAAAGTTCAAGCAATTTTCAAAGAAATCCAAACTATCAATAGTCACATTTTTAAAGTCTCAAATCATGGAGAAACTAAAATTATGGCAATTCTAAAACTTTACTCACAATCATTAGACTATCAAAACTGACAATAAAGGGAAATCACTGGTAGGTTTGTGAAAAAACAAGCATATTAATAAATGATTGGTAGAATAGTGAATTGTCATAGCAACTCTGCAAAGCAATTTAGATCTACGTGCAAAAAGCCACTACATTGTGTGTACTCTTTGATCCAGTGTTGCCACTACTCAGTCTTCATTTGCAAGTAAAAAGGAAAGGATTCACATATATAAAAATTATCAATAACTATTTTTATAATAGCAAGGAACTAGGAACAGGGACAAAGGAATGGGTGTCCATTAGTTGTGAAATAACTGAATAAATTATATGGATATAATTAAATACTACTATGCCATAAAAATATGGAAATGGATGGTTTCCATGAAACCTTGGAAGTTTGCATGAACTGATACAAAGTGAATCAAACAAAACTAGAATGATTTATACAATAACAAAAAACTATAAAAATTGGCAACTCTGAAAGACTTGAGAACTGCAAACCATGCACACCCTTGGATCTAGCAATAGCACTTCTAGGTCTGTATCTCAAAGAGTTCATAAAAAAGGTAAAAGGATCCACACGTACAAAAATATTTATAGCAACTCTTTTGGTGGTGGTAAAGAATTAGAAATCAAAGGGATGCCCTTCAATTGGGGAATAGCTGAACAAGTTGTGGTATATGAATATAATAGAATACTATTGTTCCATAAGAAATGGTGAACAGGCAAACTTCAACGAAACCTAGAAAGACTTGCATGAACTGACGCTAAGTGAAGTGAGCAGATCCAGAACCCTACACAGTAACAGTAACATTCTGGGATGACCGACTTAGACTTAGCTCTTCTGAGCAATGCAATGATCTAAGACATTTCCAAAAGACTCATGATGGGATATGCTATCCAGATCCAGCGAAGGAACTATGGAGCCTGAATACATATAGAAGCATATGATTTTCTCTTTTGCAATTGTTTTTTGCTTTTTCCTTCTCACGGTTTTTCCCTTTGTTCTGATTCTTCTTTCACAATATAACTAATGTGGAAATAGTTTAATATGAGCATACATGTATAGCCTATATCATATTGCCTGTCTTCTTGGGGATGGGGAAATGGAGGGAGGGGATAAAAATACAGAAGTCAAAATTTTATAAAAGTGAATGCTGAAAACTTGAAATTAATTAATTAAAGAAGAAAAAGAAAGATTTAATTACCTGCCCAGAAAGAAAAAGTGGCAAAACTAGCACTTTACTTGGTGGTCTATTGTGAAAGCTTTCCAGTAGATTTCCCTGCCTCAAAAACTCTCTTTACTCCAGTGCACCCTCCACTCAGCTGTCAAGCTGAATTCTTCAAATACATGTCTGATCAGGTCATACTTCCTTCCCCTCCATTCAGTAAACACCAGGAGCTCCCTATCATCTCTGAGATCAAACTGCTTTAAAACCCATTCTCTACCATGATCCTGCACTGGATGCCTCCATCTCTTCCCTCCTCTGTCTTTTCAGTTTCTTGTGTCATCTTGTCCCAAGGGAGGTTGTCCCTCTGAGCTCCCTGAAGTCAGGGACTTGGCTAGAATTCTTGTTATGTTTGCATTCTCAGTCTGAAGCACTTGTGCAAATTTATTATTGTTCAGTCATTTCAGTTGTCCAACTCTTCATGACCCCATTTGGGTTTCCTTCTCGAGCTCATTTTACAGATGAGAGAACAGACAAACAGGGTTAAGTAACTCACCCAGGGTCACATAGCTGGTAGGTGTCTGAGACCAGATTTCAACTCACTGAAATGGATTTTCCTGACTCCAGAACCAGCACTCTATCTATTGCACCATCTAGCTATCCTATATAAAGGATAGGATTTATTTAGAGTGTAGAGTGACATTTACTAATTTTCTCAAGATATGTCTAGAATTATATCCTCTCTCATCAGAATGTAAGCTTCCAGTGAGTAGGAGTTGCTTTATGCTTTGTACTTGTATGTGCCTGGCACACAGTAAGGGCATAATACATTCTTGAAGACTTGACTATCACTTTCTGACAATTCCTTCTTATTTTTCCAGTCTCCATATGCCATATTCCCTTCCACATATTCCTCAATTTAGATGCACTGGCTTCCTTGATGTTCATCACATATACTCCACGTCTCAACTCCACTGGCTGTCCCCTCTGTCTGGAATGTCATTCCTTATGATGTCTTGCTCCTGTCTTCATGTCCAAGTTAAAATTGTGCTTCGTGTAAAACGTCTTAATTAATTCATCTTAATGCTGGTATCTTCCCTGTATAATTAACTCCTATAGATACATACATACATATATACATTTTATATGGTTTGTACGAAGTCATTTACACATTATCTTCCTCTATTAGACTGTAAGATCCTTGAGGTCAGGTAGTGTTTGTTCCTTTATTTGTATCCTCAGGACTTACCTGACACATAGTCATATACATAGTCATAGTAACTGCTTGGTGACTTGCCTGACTCCAAATACAGTGTTATTTTTGACAATGCCCCCAAAATTTCTTAGACATATAGTAAAAAAGTTAATTTAGAAACACATATAACTATATGATTCACTTTTTACAATAACATACCTTTGAGAATTTTTAGTAAAATTGATTTTATATTTATATTTACACCTTGTACCTGACCTCATTCTGTTTCTACTTCTTAATCATCCATCTCTAACAAAATCTTCTGAAGAAATTGACAATACTGTGACATTTTTAGAATAGTGCTTTAGGGAGGATTCAATGAATATAATTATATTACCTTTGTGCCTTCGAGATTTAGCATTTCAAGGGGATATTTTAGCTCATTATTCTGCAAGTATAATTAATTCCAATAACACTGAAGTCAAAATTCTTGCTGAAAGTCTGAACCTTTTATTTCATTTTCATTGTAGTTCTCAGTATTTTTTTTATCATACCATGCTTTTCCAATTTAAATGAAAAATGAAGTCAAATATTGTCTTAGGATATTCATTCACAAAATTGACCTGATTATCTGAGGGCAGAGATTGTCCAGATAATTCATGGAGGAATTGCACATGTTAATTGAGGGCAGACTCTGGCCCTTCTCATATTCATATTCCTTTATGCTAATGGTACAGGTAGCCTAGCCATTTTAAAGACTTACTAGTTCTTAGGAAGAAAAGAAAAACTGACTTCTGTTGATTCCATTTAGAATCTTATAACTATAGAAAAGAATCTTTTGTAAACCATTTTCACGCTTTTTTATTGTGTGATCAGTCTCTTCTCATCCTTCATCACCCCAAGGAGCTTATAACCTCCAAAGCCTCTATCTCTCTCTCCCATAACACACACACACACACACACACACACACACACACACACACAATATACAATTGATTTCTTCTGAATTTCCCCATTATGGCAGAGAGCATTTCAATCTTTATAGCCACCTAGGCTAGAAACCTCAGTGTCTCCCTTGGCTCTTCATTCTCACCCCATAGGTGCAAACCATTGCCAAATCTTATGATATCTACCTTGACAGCATCTATCATCTGTGCCCCCCTCTCTCCAGTCACATAATCATCAAGCTATGCCAGGACCTCATATGTCTCCCTTGTACTATTATAATAAGCTTTTGATTTGTCTCTCATCTCTCCCCACTGCAATCCATCTTCCTCTCAGTTGCTAATATGGTTGTTCTAAAGCATAGACTTGACCGTGTCAAACCTCTGCTCAATGAGTTCCTGGGACTCTGCATTACCTCCAAGATCAAATATCAGTCCTTTTGCTGGGTATTTAAAGTCCTTCATAACCTGGTCACTTTACAGTCTCCTTTTTCCCTTTAGCCTCCTCCATTTCACTCTATCATTCAGGCACACTGGAAGTTTCTGGAATGGGACACTCAATCTCCAGTCTCTGTGCCTTTGCCCTGGCTGTCCCTCGTGCTAGGGAGGCTCTTCCCCTTGACCTTTGTTTCTTGATTTTTTTCTGGCTTCCTTTAAGACTCATCATGTTTCACCTTTTTTCAGGAAGTTTTTTCATCTTTCCTCCATTCCTCAAGCTGCTACTGATTTCCCTCTGAGATAACCTTCCATATTCTCTGTACATATCTCATATGCAACTAGCTATTTTGTAAAAATAGCTTTGCCTTCTCCCCCATTACAAAGTAAGTTCCTTCAGGGCAAGGACCCCTTTCATCTTGCTTTGTGTTCCTCGAATTTGCATACTGCCTGGCACAGAGTAAATACTTGACAAATATTTCTTACTGATGTTGCAATTTATCACTTTCTTTATACAAGTAAAGAGCACTTAAAAGTTAGAAGAAAGAGACTAAGCAGTTGGAGGTGTGTGGTTCATCTCTTTCATGTAGATTGCTATTATACACCAGTATTTAAAAGAAACTCACTAAATAATGCTCTTGGAGAACATGAATTATGAGATGAGATGTCACATAATTCTAAGAGTTATACAAATAAAGATAGATGTAAAGCAATAATAGGGGACCCTATAAGGAAGAAAATCAATAACAGATTCCATTATATCACTTTTAGAACATATCACTGCAACTGATTTATAGCTCGCAGCATCATACAGGTAGTCAGTCACTGGCCAAGCTGGAATTCCAATCCAGGTCCTTTGAGTTAAATCAAACATCCTTTTTACCCTGGTCATATGCAAAGGACAGTGATTTTTTTCTCCTTAGCCAGTTTTAAGGATGGGCTACATAATTAAAATTATCAGTAAGGAAAAGTAGAGAAACACCATAAACTTTTAACTTTATATCAAAAAAGAATCAACCTTTACCTAGAGATGATCCAAGCCCTTCTTGTGATTCACAAAGAACCAGAAAGTTGTCACTTTCTGAAATCTAAAATCAAAATTCCAACTATCTCAGCTAACTTTCAATCTCCTCAGTTTTCATTAATGCCCTTCCTGAACTCAGATCCATCTTAAGTAAAACCGTTCTTCAGGCCTAGAATTATATGCACACAGATTGTCTCCATATGTCATCAGCATATGTGTCTTTTAATAGTAGTTTGCCCAGGTTCTGGATAGTGGATAATGCTCTCCTGCCTTCCCAGTCACCAATGCAGTGAAACAGGGCTGTGTGCTTGCTCCCATGCTTTTAAGCATGATGTTTTCAGCCATGTTGTCAAATGCTTTCAATGAGGATGAATATGGCATCAAGATCAACTGCCGTACTGATGGTAAGCTCTTCAATTTGAAAAGGCTACAAGCCAAGACCAAAGTAGAGGGAGTATTGGTACATGATTTTCTGTTTGCAGCCTCTGAAGCTGAGATGCAGAAAGTATGGATCAATTCTCTGCTGCCTGTGCTAATTTTGGCCTAATAATTACCCCACAAAAACACAGGTGCTCCGTCAGCCACCACCACACCATCCAGACATGGACCCATCGGTTAAAACAAATGGAGAAGTTTTGAATGCTGTGGATAAGTTCACTTCCCTTGGTAGTGTACTTTCCAAGGATGTACACATTGACAGTGAGGTTGACACATGCATGGCCAGAGCTAGCTCAGTCTTTGGGAGGCTCTGAAGCAAACAAGAGATTGGGAAAGAAAAGATATTAGACTGACTACCAAACTGAAGGCCTACAGAGTCATTGTTCTGACCTCTTTGTGAAACATGCCTGTGAAACATGGACAGTGTACCAGTGTCATGCCAGGAAACTGAATCACTTCCATTTGAACTGTCTTAGAAAGATTCTGAAGATCACCTGGAAAGATAAGATACCAGACACTGAAGTCCCTGCTCAAACTAAACTGCCAATATTCAACCTGTGCTTCAGAGAGTGCAACTCCAATGGGCTGGCCACATTTTTGGAATGCAAAATGTAAGCTTGCCAAAAAGACTATTTTATTAGAACTCACGTGGGGCAGGAGATCACATGGTGATCAGAAGAAGCAATACAAGGACACTCTCAAGGTCTCTCTCAAGAACTTTGGATCTGACTGTGTGACATGGGAGACAGTGGCACAGGACCACTCAGCATGGCATGCCCACATCAGAAAAGATGCCATGCTCTATAAGAAAAGCAAAATTGAAATAGCACAAAGGAAATGTAGAATTGCACAAATTTGGAGTAACCACTCCAAATGTACACAAAAACTATCTGTGTCCAACCTGTGGTAGAGCATTCTGAGCTCATGTTGCTCTGATCAGCCACAGTTGGAGACACTGAAGTTTTACTTTATCATGGTGATGTCACTTTGGTCCTCTTCAAGAACTAAGGACAACAACCAACCAGCAATTAAAAATTATGTCATTGTGATAAACACTTTGTAAATAATATTTCATTTGATCTTCACAACCACCCTGGGGCATAGGTGCTATTATTATCTCCATTTTCCAAGTGAAGAAATGGAGGCTAACAGAGGTTAAGTGACTTACCCAGGGTCACACAGTTATTAAGTATTTGAGGTCAAATTTGAACTTTTATCTTCTTGACTCTCCTTCTATCCATTGTGCCACCTCACTGCATGTACTTTGAATTCTACCATTAGAGAGTCATTCCTGTGTGTGTGTGTGTGTATGTGTGTGTTCGTCCTTCGTTGCCGAAGAAGACCATGCCATCAGAGAAATGATGACATGACTTGCACTTGACTTTGTTTTGAGTGAGGGAGGGCTGTGCAGGTCACCAGCCTCACTTCTCCTCCAGAGCCATCTGAATCCAGTGACCAGATATTCATCAGGATGACTGGAGATGACCCAGGATGAGGCAACTGGGGTTAAGTGACTTGCCCAAGGTCACAAGCTAGTGAGTGTCAAGTGTATGAGGTGAGATTTGAACTCAGGTCCTCCTGACTCCTGCACTGCTGCTTTAACCACTGCACCTCCTAGCTGCCCTCATTCCTTTGTATTTAAAAGCATGAGATCTCTAGAGTGTTCCTATTAAAATGTAATGTGCTCCTCAGGATCATAACACCCTAAGCTATTATTAAATCAACTAATCACTTATAAGTATTTAGTGGAGCTCTAACTTAGGATAAAACACTGAAGGAACTACATTCTCTAATTGGGAAGAGAAAGCAGGAAGGAGAGACAGATAAAACAGATGAAAGTCAAAAGCACATCACATGCATTTTGTCTGTTGGGTCCTGATACTTATCCAGAGTGCTTTGCAGACCATAAACACTCAATAAATATTTGTTTGGAAATGGAAAAATCTAAACAAAAGATGAAGAAAGATGTAGAATCCTATGGGATTCTACAAAGTCCCTGTATTCTTGACTAATGCTGAAAAACGAAATCAGTAACCCCGATGCAGTCAGATCTCAGTTGGTGGTGCTAAGTATTTAAAAATGTTGCATTCTGAAATGACAAAAAAGGAACAGTACTTTTTAAAAAGCATATGGAGTAATTCAATTCCCAGATGCTTTATGGATACCTTTTCCCTTTTTCCCACATGTCAGCCCTAGAATTTTGCTTCTCTTAATCCAATTGCCTAATTTAGGAAATTAAGGCTGTAAAGTAAAGAGATTAACTCAGAATTTAGAACCTTCTGAAATACAATTCCTACACAGTATTTACAAGTGATTTTACAAGATCATAAAGACATATTTCACTGTCCTTGAATGAACTTTAATATTTAACAAAATAACACATTTTGAAATATATCCTGATTTAACAGACTACTGCTTTGTTTCCTAAATACTTGTATAGTTACAGTGTCAAGTATATGAGATCACATAAACCCTTAGAGAGTTCAAAGACATTTTTTTTCAAGATTGAAATCAACAAACATTTATTAAGTACTTGCTACGTGCAAGGCATTGTGCTTGAAACCATAGCATTAATTTTTAAAGTACCTATTGGATTTTTAAAAAGTGATGCTATTTGCTAACTTTATTTTTGAACTCCAGAAACTCCCCCCACATATAAACTTCATTGTATCCTGAGCCCCAAATCATGCTCTTCTACCACAAGCCTTTCCCAACCCGTCCTAATTCTCATGTCTTCCCTCTCGGTTATTTCCTGTTTCTCCAGTCTACATCTGGTTTTTGTACAGTTGTTTGCACGTTGTCTCTCTAATTAGATGAGGGTAGGAAATTTTTGTTTTCTTGTTTGTTTGACTTTCTCTGCATCCCCAACATTAAACATAGGGCCTGACACATAGCAGAAACCCGATAAATCCTTACTGACTGACTATTCTCAGTGTTGGGGAATATTCTCAGAAATGTGCTTCTCTTCATTCATGTACAGATAAGTATCTTGACTCATTGTCACTGTCATAGCCAAGACTCTTCGAATCATGGAGGCCATGGGGTCAAAGACATTTTAAAGAGTATAAGCTCCAACACTCTTCTTCTACAAATGGGCTAAAGTTATAGAGAGATCATATCTCTAATAAAATTTTAATGATAGCAGTATTCTTGACTCATTCAACCTCAGTAATACTGGCATACCTTGCATAAAGTTGTCCAGACTAAGGTCATTTTCTGAAGGCATCATTAATATAGTATTCTCAAACTCTACCAAATAGTAGCAAAAACTTGTTTTAACATTATTTGTCTAACCACCCACCCATTCATGACCTTTATATGGAACTAACCCCCTATAATATCTATTCAATTTGATTTTTTGGTAAGCACTTAGTAGCAGTAGGTAGGACATACCTGTACTATTTTACAAGTTGTTATTACATAGAATCTGAGAAACTTCCCCTGTTCCAGTGCTTCTTTCCCCCTCCCCATACATATCCACCTAGGTGGTATGAAATAGTAGGTAGAATACCAAACATGGTATCAGGAAATAAGGGGCTCAAATCCTGCCCCATCAATTTATTAACTGTATGATGTAGGCAAAAACTTTAACTTCTCTATGCCTCAGTTTCCTTATCTATAAAATAAAAGGATTTCAATCAATGGCCTTTGTATCCCTTACCACTCTAAATCTCTTACCCTATGGTACTATGACCACACCTATTCATCTATGTCCACCATGTCTATAAAACTCCAGGTGAACTGGTGAAGACAAAATCTCCTCAATTCCCCTCTGGACTTCCCTATGTGTCTCACCTTTACCACCTCCTTCAAGTCTTAAACTCGCATCTATTACTGAACCCTATTTATGTGAAACTTTATTGATTCAATATCCAGGTGCTTTCCATCCAATGGAACAACATCTAACAAACTTGTCCCCCCAATCTCTCTTCTGCCCTCATTTTGATTTTCAAAGGATTACAATAAACCTGACATAAAACAACTTAATTAACCAGCTTATTTCTCTCAAAATTCCTGTTGTGACCAGCGACACTGTTCTTTCCTTATCAACAAGAAGGCAATGGAATATAATTTGTTCTACCAGTTGGCACTCAATTTACCTCAAATAGAAACTCTCATTTCAATGTTCCTTGAAGGTTCTTCCAATTTTTGTTTTGGAAGAATTTGTTGTGAAGTACTTTAGCACAGTCAGAGTTTTTCAAGATGAATGTCAGTTTTCAAATTAACAATTTCCCAAAGAACACTGTGGCTTTGTTAAAAATTTAAGTTGGTTACTTTAAAATAGACCCATTCCTGTCAAAATGCTCTTGTGAGAGGCGAGGAGGAAAACTGAAGTGGGAAAGAGTATATTTTAAAGTGACAGCTTCACAGTGCCTCAGTGCTTTAACTGGAATGATTAATTGGAGATTCAAACCTGCTGTAATCTAGGCATATTCTTATATAACTCTCTTAGCAACTTGTTCCCATATCTCCCATTCCCTTACGCTACATGAATCCAGAAAAAATCCATTAGGTATTAGTTGGAAAGAAAACCTAGACTGTCCACAGAATTTTTTCATACGAAGTTCCTCCTATTTTAATACTATAATAGGACTGTGGTTTTTTTAAGGTCAAAATATGGTTTTTGCAATAAGCATGTTGAAATGACTTCCAGTATTTTGTGAAGATCACTATCCTGGAGGTTAGGGCACCTGACTTCTAGGAACTACACCACCACTACATAATCCTCAGTAAAATTAAAATCAAGATGTATTCATTGTGCAATTTGGCCAGTTCAATTCGCCCTGTGACTCAGTTGGTAATTTGGTCTATATAATTGCTAAGGTCCTTGGTATAATGTAACTTCTTGATCTCTCCCAGGGCCTTGGATAAAATAGCTACTTAATAAAGTTTTGTTGACTGAATGAAAGAATAAACCATGCCATTTTAGAAAATTAGTTTCTCATTTTAATGATTCATCAGTTATCATTTTATTATTCCGTTGACATTTCACCAAATATAATCTTCTACTTCTAACCTTTAGATCTTGTCCTGTTCAGTCTTTTAAGCCTTGTCTAAGACATGACTCCATTTAGGGTTTTCTTGGCAAAGATATTGGAATGGTTTACATTTTATTCTCCAGGTATTTTTATAGATGAAGAAACTGAGGCAAACAGGGTTAAGTCACTTGCCCAGGGTCACACAGCTAGTAAATGTCAGAGGCCAGATTTGAACTCAGGTCCTCAGGTCTTCCTGACTCCAAGCCCGGCACTCTATTCTCTGTGGCACCTAGCCACCCTGCCCTTTATATATTCCTGCCAATAATTTTTTTCCACTCCAGGGCTTATGAGTATCTACAGTGAAATATCACAGATCTGAGATTTACAAGGCAGAGGTCTACTGCTCATACAAAAGCTGACTGAAATTTTTCAGATTATATGGCAAGAGGAAGTTATTCCCTGGGAGTTCAAAGAATCCTCCTTAATAGATTGATCTGTCACCTGGAATGTGATCATCTACCTGAGAGCCAGTGAGTATAACCCCCTCATTTTAACAGATGGGGAAACTGATCAGACACAGAAAATTCAACTGATTTGCCTGGATCACCTAGCTAATAAGTATTTGAGGTGATATTTGATCTCCAGTTCCACTATCCATTCCACTGCGTCATATAAAGCTTATAATCCACTACAGAGACTTATAAACTCTCTGCACATGGTTGGAAATTAACAGAGTTTTGATTTTGAGTTCTTTGGATATGAAGCATGTTGACCAAAAAGAATATACTCTCAGTTAAATACTTCATTCCTTCAAAGTCCTACTACTTTCCCAGAATTTCCAGGAACTAGAATAGATATTAGGATGAGTAGAAATCACTTAACCTCTCTGAGCTTCATTTATCTCACCTGTAAAATGATGGGGTTAGACCACATGATATATAAAGGTTCCTTCTTGAACAGAACATTTTTTGATCCTGGGATCCTTTCAGTCTAATATTGTACACAGCAACATTACAACAATAGAAGGTAGAATGTAAATTGTAATAGAGCTATCAAGAACTTTAGCAGGTTAGAAGAGAGAAATGTGTTTTTGTGGGTACATACATATATACAAACATATGTGCATATACATGTATATATACACACATGTCCCTATGAATGTAAGTATGCCAAGATGATTGTACAAAGAGGCATGTCTGTAGAGGTTTATCTGGTGATATTTGGTCATATAATTTCTAAAAATCTTTATCTATCTACTTTCAAAGGTCAGGTAGATCTTTGAATATTTCCCAAGATAGAATATTTTCCTTAAGAATGGTAATCAATACAATAACAAACCACAGTTCCAGAGGACTCATGATGAAACATGCTTCCCAACCCCTGAAGGAGAGGTGATAGACTCTGGATGTAGACAGACACATAAACATTTTTTTTAACATGGCCAATGAGAAAACCAGTTTTGCTTCACTATGCATACTTGTTATAAGTTTTGTTTTCCTTTTTCCCAAGGGTTGAGAGGGAGAGAAAACTAAGATTTCTGTTTTACGAAAAAATTTGATTTAATTTTTTAAAATATAGAATGTATGCATCTAAGTATATTACTTTTTATGAGAAATCACTTTGATATGTGAGGCTCATCACCTCATTTTAAAAAAATTAACAAGAAAATCTATTGATAATTGCTAAATGAATTTATTATGTGAATGAATATAACATAATTGTTTGTGACTGAGAGGAAAAGGCCAGGGGAACACACAAGAAGAGAGAGGAAATATAGAAACATAAGGAAAGACAGAAGGGTAGAAGAGATGGTAAGGAGGGAAGGCAAAAGAAAGCCAATCAACAAACCTGTATTAATTGGTTTCTATGTGCCAGGTACTAAACACTAGGGATAGCCTGCCCTCAAGGAGTTTGCTTTCTGTTGAGGGGATTCTCCACATGCATGGATAAGAAAAAATATGATATATCAAAAGATAAATACAAGATTATTTCTGAGGTGGATAGAAACTAAGATTGGGGGAATCAGGAAAGGTCTCGAAGAAGGTAGTGTAATACTTAATTTATGAGTTCCTAAAAAGAGGATGGAAGAATTTCCAAAACAAGTTTCACCTATTTCAGCTTTATCCAAGAGATGACTTTGCACAGAAATGGAATTCTAGCATAGGAAAATTATTTCCCTGATAAGATTAGAGATTAGATTTCTCATCTTTAATACTTAAAGGTTGCTCTACAGGTTCTCAAATTTCAAAATTATACTATTATGAATGATATTTGTTAATAGAAGAAAGGCATTATTCATAATGTAGTGGTTCTCAAACTTTGCCTCAGATCTCCTTTATATTCTTAAGAATTATTGAGGACTCCAAAGAGTTTTTGTTTATGTAAGTTATATTTATGAATATTTGCTCTATTAAAAATTAAAGCTTAAAAATTTTAAAAATATTTGTTTTTTAATTCATTACTAAGCAGTAATAAATCAATTGTATACTAGCCCAAATAACATATTTTACAACAAATAACTAACTTTCTGAAACAAAAAAAAATCAGTGAGAAGAGGGGCATTGTTTTAGATTCTTTCAAATCCCTTTAATATTTGAACCTAAAAGAAGACAACACATTTTGGTTGAAGTATATCAAGAAAATTCAGTCTGACACAGATATGTAGTTGGGAAAGGGAAGAGTATTTTAACAGCCTTCCCAAATAATTGTTGACATTATTTTTAAATACTACACCAAAATTCAACAAGTCATAGTTTTTCAAGGGTTAGTTGCAAAGCAAAAATCTGAAACCATATAAATTTTTTGTACTTTGTTACATTAAAATTCACTGTTGTATCTTGCTCTTTGACTGGATCCTTTACTTTTGCATAATTCTTTAATATCATGTAGCAGTCATTTGGAAAATATTGGTTCAGTGAGGAATTGACTAGATACCTTCTGAGGTTCCTTACAACTGTAAATTTATGCTCCCATGGCATTTCTTTTTTCATAAGGCTTCAAACATTCTAGGGTAGTTGGCTGTTGTCTTTTGTTCTCAAAGAAGACCAAAATGACATCACTGTTAGAGTCAAGGTATAATGTGCTTGACTACATCCACATCAAAAAAGCACTGTGTTCAGTGAGCAAAGCAGAATTCCAGTAGTTCAAAAGAAACATGAGATGCACACACTTAGAGTCATCTCCACTCCAAATGTTCAAGTAGATGATTTGTGCTTGATCTACAGTAAAGTCTTCCAAGTTCATATTGGTCTAATCAGCCACAGTTGGACACACTGTACCTTGACTCCAACACAGTGATGTCATTTTTGGTCCTCTTTTAGAAAAAAGGACAACAAGCAGCCAACCCAATGTTCAAAGCTTTATGAAAGAAAAAGACTACAAGAACATAAATTTAATCATTGACATTTCTGTATAGTAAAACAAAGCCCAGTAGCAAGAGATAGAGAATTTTTTTTTAAAGTAAATGTAAACATTTTCGGGAGTCTACCTGCCAAGACAAACTCAGGAAATATATGAACACAATTACAAAACACTTTTCACACTAATAAAGTCACATCTAAATAAGTGGGAAAATATCAGTAGCTCATGGGTAGGCCAAGCTAATATGATAAACATAACAATTAATATCTAAATTAATTTACTTATTTGGTGCCATGCCAATCAAGCTAAGAAAAATTATTTTACAGAACTAGAAAAAATAATAAAATTCATTTGGAAGAATACAGTTACAGAAATTCAAGGGAATTAATGGAAGGTGACCTAGTCAACATCAGATCTAAAACTGCATTATAAAATAGCCATCATCAAAACTACTTGGCACTATCTAAGACAGTTATAGATCAGCAGATTAAGTTAGGTACACAAAACAAAGCAGTCAATGACTATAGTAATCTACGGTTGATAAACCCAAAGACTCCGACTTCTGGGATAAGAACTCACTATGGGACAAAAATTGCAGGGAAAACTGGAAGAAACTAGGCATAGACCAGCATCTTATACTACATAATACCAAGATAAGGTCAAAATGGGTTCACAATTTAGACATAAAGGGTGAAACTATAAGCAAATTAGAAAAGCAAAGAACAGTACACCTGTCAGATCTATAAAGAAGGGAAGAATTCATGACCAAACAAGAGAGAGAGAGGACATTAGGAAATGCAAAATGAATAATTTAGATTCCATTAAATTTAAAAGGTTTTGCCCAAACAAAGTCATTGCAACCAAGATTACAAAGGAAGCAGAAAAATGGAAAACATGTTTTTATAGCCAGTGTCTCTGATAAAGGCCTCATTTCTAAAATATATAGAAAAATGAGTCAAATTTATAAGAATACAAGTCATTTCCCAATTGATAAATGATCAAAGGAAATGAGCAGGAAGTTTTCAGAGGAAGAAATTAAAACTATCCACAGTCATATGAAAAAATGTTCTAAATCATTACTAAGCAGAAAAATGCAAATTAAAACAACTCTGAAACAAATTAAACAACCTCACACTTATCCAATTGGTTAATGTGATAGAAAAGTAAAATGATAAATGTTAGAGAAGATGTAGGGAAAATTGGAACACCAACATATTGTTGGTGGAGTTGTGAATTGATCCAACCATTCTGAAGAACAATTTGGAACCATGCCCAAAGGGCTATAAACCTGTGCATAGCCTTTGATCCAGCAATGTCACTACTAGGTTTATATTCCAAAGAGATAATAAAAATAGGAAAAGGAATCACATGTACAAAAATATTTATAGAAGCTTTTTTGCAGTAGAAAAATATTGGAAATTGAAGGAATGGCCATCATTTGGAGAATGGCTTATCAAGTTGTGGTATATGAATGTAATGGAATAATACTGTTCTACAAGAAATGGTACAGGTGTATTTCAGAAAAATCTGGAAAAGTTTGCATGAACTAATGCTGAATGAAGTGAGCAGCACCAGGAGAATATTGTACATAGCAGCAACATTGTGAGACAACCAGCTTTGTTAAACTTAGTTCTTCTGATCAATGCAATGACCTAAGACAATTTCAAAAGATTTATGATAGAAAATGCTATCCACATCCAGAGAAAGAACCATGACGTCTGAATGCAGATCAATGCATACTATTTTCTCCTTTTGTGTTGCTTTTATTTTTTTCTTTCTCATGGTTTTTCCCTTTTGTTTTGATACTTCTTTCACAGCATGACTCATGTGGAAATTTATTTAATATGATCATACAAGTATAGCCTACATCAGACTGTATACTGTCTTGGAGAGGTAGGAGAGAAAGGAGAGGGGGGAATTTAGAATTCAAAAGCTTGTAAAAGTGAAGTTGAAAACTAAACAATAAATATTTTTAAAAGAACATAAATTTAAAATTGTAAGAAACCTCAGAGGGTCCCTAGTCCACTTCTCCTAGTTACAGAGGAGGAAAATGGGACACATACAGGTCTAAGTGACTTGCCCAATATCACACAGGTAGCAAGTGTCAGTTACAGGAACTGAACCCAGGTCCTCTTACTCTGTATCCAGTATTCTTTTCTCATAAAATGCTATTCATTACAGAAATATTCAGTAGAAATGTTCATTATAAAATTACACCTAATCTACATGATTTACCTCCCCTCCCCTCAAGGACCAGCTTCCTATTACAAACTATTTACTGTGACATTAAAAACTTCATGACACCCTTCAATTTATTTTCTACATTCCTATTCTCCCTTAATTTTTAACTTGTGCCACCTTGAAATCTTGGAAGATTTGTTTAAAAAAAACTTTTTAAAAGCCAATTTTTATGACAATGTTTAAAATAACGGAGTGTTTAAAGTATTTAGCTGTTGCACATCTGTCTACATGTGTATATGTACTTGTGGAACAGCAAGAATGTTTCTTTGTGGAGTTTTATTTGCTTAAATAAAGTCTAGCTTGGTTCATTTAGCTAAACTTCTGTAGTTGTTTGCTTGCTTGCTTAATTTAACGTATCTTCAACTTCAAATTACCTACCTACTTTGCAAATGGTTCAGTCTGGAAGATGAAATTCAAAATGCATGCACGGACTGCAAGGAAAAGTTTTTAAATAAATTTCTATGTTTTATTTGCAGTTCCAAATTCTTTCCCTTCCTTCACAAGAAATGACACCCATTATTCATATGAACTCATGCAAAATATCTCCACATTAACCATGTTGCAAAAAATAAAAGAGAAATGAAGTAAAAAAAGTTTCGATCTATACTCAGAGTTCATCAGTATAGAAAAAAATACAATTTTAAACCTCTCTCTGATTCTGACAACAGTAATATCGAAATTGTCTTTAATTTTCTTCAGTTCCACAAATGTTTTACTATATACAAGAGATTGTGCAGTAATAATGAACAAGGCAAGTGAGTCTAGGAAAAGTCACCTGTGTGCCCTAGGTAAGGTTTGAAAATTGTTACCCCTAGCTGCAAGCTGATCCAACCATTCTGGACTGCAATTTGAAACTATGCTCAAAGAGCTATAAAAATGTGCATACCCTTTGATTCAGCAATACCACTTCCAGGGCTGTATCCCAAAGAGATTGTGAAAATGGGAAAAGGACCCATATGTACAAAAATGGTTGTAGCAGCTCTTTTTGTGGTGACCAAGAAAATCAAGGGGATGCCCACCAACTGGGGAATGGCTAAACAAATTTTGGTATATGAATGTAATGGAGTACTATTGTGCTATAAGACGTGATGAAGAAATGATGAGCAGGCTGATTTCAGAAAAAACTGGAAAAACTTATATGGACGGATGTTGAGTGAAGTGAGCAGAGCCAGGAGAACATCATATACAGTAACAGCCACATTGTACCATGACTGACTTTGATAGACTTAGCTCTTCTCAGCAACACTGAGAATTCTGAAAGACTCATGACGGAAAATGCCATCCACATCTAGACAAAAAAATGGAGTCCGAATGCAGATAGAAGCATACTATTTCCTCTTGTTTTGTTTTGTTTTTTCTTTCTCTTGGCTACTCCCATACATGCTAATTCTTCTATACAACATGACTAATGTGAAAGTATGTTTAATAAGAATGAATATGTAGAGCCTATATTGGATTGCACTCTGTCTTGGGGAGGGGGTAAGGTAGGAAGAAGGAGAGGGAGGCAAAGAAAATTTAAAACTTATAGAAGTAAATCTTGCAAATTAAAAATAAATAAATAGATTTGTAATAAAAAAAAAGAAAAAAAAGACAACATGTTCCACCTGTATCCACCTGAGAAACAAATGAAGGCATGTTGGGTTCATCTCCTGTGCCAAATTTATAGGTGATACATAGGTAAGAAATATACAGTATGGGCAACTATGGAAGGGATGTTATCAGCATCAGAGGAAACTTGCAAACTGATAGAATTGCAAATCAATTCGAATATTTGAGCCAAAAAAATCACTTTTATAGAAAGTAGTATTGATAAGCATTTTATTTCCCCCTGTTCCCCAAATATATAGTATGTTCTAGAAAGCTGTTTATTTTGCTTACCCTAGTCCTGATTATAAAGGCATGGCTCCCCCAAAGGAATTTCCAATGTAGTATAAAACATAAGGTATGTGCACAAACAAATACAGACCTCAAAGAGATCAAAAAAAGACTTAAAGGACCTACAAGTAAACTAATATTTACAATGGATCTTTTTTTGTAGTGACGAAGAACTAGAAACTAAGGAGGTTGCTGCCCATCAATTGAGGAATTGTAAAACAAATTATGACACATGAGAAATATATTTGATGATGAAAGGGACAGTTTCATTAAAACCTGGGAAGATTTGCATAAACTGACACAGAGTAAAGTAAGTAGAACCAAGAGAATAATTTATACAATAACAAAACTGTAAAAACAAACAACTTTGAAGACTTAAGAACTCTGATCAACACAATGACTAAGCATGATCCTGAGGATCACTGCCATCCACTTGTCAAAGAGATGATAGACTCGATATGGGAAGACACATACATTTTAGGGGCTTGGTCAAAGTAGGAATTTGTTTGGCTTGACTGTCAATGCATATATGTTGAAAGTGTGTGGGGGTTTTTTTCTTTTTTTTCCCAATGGAGGGCACAAGTCAGAGGAAGAGAAAATAGATTTTTGTTCATTAAAATATCAATTTAAAAATCAGCAAAGTAGTTTTCAAGTATAAGATAGAATGCTACGATTGTTACAGCAAATGTACAAGATAGGTGTTTTGGGAACCTTAGAAAGGGGTGAAATTCCAATTATGATGAAGTCTTAGGTAACATTTGAGCTGAGCCTCAAAAGATAAGCATGATTCCTGTAGGCAAAGATTGGTGGAAGTAAGGGAATATTAAGAAGAAAATAATGGTGGGCAAAAGGATGGAAATGTAAAAATAGGATATATGAAATGGCAGATTGCCATTCCACTTGGCTAACATATAGGATGAATGAAGGAGGATATCTGTAAAGTTCCTTTGATACAAAGCAGACCATTGAAATCTGATTTCAGTGGAATATATTTGCCAAATCATTGCATGGAAAGGATTAACCATACACATCTGTGGGCTTAGAGTTAATTAAGTGGATTTAGTCTATCCTGTATTCTGATCAAATGTGAAATGAACAGATTTCTGATACCTTAATACAACATACATGAGGAGATTCAAGTGAAAGTTATAATTAAATTTAGGGGCTTAGAGGAGTAAGGGATAGCTGTTCAATGGCAAACTTGAGCATTACAGTTGGAGGTCAGGACAATGAGCATATGAAAGGTGAGTAACATCAGATCATGCTTTTATATATATATATATATGTGTGTGTGTATGTGTGTGTGTGTGTGTGTGTGTGTGTAAGTATATAAAACTTCAGCCTTGTAATGATTTGTGCCTTCTCTCCCTAACTACACTACAGAATTGTAAATATTGGGAACACCATCTTCTGTTTCTTTTGCGTACTTCATGACGATCATCACAATACTAAGCACAAAAAAGGGCTGAGCCATTGATTGTTGAATAGAGTTGAGTAGTGTGGCCAAAGAGGGAAGGACTAGTTCGAAAATAAAAATGGGCCAGCCATGAAATTCTACTGGAGAAGGAAGGCACAAAAGAGACAAGGCAACTAAAATACCTCTTTCTATAAGAAGCATTTCCCAGTCTCCCTCAATACCAGTGCCTTTCCTCAAAAATTGTCCCTAACCCAATATATGTTTACATATATATAGTTACTTGCATGTTGTCTTTCACGTAAGACTGAAGGTTTTTTGAGGTCAGGGAATATTAGAGCCTGGCACAAAGAAAGTGCTTAAGAAATAAATGCTCATTGATTAATATTGACTTGATTTAGTTAGTATATACATGAATCTTACTGACCAAAGGAGTCTACCTTTCTCTTCTCCTTCCTTATCTTTACTCATATAGTTGTATTTTCTAGCTAACCTAAAACATTTTTTTTAATCTTTCTGCTTTCTGGGAGAACTTCATTACTTGTCAACTCCCTGTTTAAATGGGTCCTTCTCTCCCTGGTCACACTCGACTATTCAATTCATTGATTAGATAGAAAGAGAGGTAGAAAGAGAGGAGCAGAATCTAACAAGGAGCAATTGTGAAGGAAGAAAATTTTGGAAGAATATTAAGGGTCAGGCTATTGAAATTCAGGTCTTCCCTGACTAATAGATAAACTTCCTATTCTGACTCATTCTTCTGACCTCTTTCTGACATAAATTTCAGTAACTGTGGGTCTAGCAGATGAATTCTAATTAACTGTAGGAAACAATCTTGGTTCCAGAGAACTGAATGGAAAACACATTTACCTCTTCTCAGAAATACAGTAAAAGACTCTGGATGTGGAACTTGGCATATGCCCTTTAGACATAGTAATTATTTTGGCTGGTTTGGATTAAATGTTTCTCTTGTTATGAAAGATTTTGAATTTGGAGAGAATGGGTAGGTTTAAATTCAAATCACTGAAGTATCAGAAAAAAAGGAAACCCTAAAACTTTTAAAAATAAAAACAATTGTGGGCTTAGGATTCTCTCTCCTGACACCATCCAAGAGCAAATGCAAAATATTTTTTGGCTTTCAAAACCCTTCAGAACCTAACCCTCCTTTTGTTCTGGTAGACAAGACTTCCTCATACCAACATGATTCTCATGAAAGACTTTCTGCACCCATATCTTCCAAGGAGAAGTGGAAAGATAAAATGTACCTGAGACAGAGTCTAAATTCCTACTCCATGGAAGTCAAGAGCCCAAGCTGCTATAAAGTCACCACTGTCCAACCATGCACAAACCAATTTTCTATGTCGGATGCTCCATAGTACACCATCAGCTTCTGGGAGATAAGGCAAGACTTAGAGAAGGATGCTCCTTCACATGGAAGCAGCCCTAATGACTGAATCAAAATGAAGGAGGACCTATAAAGAATGAAACAAATTTGATACAGAAAAAAGAGAACTTTTCCTCCTGTTATCTTTCCAGTATTTCTCACTCTGATTACTAACCTCCTTGGCTTCCTTTAAGCCTCAACTAAAACCCCACTTTCTATAGGAAGGCTTCCTCAATCCTTCTTAATTCCAGTGCCTTCCTCTGTTAATTATGTTCTATTTATCCTGAATATAGCTTGCTTTGTAGACATTTGTCTCTTCCATTAGACTATAAGGTCCTTGAGAGTAGGGACTGTCTTTTGCCTCTTTTTATGTATACCATCAGAAAGAAAACACACACACACACACACACACTAATTTTGTTCAGATGAATTTGCTTTTTTTTTCTGTATCTCCATTGCTTCTTAGTACAGTACTTGGCACATAGTGGGGTGCTTAATAAATATTCACTGATTGACTGCTATCAAGTGCAGCAGGTATTTTAAAAGTGGTTCATTGAACTAAATGCAAAATTCTTGAAATGTCCAAGATTCAAGTTCATACTCAATGCTGTATTTCTCCACCTCTCTTGAGACTTTAGTTTGATGGGAATGTTATCAGACTGCTAAAATGAATCTCTCCAAAAATGTTCTAGTTTTGACTTGCTATTCATTTTCCTTATACTGCTTTGCTGAATTGTGTGCTACCTAGGTACCAGAGTTCCTTAGGAGCTACAGTTACTAGTACATCTCTTAGAAAAAGCTAGAAGCAAACAGTGAGGAGAAAGGATAGGGTTATTCCTTACAGTTGGACTTAAGATGAAAGTCTGCCCCAGCTACCAGCATAGAACATTATGGAGAAAATTTCATGAGACAAAAGTGAGCTGAATTGTCCCACGACTGGCACACAGAAACAGGAAGATGACATACATGTCAGACATTCTCATACAGGGACTGTCTCTCTTTTTCTTATTTGAATCCCCATTGCTCAGTACAGTGCCTGGCACATAGGTGGCACTTGAAAAATATTTACTGAATTAAATGATGCTTCGTGATTATTTCAGCTAGTCAGTAAGTTTTCTTAAATGCCTCCGATGTTCCAGGCACTGTTCTAAGAGCTGGAAATACTGGAGACACTGAATGGTGTAGGGTCATAGTATGTATCAGAAGCAGAATTTGAACTAGGGTCTTCTTGATTTGAAGATAGGTTCCTTACCCACTACACCAGCCAATGCAACCGATTCAATAAAAAACACAGACAAATAGCTTAACAGAAAAGAAAGTTGTTCTGCTAAATGTAAAGCCTAACAGACACAATATCATCTAGAAATTATGCAAAGGATCTAAAAGACAGGCAGCTGTATATACCTTACTTTCCATTCTATTTCCTAAAGAATCTGTTACTGGGAAATTCTTCATTGTGAACATGTGTTCATTGTGAACACTGTCCTAAGGTCTTTTTAAACATAATTTCATTTTATCCTCACAACAATCTTGCAAGGTAGGTGCTATTATTATCTCTATTTTACACTTAAGGCAGAAGTTAAATGACTTGCCCAGGGTCACACAACTAGTAAGTATCTGAGACTAAATGAAAATTGAGGCTTTCTTATCACAGTGCCCTGACACATAGTAGGTGCTTAGTAAATACATATTGATTGACAAGTGATTGATTCTTGACTCCAGGTATGGTGCTCTGTCCATTGTCCCACCTTAATGCCTTACTAGACAGTTAAATAATATGGAGAATAGGTAAATCTACAGCAAGGTCCCAATCAGTGAGAATAATTTACAGCACACATTTCCATTGGACTGCAATCAATTACCAAATTTTACATAATTGTAACTTTGAATAGTACCAGTTCTAATATTGTGACCACTTCAAGGGACTCATTATTTACATTACTCAGAACATAACTGTACAAAAATTAAGAAGTAGAATTGTACCACAGTTTTAATGTACAGATTGTTCCAAAAGTTTTTAGTATAATTTTAAACTATATTGATATTGTTAACAACAGCTACAGCAAAAATAATCTTTTTTCTGTATTGTTTGTGCCTGATAAAAAAAAAAGGTAGAAGCTAAAAAGCTACTCTCTGGTTTTGTTACACTAAATAATAATAATAGCTTAACTTGATCTTGTCCAGATATAAACAGCTCTGAAGAGTTTTCTCCCTTTCTCATCTCATGCAGTAATACCACACCCTTCCTACAAAGAGAGAGTATATGTGTTGTCTTCATACTGTAATTAGACTTAAGAAAATCAAGTTCTCATATCAAAACATAACCCTCCTGAGAACAATTAAGTTAAAAGCTTAACTATAGCTCATCAGACACATGAAACCAGCACAGAAAGGAATCTCATTGGCAAACAGTCCCAGTGACTGGTCTTTTCACTGTTCCTACACTCCAAGGTCTGGGTAATACACTGCCTACCATTAATGGGATTTCTAATTTTTCTACTTCTTAGAAATATATGGGAGTCAAGAAATTACCTAGAGCATAATTTAAGTGTGTGTGTGTGTGTGTGTATGTGTGTGTGTGTGTGTGTGTGTGATCTTTTAAAGACACCAACTGGGTCATATGGTAATTATTGCTACTCTGTCTTTAGCTGTCAACCTGTCCTCTGATACTGGAAAGATTCCAGCCATTTCAGAGGATTACAGATTTAGAATTGGAAGGGTTCCTAAAGGTCAACTAGGGCAACCCCTTTACTTTAGAGATAAAGAAACTGAAAGCAAGTTTAGGGGAAGAAAGTGGCCAAAAGCAACATAGGCAATCGAAGGATTTGAACCCAGGTCCTTTGACTCCAGTGCCCGTGGCCTTTCCACTGTTTTACACTTTCAATTACTCACAGACATTGGGATTATAATAGATACAAGGTTCAAAAGTCATCTAATCCAACACCTTTATTTTACAGGTTAGAAGATGGAAGAGCAGAGAAGATTAAATGACTTGCCCAAAGTGACACAGGTATTAAGTATTAAAGGGAAGATCTGAACTCAGCGCCTTTGACTCAAGTCAGTGCAGCACCTTCCACCATTCCATATAAAGATGTTCCTGATCTGCCTTGAAATGAGTTTTTTAAAAAACCACCGATGTGATTTAGCATTCTCAACCAATTTTCTTTTCTACCACTTTCAAGATGCCATTGTACAACAGGGATGAAAATTGTTATCTAGACACTGTGAGTAGCAGCTAGTTCAACACAGGATGGGACCCAGGAACACTAAATTTTATGAGAGTGCAAAAAAGTTGGTGAGTTAGTCATATTTGCCCATTGCTTTGAATGCTAAGATCACTTCTGTTGAGACCACAACTAGCCCTCTACCTCTTACTTTACATGAAACTAGTAAGAAGTTGTTAGCCTGTGGTCTTTCTTTCACAATTGATAGGCAGTAGAGAATTTAAGCACCTTTGATTTGTGAGTAATGTGATCCTAGATACGAGCACTTACCAATCTTAGCCTTTGTGTTCAAGCTATTAATCTAGTTCCTTTATAAGCCTCATTACTAATACATGAAAGACAATGTGATCCAGGGGACAGACCACTGGATCTGGAGGACAAGATCTGGGTTCAAATCTGGACTCTGCCTCTTACTACCTGAGAGTCATGGGGCAAGTCACTTTAACTTCTCTACACCTCAGACTCTTCATCTGTAAAATGGAAATAACAATAATTAGTTGCCTATCTCATAAGGTTGTAAGAGCTTTATAAATTTCAAAATTTTGGGCATATCAGAATTAATACGACAATGTTTATTTTTTATTAATACTGACTAGTTCATGCAAATATCAATAGAGATTCCAAAGAAGCAGTCCTGAGCAAGAAATTGAACAAACATAGCCATTTATGCTTGCCTGCAGTATAAAGCAAGATTGTGGCACTGATGAGACACTCATGGTATGCTGCATCTTCTTTATGTACATTACCCATTCTGTACTAATATAAAATGCAAACATTCACATTGCCCTTTAAGATAGCTGAAATAAACACATTTTCTTTACTTGAAGTCTGTTCACTATTTATAAAGGCATGGTCTAGGAACTATGTTAAGAAAGTAAGAAAGATCTAAGTGCTAAACTTATAACCCAAGAATATCAGAGATAGAAAGGTTCTACATATCAAACTATTTCTCAGAATATTTTGGGAAATGACTAAATGATTTATGTTGCATGACTATAATGGAATATTAATGTACCATAAGAAACAATAAATATGAAGATTACAGAGAAACATTGGGAGAGTTACATGAACTGATTCAGATTCAAGGAAAGAGAACCAGGAATATAAAATATATGACTACAATAATGTAAATGGAAAGAACAGGAAAAAATTAATACCTTATAATAATGACCAAGTAATACTGAAAAAAGAGAATGCCTCCCTTCTTTGCAAAGGTGCACTAGGAGACTAGAGGATAGAACATGCTGTCAAAATGTTTTGATATGCTGATTATATTTGCTGAATTGCTTTTTTTCTGTCTCTTTTCAGGTTGTTTGTTAAAAGGGATCATTCTGTAGGGAGGGAAAAAAGGAAGAAGGAGGAATATATTTGGAAATTAGGATGACAGAAAAGGAAAAGGTATCAAATTTTCATCAAGAAAAAGAAAAGGCCCCTGTATTGGGGTAAAATATGATATTTTTAAAGACTTAGAAGTATACTTTCAGTAAAGCTTCTTTTCAGGTCTTACACACACACACACATACATATATACATGAATACATACATACACACACACACACACACCTCAGACTCTTCTTCATCTGTAAAATGGAAATAACAATAATTAGTTGCCTATCTCATAAGGTTGTAAGAACTTTATAAATTTCAAAATTTGGGGTAAATGAATTATTATGACAATGTATATTTTATACAAATAAAATATATACACACACATACCTCCAAACTGGTATATTTTCAACATTCGGGGGCTGTTCAAGATATTACCTTTGTGTGTTGAAATTTCAGTAAAAATAAAATGATGCTATTTAACAGACAATGAGTGATTGAGTCAAAATATTTGACTTCAGCTCTGTATGTTTTTGGAGCAAATTTTACAGAATCTAAAATTATAACTGCCTGAATCAGGAACCAACCTGAGAGAGAAAAAAAGAAATACTGTTCTGCCCCCTCCCCCCCTTAAAAAAACAGCCCCACCTCTGTCCCAAAGGAGTTTAAATACTGATAGATTTGCATCTGGTTTCAAAGATTAATGCAATGGGTATTTGCAGGAGAAGTATTTAGCTTTGACAAAGGAACACAGGATGCAGAATGCAGGAAGTAACCTGACTCACAGAATTCATTTTCTTATCTGGAAACCTTAACCTTAAAAATAAACATCTATTAAGCACAGCAGGCACTTTCCCATGAGTAAGCAATTGACAAAAGGGAATCATTTCCAAGGTAATCATAAATATACATGAATGTGCTAGATTCAGTTCATACCAGATCAGAGCGCAGATTGTTAAATTTCAGACTGAGCATTTATACCCTAAAAACCAAAAAACACTAAAAATCAGGGTTTAACTTATTAATCTGCTGACATAATCTTATGAGTCTTGTTTTTCAGAGAGATGACTGTTAAACATTTTCTAGCACACAACTGCAAATATTTGACATTAGATGTTCACATCTAAAACTTCTGCTTTATGAACTTCAAAGCTCCCAAGAAATCATAAAGGTATATATGACTCCCATCCCCATGCTCCCTTACACAAACATATGATGCTTATTTTTTTTATGACTTTGGTCCCATCACTATTCTACTCAAGCCTCATGAATCTATATGCCTTCTTCCTTCTTTGAGTGGGGACTATAGGAGATGTCACTTCATTAGATTTTATGGGTGGGAGTGGGGGAGTGAAGACCAGGCAAATGAAAAGGCTGAATTTTAAATCCAACTTGGTTATTTTAAAAGATGTTACTCCTACTGTTTCACAAAAACTGCTGGGAAAACTGTAAAACAATAGGGCAAAAACTAGGTATAGACCAATATATCTCATACCATATACCAAGGTAATGCCAAAATGGGTATATGATTTAGACATAAAGGGTAACACCATAAGCAAATTAGAAGGGCAAGGAATAGTCTACCTGTCAGATCAATGGAGAAGGGAAGAATTCATGACCATACAAGAGTAAGAGAGCATTACAAAATGTAAAATAGATTATATTAACTTAAAAAGATTTTGTACAACCAAAACCAATGCAAGATTAGAAGGAAAGGAGAAAGTTGGAAAACAATCTTTACAGCAAGTGTCTCTGACAAAAGTCTCCTTTCTCAAATATATAGAGAATTGAATCAAATTTATAAGAATATAAGCCATCCTCCAATTGAGAAATGATCAAAGGCTATGAACAGGTAGTTTTCAGAAGAAATCAAAATTATCTAAAGACAAATGAAGAAGTGCTCTAAATCACTTTTGATTAGAGAAATGCAACTTGAAATAACTCTGAGGTACCATCTCATACCTATCAGATTGGCTAATAAGACAAAAAAGGAAAATGATAAATGTTGGAAGAGGATCTGAGAAAACTGGGACACTAATGCCCTGTTAGTGAAGTTGTGAAATGATCCAACCATTCTGGAAAGCAATTTGGAACTCTGCTACAAAGGGCTGAACAAAAGGGCTATAAAACGGTATATTTGATCCAACAATACCACTACTAGGTCTGTATCCCAAAGACATTATTAAAAAGGGATAAGGACTTACATGTGCAAAAATATTTATAACAGTCTTTTTGTGGTGGCAAAATATTAGAAATTGAGAAAGTGGAAATTAATTGATCTACAAAAAATTGTTCTTACAACCACCATGACAAAGAACTATGATTGTTATTGGGGAGATTAGTCCTAATAATTAGTAGGACTTAATCTATGCCAGTTAACCTCATTAATGTATGCCCAACTACATTTTTACTTCAAAAGGGAAATTATTTATCCATTCTTAATAAATAAGGTAAATAAAAGTCAGGCATTTTATATAGGGAACAGTAAATCAATAGATGGGCCAGTTAGACTGCATCAATTGGGGAATGGCTAAGTGGAATATGAATGTAATAGAATATAATAGAATACTATTGTGCAATAAAAATGATGGACAGGTAGATTTCAGAAAACGCTGGAAACACTTGTAGAAATTGATGCAAAGTGAAATGAGCAGAACCAGGAACATTATGTGATCAATTATGACTCACTCAGCTCTCCTCAGCAATACAATGATTCAAAACAAGTACAAAGGACTCATGAAGGAAAATGCTGTTCACATCCAGACAGAACCGATACACTTAGAATACAGATTGAAGCATACTTTTTTCACTTTATTCCTTTTCATGTTTTTTTCTTTTAATCTACTTCTTTCACAGCTGTGACTAATACAGAAATATGTTTTACATTGATAGCACATGTATAACATATCATATTGCCTACCATTTTAGGAAGAGGGGAGAGGAAGGGAGGGGAAGGGAGGATTGGAGAAAAAAAAATTGGAACTCAAAATTTTGTAAAAATGAATGCTAAACATTATCTTGACATACAATTGTGGAAAAGCAAAATAAAATACTATTTAAAAATGAGATGCTACTCATTCCACTTGGTGTTGATTACAACTATGCCATGCCTTCTTGACCTGATATCCACATGTGTTAGCACATCCCCCAAGTAAATGGCTTTACATTTACATTTTTATATATTTTGTATATTTTTCTATGTATACATGGTATCTGTCCCTGTAGGATATAGCATTCTTGAAGGAAGGGAATATTTTATTTTTGTCTCTGTATCTCCAGTGCTTTGAACAGTTTCTTGAATATAATAGGTACTTAAAACATTTTCTGATTAATTGATCTTTAAAAGTCCTTCTTGCCACCACCATGACCAAGAACAACTGTGATTGTTTTGGGGGAGATTAGTTCTAATAATTAGTGGGACTTAATCTATGCCAGTTAACCATTTCATTAATGTTTATGCCCAACTATACTCTTAGCTCAAAAGGAAAATTATTTATCCATTCTTAATAAATAAGGTAAATAAATGTCAGGCATTTTATAAAGAGAACAGTAAATCAAGAGATGGATCAATTAGAGTGTATTTGTATCTAATCTCTGAAAATAGACTGTTCATTAACACTCCTAAGGAAAGTCCAAATCAGACTAAAATGTAATTGAGGAATATTTAACAAAATAAATAAAAACATGATAGAATATAGATAAATGTTAATATGTGATTTTGTAAGTCAATATGTGTCTGTAGGGATCTTTACATAATTTGAATTTAACACCACTGTTGTAGAAGGTATGATTATGCTCAATACCAATTATAGAATAATTATATTTTGATTGGTCTAGAAAGAAGGCAATGGAAAATCTCAGCAGTTGGGTATAGAAAGAGAAAATCAATACAGTCCTGGCTTTCTAAGCACTTACTATCTAATAAAGGGAGAAAATAAATAAAGTCGGTAGAAAGGTCCAATACTCCTTTTTGTCAAAGAAGGTGGTAACCCATCTTCTTTAATATTAATGCCATTGTTCAAATTGTAACAATTTCTGATGTCAAACCATGTGAAAGAACCAAGGACTTTGATAGCAAGAACTTTGCTTTCTGATTCTTCAATAGCTATGGCTGCTGACAAGGTGGAAACTTCAGCTCCTGCAGAGGCTGCTACAAGGATAATGGCGCTAGGGACTAGGCTGTTAATAGGGCTGATGACCTGGGTGACAACTCAATTGCTGAGTTGTTTGGTTAAGCTTTCCATCAGTGGCAGTGCTGGTGGCTATGGTAGGCACTTTCTCTACAAAGTCTGCTCCCTTTGATAAGGGCTATCAAGATTGAACTGGAAACAGAACTGAGAAACGGGGTGAGAAAACGCTCTGACTAGTGCTCTTGAACTCTGGACTGTGTTATGTAGACTTCTACATGGTAGGTTCAGAGTGAACAAACTATGGAGATTTTGCTTTTGATGCGGAGGAGGAAGAGGAAGGGTCTTCCCTTCCCAGATTGATTCTTTTGCAAAGGCAACCTAGGTCATCTTTTCTCTTAATTCACACCTAGCCTTTAATCAGTTAATGGTCCTTGCCTCAGACAAACTGAGACCTGGGAAAGCCCTTAGTTTAAAAGGGTCAAGGTGTCCCACTGTACCCTGGGCCAGTTGTCTTGATCTATGTCTTACCACTCCGATGACTCTGAGGCTGATGACATGCAGCTCTGCCTCACTTAAATCCGATTCATTTACAAAGTCAAGATATCACCCTCCTGGAGTCATTGAAGGATGAACAACTTTTTTATATTTATTTCACAGAAGCAAACTATAAGACTGTCTCCTAAAACATCCCCTGGTGGCACTGTCAGAGTTGAAATGCTCAACTATTTGGAACATTAATCTAGTCACACAATAATAGAGGTAAAAAAGATATTAGAAGCCACCCAGTCCAACCTCCATATTTTACATATGAGGAGGCTAACACACAGAGAGGTTAAATGTTGTGCAAAAGGTCACAAGGGTATAGAAATTGAAGAGTCAGGATTTGAACCCATCTTTTACTTCAACACCAGCACACCTTCCATTGCATCACATTGTCTCCCAAATGCCTGGTCTGATGCACTGTGGCATTTGTTAAGTTTCTGTGTTCTGACATATGGGCCATATTGCTTGCCTTTTAAAAATGCTTCATGCTTACTGAAAAAAATACTTATTTTCCTCTCTCAATCTGCCACTGATTGAGGACGATTAGTTAAAATGTCATGTTGTCTCTAACTGCTGCACAGTTTTACCCTTAAAATCTCCAGAAAATAAATGTGCTAAAGGTATCAATTATGGGGATTGATTATGCCTTCTTGGACAATAGGAATTCATTTCCAAAGTTGAAATGGCAGACGATGCGATACCAAGCAGGATAAGTAAGATAGATTCAGCTTTCCCATGCATTTTAAAATGTACTTAAAAGGTTTTTAGATGACTGAATTTCGCCATCTTTCTGATCAAGCAATTTTTTTTAAAGTCAAGGAAAAGAAATAAGCACCTTTCAACAATCTTGTTCTGAAATATTATTTCACAACTCAGTTCACAACCTACTGAATCTTGCAGGCTAGGGTGATGTCAGTATCTTGGCCCACCACGTTGACTGAAGAAAGTGTCAGAACCACTTAATATGTCAGCAAATCAAAAGCTAAGTTAAACAAACCCCATCAAAATTCCCCATAGCAATGACAAAAGTTGTGATTATCCACATGAGACTAGCCTTCAACTTCCACAACCTTTCCCGGCAATCTCTAAATAAAACTGATTCACCTTCAGGTGCACAGAGTATAACATCTGAGATGGTTCAGGGAAGAGAGCAGAGATTCTTCTCCCTGCCCCCATGCTTCCTTTGTGGAAAGGAAGGTAAAATGCTTTTCTTAAAACAAAATGCTGCTTCTGACAAAAGCAAAGTGTGTACCCAAATGTTGATTATCATCAACATTTTAAAATTCTGGCATCATCTCAGAGGCTTTTGCTACTTAAACAAAGCAGGCAGCTAAGGTTAGTAGAGTCTTTCATTAGAACAAGGTTAATGTGTCAAAATAAAGGGGAGGAATTTGTATGATGTGGGGATAGACGCCTATCAGGATAGAAGTCAGTATCTGAAAGATTTCTCTGAAAGTCCATTAAAGCAAGAATTCTTAACTTGTGGACCATGTACATGATTTCAGGGGATCCATGGAGCTGGATGAGGAAAAATAAATTTTACATCTTTATTTTCATTAACCTCTAACTGAAACCTAAATTATTTAAAAAACATCATTCTGAGAAGAGGACCAGAGGCTTCACCAGATTACCAAATGTGTCACACACACACACACACACACACACACACACATACACCTCTGCATTAATGTTTACATGTGGAACATTTTTATCAAGCATATTCTATCTGTTCTCACTAGGAGCCCAGAAGAGTTTTGGTGAGTTCTAAGATATATACATTAATAAAACTCACCTGGAATGGAGACTACAGAATAATAGACTTCTAGAAGGGAGAAAAACCTGAAAAGTCATTTTACAAACCAATCTAAGAGATTAAGTAGCTTTGTTAAGGTCACATAAGTACTTAATAGAAGAGCCAGGACAAGAAACTAAGTTTTCTGACTTTATGCTCAGTGTTCTTTCTACTGAGTTATTATTGTGTTCACTTGATTCAGTTGTGTCTGACTCTTGCTGATCTCATTTGGGGTTTTCTTGACAAAAATATTGAAGTAATTTTGCACTTCCTTCTTCAGGTTATTTTACAGATGAGGAAACTAAGGAACAGGGAGGTTAAATGGCTTCTAAGGTCATACAATGTGAAAAGTTAATGCACCTAAGATTTGGAGAACTAACTATGAGGCTAGAATAATTTTAGCCCAGCTGATGAAACCACCAACCTTAAAATGATTAGAAATAATACTTTAATATACTCTATTTTTAAAGATTTTTTGTACCTTAGAATATTTTATACATAACCAACTTCTTAGATCCCCAGTGCAATTTTCCCACCATTGATACAGTACCCATCAAATCTACTTCTTCTCATCAAAAGTATAAACAATCTTTTTATTTATTTTAACCATTCTAAATACTTTTCACCATTATCTTTGACCCATAAGCTCTCAGTCCTTCCTTCCTCACTGACTTTAATACTAACTTGTATGTTTTAACTCTACCTTATCTTCAACAATTTGTGACAATTTTAATATCCACGTGAATGATCTGACTCCATAGTTCTTTCCCTTTTTCAGTTCTACTAATTTTTATCTCTATTCCACAGCAGTCACCCACCAAGCCCAACCCATACTCTATCATCATATGGAATTTCCCATGACCTGTGAGACCTTGAACTAATTATCCCAGACTCTGACTACACAATTCTCATCCTCACCCCTTCCACTCTCCATCGCTCATTGGAATTGCTTTTTCTTCACTGGGGTCTTTTCAATTTGCTTTGTCACATTACCATTTCAATGACATGGCCAGTACTTCAATATGGCCCTCACAAAATCAGAAAATATCAGAGCTGGAAAGGACCTTGTCCAACCCATATCTGAACAAGGACCCTTTATCCAACATAAGCTACAAGCAATAATCTGAGTTTTTCATGATAACTTCCAGTGAAGAACTCATTCTCTCCAAAAGTAGCCCATTTAACTTTACATCTACATATTACATATACATATATGATATACATATTATATATAATTATTTAACTATTCCTTCCTTATCCACTACCAACCACTTACACCATCTACATTATACCACCAAACACAAATTTTCCTTTTTGCAACTTCCACACATTAGTCTTAGTTTTGATCCATATAGTTAAATAAACCAGACTTCCGTTGCAACCACCATTCAAATTTTTGAAGATAGCTATTGCATCCCTGACCCCTGGTCTGCTCTTCAACATGATAACAACCCTAGTTCCTTCAACAAATCTTTTTATGGCATAAAGCAAAAGCCTTCATCCCATGCTAAATACCCTTCTCTGGATAGTTTCCAACTTACCTATCAATGCTCTTCCGAATAGGTCATGACAAAAATTGATCAAATTATTCTGGATATTATTTTAAACTTTTGCTTTCCTTAAGGCCCTGAATTAATCCAAATGTTCCCATTTCTGGAGATGACTTTACCTCCTCCTTTCCCCAGAGGATAAATCTAGCATGAGGGCCCCATTTGCCAATTTCACCATTTTAAAATAGTTCTCTACATACCCATCACCTATCCTCTCTCTTGATTCCATTATGTTTCCTCCCCACAGCCTTAGACCATATTTATATATCCTTTTTTTATTTTACAGGATTCCTAGTAAAATGATAGATGTCTAGCCATCTGCATTGGAGAGACAGATTTAAATATGTTCACATTTTAGAAATGTAATGAACAGTTTGCATACCTGCGTTTGGAAAGTAAAATTGATAATCTTATGCAGAATTTTTAAATGCTCAGTTGTTAATAGCTTCCTTTGAGATTTTCCCTTAACTATGATACCCTCAACAACTCAATCACAAATCATTTGGGGTTGAAATATTGCCATTCCATGTTCCCTGACTTGAAATGTACTGGGTTCAGGGGAAAATATTTAACAGGCCCACACAAAAGCTTCAGTTACTCTAGGGACTCTCCATCAGTTAAAGGGGACATCCCTTGGTACTCACAGATATAGTTCTTGAACACCAGCAGACAGGCTATTATGCTTGCTGACAAAATGAAAAACTAGAATTCTATTTTATCTTAAACAGTTTTAATTAGGCTTCTTTTCATTAAATATTTTCATAGTGGATTTTAAGTTTGGCATTAAGATACTGCCAGCAGTACTCATAGGCACTAGTTTATTCTCTGCCAAAATATAAAACTAAAATTGATTTAGACACTATGTAATGTATGTAGCTTGTCTAAATCAATCAATCTAATTAGACAATAATTTTTCCAGAAACTGCCCAATGTAAATATATGTGTGTATATTCATAGATGTATATATACACATATTATATATATATATATGTATATGTATATATATATACATAATATAAATGAAATACTTAAGTTGAATATATGCATTCTGATAACTTCTCCTCTAAATAGAATGATTCTGGGTCATAACCATCATATAATAATAAATTAACATCTTATCAAAAATAATGAATGAATCATGACATGAAAGGCACTCAATAAAATCCAGCAACTTGATGAACATTTTCTGAGCACATACGAAGTACAAGGCACTAAGCTTTATTTGAGAATACTCTCCATGTTATACTGTATTACAAATGGACCATTCACATTTCCCTGCTTCCACACTTTTAGTCACATCATTCTTTTCCTCTAGATTATGCCCATTTTCCCCATCTCCACATATTGGAATCCTGTCATTCTTATGCTTCTCCTGCTCCAACTCCCCAAAACAGTAATAAAAATTCAAAAAATATCTCTTATTTTGTAACTTTCCTCTATATTTATATTATAATCTTTATATAATAACTTATGTATAGAATTTCAAAAAGAAGTTTAACCAATGAAAATCAATTACCATAACAAGGAGACCAAAAGAGCCTATAAAACATTTTGAATCAATAAGCAATTAACTTATTTGACAAGCAGACAGATATGAGAACAAAAAAAGAGCTCAATTCAACATATAAACTCATTTGTAAAACCTTATGAAGAGGGTTAATGGATAATTTTGAGTAGTGTTACCTCATTAAACAAGGAGATTCAGTGGAGAGTAAAACAATGCAAAGAAAGCTTGACAAGAGACTCAAATGAGCAAAGCCATCCCACAATCACTTAAAGAATAAAAAAGAAAGAACAATGAAAATGGAGAAAAAATACACATGATCTGCTAAGATTTCTATCTAGAAAGACTATGAGCTGGTCATGTGGTCAGAGAAGGGGAGGAATATTTGCTGGACAGCTCCTGTGGTCAACTATTATTACCTTTGCATGTCAAGAGAAATCAAAGATGATCTGCAGAGCGATCAGTGGACCATGAATGTACGGGGAAATATGGATAAAAGAATAGTTTATATGCCCCAAGGGAACAGTCCAACTCCAACTACTTACCATGTACTTTTATTACTTTGATGTTTTCTGTGTAAGTGAACAGGGCCAAACAATTTGATGAGCATATTACTCCCACCTATAGAGTATGATAAGGGTACAAAAATAATGCCTGACTGGTTTCCAGCTACTTGTCTGAGAACTGAGAATTTGACCAAGAGGACTGGCTATTTGGGATTCCTGGGAATATAGTCTTTTATGGAAAGAGTTGTCCCCTTTGCCCTACCATACAAAGGTAAGATAACAGATCAGTCCATGCCTGTTTTGCTCATCCTATGTTTAGAGGATAGATCTGGGCTCTCTGGTGGAGAGAGAGAAGAAGCATGTACATGCACCCAGGTTTCTCTTCCCCTCTTCCTCCATGAACAGGTAATGACTGTCCTGGAGAAAAAACATAAAGTTATACATGCTTTTCCCCTGCTTTCTCACCCCATTGATCTAAGAAAATAGTTCTTGATAGTGGACTTTCTCAGTCCTAAAAATGGTAGCATAAAGGACAAATATGTAGTATCTTGCCCAAAGCACACAGGAAAGTGGCCATATTACCTGAGAGAAAATGTTCTTGAACCCCAGTTTCTTGTGTAGAAGAGGAAATTTTTATTTCTTGGGTAGTATGAACCCAGAATCTAGCTCCATGGCCAGAGAAGAGAAACTTCTGGGAGAGAACCTTAAGAAAATCCTCCGAAATCAAGAGTTTAAGGAGACAGAAGAGAATATCCTGAATAAAATCCCCTTGGGAAAAAGGGAACAAAATCCACCAAATGAGGCAGAAGATGACCTGTATTTCCCTCCTTTCTATTACTGTGAAAGATTCAGTCACTGAAGGTCTTATTGGGAGGGGACTGCCTGTTCAACAATTCCTAAGAGTGTTTGCTTTGGAGCAGTAGGGAAGTTTGGAGCTATGTGTCACAAGTCTTGGAGTAGTTGTATAAGGCTGCCCAGCAAGGAGCCCAGAGCTCATTTCCCTTACAAAGAAATCTTACTAACACTAAATGATTCTTTTCTATATCTGCATTAGTTTTCTCTAAGTCTTTTCAAATGTACTACACTCTCTGGGAATAAAATAAAAGAAGGCTGTCCCACAGCCTACATTCACTTGCAATCTCGAGTACTTATGGAGGCAGCTAGGTACCCTGTTATCCATATTTGTGACCCAAACTTTACCAGAGTAAAATCTGAGTGAGATCAATAAGCCAAAGAGAGAGTGTCCTTTTTTTGAAGAGGTTCCAAGAATCAGTCGTAATTCATGTCAGCCAAATCTTAGGAAGCCTTGAGCTATATGTTACATCTATTACTATTACCTAAATGTTTATTTTATTTTGTTGCTATAAGCATTATTTTGGCTTGAAAATAAATATAAAAAATTCAGGGATGTTGTGAGATTTCAAATGAAGCTTTAGATAGAATGTTTTTTTTAAATACAAGTCCTGTATATGACAATGGATCACATGTACGTATGTAATGTTTTTCATTTCATAAATCATTTTCTTGATATCAATCCACTATCGTTGTTGCTATTTCCCTTTTACAGATAAGAAAAAGTGGTTAAATGAATTATCTCATCATATACCAAGAAACTGCTGAGCCAGTACTAGAATTCCAACCCTATCCCTAAACTCCTTGTTTTAGATTCTTTCCATTTGTGAGCCATTAGTTATCATTATCAATTTAAGAAAACCATCTCACTTCAGGTAACATATTAAACTAGAAAATGTGGCTTCTATATTTTTAATATTTATTCTGAAGCACAAGGCTTAAAACAATAAGATCAGGTTCTGCAAATTACACTGAACTAGCAAGTAATAATCACAGAAACAAAGGAAATGATGCACTACGGTTACTGTGTTCCTCATCCAGACTAATTCCTTAGCAATGAAATGCTAATAGCTTAAGTGTACTTCATTACAACTGGGATGTTGACTCTCTACAATGGAGTCATTGAATTATAGAACCAAAATAACTTCTTATCAAAAAGGACACAAGGTAGACAAGCAATTCTCAGGAAAGCTTAACTCATGAGCAATATGTTGTTAAAAGTAGAAATACAACTGTCTGAGAAGCCAGGGCTGCTTTTAAGTAACTCCCATTATGGAATTGCCTTATTTTGCTAGGATATTAACCAAAATGGTACCCTTAATTTTGGGGTAGAGGACCAATAATCATATATAACTCAAACTTCACTTCTAAAATATTAAGATGGCAAGAAAAAATGAGAACCTTTCCTACGGCAATAATTGTAACAGCAGATAGAGGAATATATTATTCCCTTCTCTCAGAAAGACAATAAAACGAAGGGTGAGAATGTGAGTTCTAGGGCTATCAAAATCCTGTTTAGAGTCAATCATCTATACAGTTTTTATTTAAACTAATGATTTAGTTTTAAAAATGCTTTATTCCCTTATAGGATTTGCATCCACACTCATTTTTCAGTATTTCTTCTCTACTTACTCCATCATTTATCATACCCTCAAGGTAGAGATTGCTATTGTATTTTGGCAGAAAGAGTCATAAAAGACATCAGTGGCTGAAACATGCTATGTACCAAATGCAAAATACAAGAGCACAGTATAAAAGCATTCTAAAAATAGGTATGGAGAAAATGTTGGTTGACTTTGGGATTTTGCAGGAAGGTAGAATCATGACCTTTCATTATGGGATAATTCAGATGAAAGCAGTTTTCCTAAGAGCCCTAGCATATTTTTTTAAAGCCCTATATTCTTAAAGGGGTGGTAAGTTTAGGGAGAGGTGCCAAGTCTGGGTGGCACAAGGGAAAATTCTAAGAATGTTTAAGTCAGGAACTGGTATGAAGAAGACTCAAAAGAAAACAAGGAAATCATCAAACAGAAATAGGACATCTGGGTCAGGAAGACCTTTACAAGGAGAAAAATAAAGCTCAAGAGAGTTTACAGAGGAATTCTGGGGACCAGGCTAAGTGAAAGATGATTTCCTATCTGGTGGGCTTAATATTGCTCTAATCCACAAAACTTACTCATGCCTTTGACCTTTGTTATAAACAACAGAGGTGAAGTCGGATGGAAAAATCAATCTATGAATGAGGAAGTTCCTCTTATTCTTACCAAACATGCAATTCTTTTTCTGAAACATTAATATTTCAAAAAATATCTTTGTTACTGGCTCTTCTGGCCGCTTTTTCTTTTGACCCTTTAAACATTTCTTACCTTTAATATTTCTATTATTCCAGAGCATCTTTACCTTCTGGATAGCAAGGCTTGGTTTTCTTTATTTTTTTCTTTTAATAAGACCTCATAAATAGGAAAGAATAGGTTTGCCTGATTAAGTCTATTTATAAACCTTTTTTAAAAGATCGTAGAATTTATAACTAAAAGTATGGTAAATTTTGAGCTAAAAGATACATTAAAGATGATCTAGTCTTATCTTCTCAGTTTAGAGATGAAAAATATAGTCCTAAGTTCAAATACAGTATACTTTCCATTATAGCATGGCTCAAGAGACCACCTTCTCTCTCTCTCTCTCTCCCTCCCTCTCTCTCCCTCTCTCTCTCTCTCTCTCTCTCTCTCTCTCTCTCTCTCTCTCTCTCTCTCTCTCTCTCTCTCACACACACACACACACACACACACACACACACACACACACCCCTACTCTAATTCTATCAGCCCACCTCAGACCCAGATAGATTAAGTGATCATTTTGATTTGAGGGGACCTGAAAAGTCTTTTTCACCCCATTACCACCAGGGAACTCCCTCATTTGAATCTGAAATCATATGATAATAGATTAGTTTATTTTGGTTGCATCACCAGTCCCTTGTTAAAATGAAAGTACTTTTTGGGGGATTTTCACTTTCCCAAGAGACTTCTGTATAAGATCCTAATCAAAGAAAAACATTATCAAGTATTAACATTTTAATGAAAATGAATTTAGCACAGGATTTAAAGATGAAAACAACTTCAGCATTCAACCCTCACAGAAAAGGAAGTTGAGAACACTGAAAGTGAAATGATTTCCTCCAAGGTACACAGATGGCAGGCAGATCTGAACTTCAAGTCAATGTTCTTTGTCAACAAATTCAGTGCCTTTCCCATCACATTGTTCTCCCATATGGAAGCTAGGGGAGAGATAGACCCTGAAGAAACACTGTGCAATGAAGTTTCGCTAGGGCACACTGACCTGAACAGGCAGACCAAGGTTAGTTGGCTCTGGGAGGAGCCCTGGGCAGCAGGATGAACCTTGAGAGTACGGTCTGGAAGTTCTCACAAAGCCATAGAGGAAGCAGAATTCACTGAAGACAAATCACTTACCTCATAGTTTTACACAGGAGTCAGCTGTGAGTCTGAATTCACTTTCTCTGTTCCCACTCATTTATTTCTAAATCAAGGTAGGATGGAGGGCAATAGAAACAAAACAGCAAGGTAAGGGAGAGCAGACATGATGCCATTCTGCAAGGCCTTGTTCTACCCTGTTTTCATTCCAAAATTCAGACCAACTAAGGAAGAAGGTGACAGAATACATTTTGCTTTTCTTAATCATGAATCTACAATAATGAGGAAAGACTTTTCCTTCACCTCAGAGCTTGGAAGCAGAAGGAAACTTGATGTATTTCAAATGATACTCCTCTGAGCTTCCTGATGGAGAAGGAGAACAGCAAAGGAGCCAGTCTAGGAGAGGAACACAAAGTCTTGTTTCGACTTTTCCTGGCTCAGGGACTCTGGGTAGATCACTTAACCTTTAAGCCTTTCTGGCAAACCTCTAAGATCAGGAAAAACTGAAGATCTGCATTAGCATATGATATTTCCTCACTAGGAATTCACTATACCAAACAAGTATTTAAAACAAAGAAATATTGAAAATAAGAAGTGTTTAAAGAGTTAATTCACTACATCATAGGTCCAGATTTAAAACAAACAAAATTCTTCAGATGAATGACTGTCTCTATGTTGATATGTTTTCTCTTTTTTTTCCTGTGCCTCTTTGATAGTTTATGTATTGACAAGAATTATAAAAGAGAGATTTAAAATCCTTTCTCTTGTCACATCTGATGTTTTAAGAGACAGGTAAATGTGGCATCTTTTGTGTTACTACTGACTACTCAGCTGGTGCTGCAGTGAATGACCCTCACCCTTGTGAAGTCTGACCTCAATCCATAAATTTCAACTTTAAAAAAGCACATCACCCATTGAGAATTACCAAATTAATGAGATGCACAAGTGACAAAATCTTCATCATGCCAAGGGCTACAGCAGGTTTAATGAGACAAAATGTACCACTGGAAACTACACAACACTCCTCCCTCCTCTCCCTCCTTCTTTTTCTTCAAAATTTATATTTATAGACTATGTCAAAAAATATAGTGATTTTTTACCAGTGCATCGCAGGAGTAATGCCTTTTTTCCCACTGTGTATTACTGTGAAATTAAATTATATTGGGTTTGATATAAATGGAGAGCTCTATTAGTTAATAAGATCTGAGAACTTTGGAATCTCAGAGCCGAAAGGCACCTTGAAGATTCATCTTTCCATCCTCCAGACTTTATGTGTCTTTGGTCACTGTTTGTAATTGGACTTGTGATTTCAAAACTATAAGGAGCTCCTGGGAAAATATAGATCAATACTTTCTCTGAAACTGGCATAATGCCGTATGGTATTAGATCAGTTCTCTCCAAAGACTGAGAAGTTAAGTGACTATTCCAGCTAGTGTGTGCCCAAGATGGGACTTCAACCCTGGTCAAATTGACCACAAGACCAGCTTCCTATTCAATACAGCACAGATGTCTACATAATAACAAAAGCTTATATTTGTGTAGTCTTTCAAGGTTTATAAGCCCCTTTACACACAATACCTTACTTGATTCTCACAACAGCCTCACAAAGGAAGTGCTACCCCACTTAATAAAAGAGGGGCTAAAAGCTCAAAGCAGTTATATGACCTACCCAGTGTTACACAGCTAACAAGTGGTTAAGGCAGAATTTGAACTCAGGTCTTCCTTATACTAGCTTCAGCGTCAAGATAATCACAGATAAAAAATGATACCATTAAAATTTGTTGGGGGTTTTTTCAGTGAGAGTTCACATTCAGTTTCATCCCTGTGGGATAGGAAAAGTATTTCTGAGGGACCTACATTGATGTGACTTCAAATTAACTTTCACTGCATCCCAATATTCAACTCCAGTCCCACCATAATAAACCAGAGACTATTTCAACTCCTGCTTTAACAAGCATTCCATTTCTACCACAGGAGTCACTAGAGGTTATCCAGCTATTGTTTAAAGACATCTAGTGACAAGGGGCTTACTATGTACAGAAAAAGCCCATTCCATGTCTACATAGCTCTAATATTAGGAAATTTATCCTTGCCTCAAGCTGAAATTTGCCTGTTTATCAGTTCTGTCCCTTGTGTCTCATTTTTGCCCCTGTGATTGACAGAACAAGTCTATTTCTTTAAATTTCTGTCAGTATGATCTATAGTTACAGGCACTCATTTGTATGACTGGTTCAGTAAATGCAAAGAGGTATTTCAGGGAGGAAATTGCAAATGTCTTATAATCATTCAGTCAGCTACAAATATTTATTGGGCAAAAATTATGCATGAATCATCCGAAAAGCATAGACTTAGAAGTGAACGTATAGCTCATCTAGTTCAACCCAACGATATTACAGATGAGAAAACTGAGGCTAGGGGGAATCAAATAACTTGCCAAAGGTCACAAAGGTACTAAGTGGGATTCAAATTTAAGTCTTCTGATTCCAAATGCACTGTGCCAGTTTGCTTCCAATGTTAAGCTGCATAAAAAATAAAAAAAGAAATATAAACTATGTAGGCTACTTCTCTTGACCCATTACATTCTGATCAGGGTAAAAGATGTGTGAGCTGGTAAATTTATAGAATATGCATGACAAAATGCAATAAAAGATCCATTTTGTGTTGGATATTTATACAACTTTACCCTTCCCCGCCACTGAGACCAACCAATGGATACTCAATTCTCTGGTTTTCAACTTCCAGGCTTTGGACAAGCTTAATGTAAAGAAGCACTAGCTTTATTTTAAGAAGTTTGCATAACTACCGCATCTAGTTTTTTCTGTTGTCAGCCCTTTACAATTTCCATCTTCCTTTCTTTCCACATAATTATTTCCTCTGTGAATATTTGATGCCATTTTGCAAGAAGCCATTTTCAAAAGTACTTGCAAAATATTCCTCTGAGTTTAATAACCTTAATGGTATTGGGCTATTTTTTTAATGCAGAATGACACGCAGCTCCACTACTAATTTAAAGCCAATTTATTTATTTATTTAGCTTCATCCCTTGAGATTTATGTAAGAAGAATCTCATAAATGTCTGTCACTTTCATATGCTTTAAATAATTCGAATAGCTCAATTAAACTCAGAAAGCCCAGGCAGTGGTTGAAATAGGTTTTTCCCCACTGTGATTTCTTTGCCACTTATAATTTATTGAATATCTTCATAAAGAATGGCATGATACTACATAAAAACATTATTTTAAAATATATGATAATTGTTTTGCATGTGTACGTACCTATCAATGAAGAAACTACTCCCCTGGGAATTGCTCTTTTTTGTAGATGAACCCCTTCTTTTAGGATGTAATTCTAGTGAAGTCCTATCATATGAGCACTTCACATGTTAATTCATGATGAATAAGGAAGAAACAGACATGTTAACGTCATCTGACACCAGCACCAGAATGGGGAAGTGGGTGTGCCATATACTATATATCAAACCAGTGCTTTTGCTCTACACAACTATGGGGTAATTCCTGTGAAAGGTCCTTTGTGAGTCCTAGGTCCATTTAATCCTCAGACCTTAATATTTTATCCCAGCTTCACTGGGCAGGTAGTGCTAGGGAATAGTAAGGAAGGTGCAGGTAAGCTCCCAGGCCCACTTCACACCTGTGTTCTTCATGGGTAGTGTAAGGGATAAGAGCGACAAATTTCATCTTATGGGCTGACTTTAGAACCTAACTTTTCTTCCTCTCCCTCCACATACACACACACACACACACACACACACACACACACACACACACACCTCTTTGAAAGATATGATCCTACTATAAGAAGTTTTTTTTCAGTGAATTTCTCATTTAAAAGGATAAAGCATCTCCATGAGTGAATAAGTTGTTCCTAGGTAGCAACTTCTTCCCCAAGAGAAATTTTTCAATGAAAGTTTGTATTAAGTACCTAAATAAGAACTGAAAGGAATATATATATATATATATATATATATATATATATATATATATATATATATATATATATATATTGGAAGATAAGTGCATTCGAAAGAAGCTAATTCCAACTCTACCACTTAGTGCCTTGTGTGGAAAATAGTCAAGTCACCTCAACTCTTGAGTACTGAGTTTGTTCATCTGTCAAGTGAAAAGATTGGATTTGATGAGCTCTAAGGTCTCTTAGGGCAGTTAGGTGGTGCAGCAGAAAGAGTGTCAGGCCTGGCGTCAAGAAGATGAGTGTTCCTGAGTTCAAATCTAGCCTCAGAGACTTACCAACAGTGTAATCCTGGACAAATTTACTCTGCCTCAGTTTCTTCAGCTATAAAATGAACCGGAAAAGAATATGTCAAACTACTCCAGAATCTTTGCCAAGAAAACCCCAAATGGATTCATAAAAATTCAGACATGACAAATAGCAACAGAGAGGACTTTTGTAAGGGCAAGCAAAGTAGGATCTTTTTGAGAATTTTTGCTTATACCAAGAAGTATAATGCCTCTGAATAATATGATTAAGGAGGATCTTTCCTACCAATTGATGGCCCTGCCCATTGAGAGAAGTTTGATTAGGGGAGTTGTTTTGTAGGAGGGTTCCAAGTACCTTTTGTTTTTTTCTTGTGAGGCTCAGAGGGTTATGCCCTCTGGCTTAGAAAAGTGTATAAATACTCTGAAGGTGAGGTTTTACTTTGGGGCTTAGTTTTTGGAAAAAGGTTTGTGTGCCAGATGGGATTCTGGGAAGCCATTAAGCAGACTCCCCCTCTTATCCCCCTTTGAAAATCCAGATGTTGGTGCTTCCCTCTCTGGTAAAGATGTATGTATATTAACGATCAGGCAGTTTGGAAGTGCTGTCTGATGATTTTTGTTTTCGCTGAAATTTTGATTTTGATTTTATCTGATACCTGTGCTTGATTAAAGTGATTGTTAACCCCTCAAAAGTTGCCTTCCCTTTTAGAAAAGCAGATCATAAAACCTGTGATAGTAGCCCCCCCCCTCTGTATGTTGGGGTGCTTACTGATACAACTTCCCAGGCTGAGAGTAAACGGAGGAAAGCTGTGGTTGAAATTGTGGTTCACTCAAAGAAGGACCAGAACCATGCAGTCAGTTGTATAGAATATGAGCTCAGTTACCATGGATACAGATTTCTGAGCCAATGGGCCACAAGTGGGAAACTGTATTTGGACCAGATGTACAAATCAGCACCATAGTCTAGTATGCAAATGGAAGAAGTAATTAATCTGAAATGCAAGCACAGAGGTTCAACTAAACTGCCTCTTAATATAATAAGCTTTATGAGCTTGGACATGTCACAATCTCTCTGACTCTCTGTTTTCTCAACTGTAAAATGAGAGTTAGAAGAGATGGTCGCTGTGGTCCTGTCCATATCTAGATCTATAACCCTATGGTCCTAAGCTATGGCCTTTGGTCAGAAAAAGGGTTCCTTCCAGAGAGTTATCTCTTAAAATAATGAAACAAAAAGAGATAGAAAAGAAGTCCAGCAAAATCAACTCATGGATAAATGAAAGGTCAATCCATTATATTTATGTACCACAAGTTACTTAGTCATTCCTAATCAATGTATTTATTCGTTTCTTGGTTTCTGTTGTTACAAAAAGGCTGCTATAAATATTTTGGTGTAGATGGGGGCTTTCTTTCCATCCTCCTAGGGGTATATCATGTCTGGCCATGAAATCCCTAGGTAAAAGAATATGTACATCCTACTCACTTTCTTAACATAATTTCATTATCCAAAATGACAACACAGAAGTACGTGGTGGGTCTGAAAATTTTGCAATACATGGTAAATAAGGAAATATGGTCCAGAGAAGACACTCTCTCCTAAGGCTCTCTGGACTCAGGTCAAAAGCTGCTGGTATATAAAATGGATAGACGGAAGTCTTCCTCAAGTTTTCCAAATGAAGAAAGGAATATTTGTAAAAAGAAATTCTGAAGAAGAATGAAAATAAAGGATATCATCAAAGAAATGCATGAGCAAAAGAGAACTGGGGTTGGTGAAATGGCAAGAATGAGAAATTGATGATGGAAAGCCTGTGTGCTCCGGTGATATCCTTACTGTGAAAGAGGGCCATCATCAAAGTGGACGAATTCTCTGTGGTGAAATATATCAAAGCACAGAAAAATTGTGAATAGAATGGGCAGTCATAGATGGTTGGTTTAAACCTATGTGGTAAGAGGGACTACTCTCTAGAATGATATCATAGAACCACTTACATATTTCAATTTAAAAAATTTTTTCAGTATAACAGGAATATGTTGCCCACCCTTCTCCATATATACTGTATTCATGACAATGACAATAAAAATTAATAATAGTAATAATTAAATACTTTTAAACAGTTTCACATTATTATCATAACTATAGGATAATCATCTTGGTGTTTTTGCCAACTTCCCATGAAACATCCATAGTTACCATCAAATCCAAGAGTCAGCCTCCAAGGAAAAGAAGAGTCTTTTGTGAACTGAAAGAGTGTGGTTAATTGGATTATTCTAATTTGGGAAAGGAATGAGAACTTTCTCAATACCAGCTGCATTTCCTTGATGAGAAAGAAGGGAATGGCTAGAATTAAAGGATTACATAAGAGAAGGAAAGGGAAGAAGCACTTATATAGTGCCTCCTATGTATCAAATGATCCTTACAACAACCCTGGAAGGTAGGTATTATGCCCATTTTACAGCTGAGGAAACCTAGGCAAAGAGGTTAAGTGACTTGCCAAAGGTCACACAGCTGAGAAGTATCTGAGGCTAGCTTTGAACCCAGCTCTTCCTGACTCCATGCCAAGCATTCTATCCACTGAGCCACTTCTAATGATATGGACAGGCTCTCTGAGGCTGCAAGTTGCAGAGAAAGTGTGGATTTGCATTGGTAGAAAGTGATTCCTACATCCAGGAATTCCCAATACCAATAAAATCACAGGCCTAGTTGCTACCATTATTCCTTGAGAAAGACTCCCCTTCAATCTACCATTCAGAAAGCAAGGTTTCCTGATTGGTTGAAAGGGATCTTGCAGCTCCAAAATGAACTAGTGAAGTATCTGAGACTGGAAAGATTTCTAATTAACTTATCATTTCAATATCATGTTATATCTGTATTTCTCCAATCTCCTTTACCTTGGGGAAGGGTGAGGATCTAGAAAAGGCAGCTGTATTCACTATAATATGAGAAGACAAAAGGAAGGAAGGAAACAGACATAGATACCAAGTTATTGTAGCAATAGTAGAAGAAAGATGTCTAGGATTTGGATGCAAAAGATATCTAAACAAAAGGAATAAAACTGAGAGGTAGAGGGGACTCAGTATATTGAAAAAGAAGGTTCACTGATAAGGAAGGTGATCTACCACGGGCTTTTAACTTTTTTTTTTTGTCTTATGAACCCTTTTGGCAGTCCTGTGAAGCCTACAGTCCACTTTTCAAAATGTGATTTTTAAATGCATAAAACACATAAGAAAAGAAACACATTGAAATACAATTATGAAATTTTTTTGTATAAAGATCACAGAACTAATAAACCTTGTTTTATAAAATAAAGGCAAAAACCTTGAGGCTGAAGGTAAAATCTCTTAGATATAGGGCCAATAGAGAAAAGACTTTGTGCCCTCATAATGCTAAGCTAGGGCTAAGAATCAGTGCTATATTTTTTCCCAGCCTCTTCCCACAGCTACAATTCAATGATCCAAAAGGGGACCCACACCATGCTCAATAAAGAAGGAAATGATTGTAAGAGCTAAAGAATAAGATATAGCGCTTTTCAGCATGATATATGTGAGTCAGCAAGGCAAAGAGCTGCTAAAAAGCTTTCTCATAAAAGCAACACACAGCAAGAGAATAACTTGTAAAGCCTTTTTATTTTATTTTTATTTCCTAACATAAAAAATCAATCTCTTTTTTAAAAAGTCCTTTATAGTGAACAAAAAAGTCTTTATCAGAACAACACACTTTCAACAGAAGTTCAAAACAAATCTGTGCCAACAAGATAACAAAAAAAAAAAGCAAAAAAAAGAAAGAAGCAATCCAAGAAAACATTTTGGGTGGATTGAGTTTTGTTGGGTTTTTTGTTTGTTTCATTCAATTGCACTGATGTATGTCCAAATAAAGCCCTGGATTTCTAGTTAGCATAGCTTTTGAAGTCCTTAACATTATTAACTGTGATACTGTTAGCCACAGTTTGGGAATAAATCTTTTCTTCCAAGTTAACAGGGTAGATCAAGCTCTAAAGAGCCATTCCCAGAATCAGATCATATCATCCAGCATTTGGTTTATGTGCTGTATCTGACATTTTATCTCTTTTTAATAAAGTAAAAAACTTAACCTCCATAGAGAAATATTGCTGTAATCCAGTGAAAAGGATTTATAAATCTCTTACCTTGCTCTGTTTTCTATAGATAGTTTCATTTGTTTTTTTCAGGAAGACTCAAATTCCCTCAAGCAACTCACAGTAGTACAAGTTCACCCATCCGGTTGTCTTCAAGTCTTAGGATAGCATTGCAAATAGTTCTACATCAACAGGCATGCTGTCATCAAAAACACAGGCAACTGATTCTCCCAAACCTGGTTGACCAAATGTAATGGTAATTTAAATGGGAAGATCTTTCCCATCCATTAATAGACCCATGTGACCTGCCTGGGTCACATGGAAGCCTGAAGTCACATAAGGCTGTGGTGGTAGGAGCTTGCTGAATGGGTGGAGCAGGAAGAGTGAAATAGGAAGAGGTGGAGCTAGAGCACAGCTGTCTTTCTCATGTCTGAATAAATATTTTGGTTCTGTCTTCCATGTAGAGAGTCTGTTGCACCAGGATATTCATGGCCACACTAGGCGCTGTAAATATCATGATAGTGCTACATCAAGAACAACTACAAGGCAACCAGATGTCCTGTGGATAGAGAGGACTAGATTTGGAGTCAGGAAGATCTGAGTTCAAATCCAACTTCAGATACTTATTAGCTAGGAAAGACACTTATACTCCTTCTGCCTTAGTTGTCACATCTATAAAATGGGGATAATAAATAACACTTTCCTCCCAGGGTTGTTATGAACGTAAAATGAGATAATATTTGTAAAGCACTTTGCAAACTTTAAAATCAAATAATGACTAGATAGTTAAGTTCTTCTTTTTTAACCAGACTTGTAATTTTATTAATAGAGGAAGCTATTAGCGAGGACCTTTCTCTACCAATGCAGACTAGCACCTTCTCTGGAATTTATACTCTTAGAGAATAGCTAAGAACACTGGAAAGTTAAGTGACTTATCTAAGGTCACATAGCCAATATATGTCAGAGGAAGGACTCAAAACTAGTTCTTTATCCCCATAAGGACAGCTCACTATCTATACCACACTCCTTCTCAATACCTACCTAATATTAAGAAATACAGTCCTACATTCTGAGGAGAAAAGAGTTAAGGTAAAAAAATGTTTCTGAACCAGCAAATTTGGCCCTTACCATCATAATCATGAGCAATAAGTCATTTATAAAAATGATGAAATTGAGAGGAAAGAGGGTCAATGCCTAAAACTCTGGATTCACAGCTCTCCATTTAGGCCACCAAACTAAGGAGATCTAATCAGTTTTGAAGACCTTAAGATTAAATAACTCTGAATAGATGACCTTTCCCTACTGCTAAAACTAAGAATAAACTACTATGATGAAAAAGGAGAGGGCAAGAGATAATCAATGGAGGGGAGCAAAGAAAGAGAAAGGGAGAGGGAAGGGAGAGAGAAAAAAAGAAAAATGGAGGAGGAGGGAGGGAGAGGCAGATAGGAGAGGGAGGGAGAGGGAAAGAGAAGGAGAAAAGGAGGAAAGAAGAGAGAGAACTCAAAGATAGAGACAGAGCAAAAGAGAGACAGAGAATGGGGAAATAGGACAGAGGGAAGAAAGAAAGAGGAAAACGAAGGGAAGACAGAAGAAGGACAAAAAGGATGACAAAGAGAATAAGGAGAACAAGAACAGATAGATTTAAAGATCCCATGACAATATAAATGCAGGATAAGTTGAGATCTATTGAACACATGGAATGCTAGGGGAAATTCCTGACTCAAGAGAAACAAGAAAATATATAAAAATGACTCCTATATGATGAAAATAAAATCCTTAGCCATAATCCTAAAAAGTTAAGATACACAATAATTCTCGAAAAGATGGTACAATATCATTAAGCAATAGCTTTTGTAGGACCATCTTCACATAATCCCATCTGCCCTACTCTATTCCTAGACCAAAAAGAGAAAAAAGGAGAAAAGGAAAAGTAATGCCTGTTGTTCAGTTTCAGCCCAACAGAAGAAAGCTATTTACTCCTGTCCACAAAAATGATGAACAGTCCATCATACCCTTCACTTATATATCCTTCTTAAGTGAGATAAGAAAAAAGAGAACTCTGTCTGTCTGCTTGACCTGAGCAAAAGAAAAGTCAAGAGGCTGCTGTTCTCTGTTCCAACTTGAAAGGATAAGAACAAGGTCATAATAAAAATTTTCAAAGACATGGATCTTGAAAACCCATCTATTACTGGTCAAGTCAATAATGTTTATAGTCAGGCTCAAGAGATGACAGATTTAATGATGAAAGGTAACTTAAGTCAACTACTCCAACCACGTCACTTTCACGGAAACACAATGAGCTGAGAAAGGTGAGGCAGCTTCCCCACAGTAGTACAGTTAGAGGGAAAGGGGGGATTTGAAACCAAGTTCTCTGACTCCAAAGCCACTGTTCTTCCCCCAAGGGTAAGACAGTATCTTATCTCCTGCATCCCAAGCTCTGTTCATTGGACATGATGTCCTTTATACAAAGAAAGCATTTGTTTTGAAAGTAAGGGGGTACAATTCTATTATCTGTCTAGTCCAGATGATTCATTGGGGATCACTCCTTTGCTGGCTGGTATAAATTAAAGGGTAAGTAATTCTATACTACCTTTCCTCTGACTCATTCAAGCATCTATAAAGAGCCATCTATAAAGTTAGCTATGCCAATGCAAAGGAAGCCTGAAATGAGGAATTATCATGCCATAGGGAACCCTTTCAAATATTTTTAATGCCTGTTTTTTTTAAATGGCACAAAATTACATTTTACAAAACATGTTTTTTTTATAGTCAAACATAAAACCTCCTCTATGTCAATAACACACACAAGGGGTGTAATTTTCAAATGTGGGTTAGAAAGTGCTTTTCAAACCCTGCCTGGAGCTGATAAATGTTTCAGGCTTGACATAGAAATATAAATAATCTTTTATAGATAGGACCAATATTTCTACAATCTTAGAAATGTACTTTCTATGACCATGGACAAGGTCCTACCTGCAGAGGAAATGTCAAAATTCCCTCTGTTTGGACTTTGTACTTCTTTCTAAGAAGTTGCCAATTTAGTCAGTCTTGAAGAACTGTGATAATCCCCTGTAGCTATACAGCTTTGCAAGCAAGAAGAGCTCTTTGGGGATGGTTCTCAAAGCACTGAAAAGTGCCACATTTCATAGGCACTGCTGGTTGGTACTCCTGTAATTCACTATGAGACGAAAGGGCAAGAAAGATCATTGGGACAGCTATTGTAGCATTTCTCTGCATGCCATCACTGACAGGATACTTTCTAGATAAACTCTGCTGTAATAGAGTCAACTACAGAAGCCTGGGTCCATAAGTCATAGATGAAAATAATTTTTATCACTTTTACCAATACCAAGTATGTTCCCAAGCTGTAATATTTAGCACCATAGGCTCACTCCCCCTACCTTAGTCAATTGGAGAAAAGTGAATGGAATTACTTTAAGATAACTGCATCATCAGTCTCATCCATCTAATTTACGTAATAATTCCAGAATTATGTCCCTCCCTCTGGTTAAATTACTAGAGGTAAGACCTTGAACAAGTCACTTGACTCTCTGAGGCACAACTTACTCAGCTGTAAAAGTAGGGATAATATTTGGATGACTTAGCTAGTATCATAAGACAATTATCCTTTTAAAGAATCTTAGTCCAGAGGTATCAAACACTGCTACAATACTCTCAAGTGTGGCCCAAACCGGATTGAAATGTAATTTGAAAATACTTAACAAAATAGATAAAAATATAATAAAACATGGATAACATTACATATTAAAACTGTCAAAATGTGATCCACACAGATCCTTACATACAGTTTAATGGCCTCTATTTGAGCTTGACACCACTGATCTAATCCCACCCCCTCATTTTATAAATGAAGAAACTAAGCTGAAGTGACATGCACAAGGTCAAAGAACTATCAGAAAGAACCAGCATTCAAGTCCATGTTTTTGTTTTTTAAAAAATTTTATTCAGTTTAATTCCATTTTCAGTTCCAAATTCCTTCCCTTACTCCTTCCCCCAGCCAGTAGGGTAAGAAATATAATACCCATTATACATATGAAGTCAAGCAGAACATTTCCACATTAGCCATGTTCAAAAAAAAAGAAAAGAGAAAGAGGGAAACAATGTGGTTTAAACTGCACTCAGTCCATCACCTCTCTGTCTGGAATAGATGACATTTTTGATCATAAGTCCTTTAAAACTGTGGCAAATTATTATATTGATCAGAGGTACTAAGTCTTTCACAATTATCATTATAATATTGTTGCTACTGTGTGAATTCTCCTGGTTCTGCTCACCTTACTTTGGATCAGTTCATATAAGTCTTTCCAAGTTTCATTATTGCTAATAGCATAATGGTATTCCATCACATTCATATACAATAAACTGTTTAGTCATTTCCCAATTGATAGATATCCCCTCAGTTTCCAATTATTTGTCACCACAAAAAGAATTACTATGAATATTTTTGTACATATAAACCTGTTTCCTTTTTTCTTTAATTTCTTTGGGGTATAGGTATATCAGTGGTATTGCTAACCAAGTATATGTTTTTCAATTAAAAACCTACTGCTCTTTGAAACCCTCACAAATGTAGTTGTAGGGAAAGAAAGAAAGGGAAGGAGGAAGAAACTATATACTAGCAAGACAAATTTCCAACTTAAAGAGCACTGGACATGAAATCAGAGGACCTAGATTAGAATCCTGGTTCAGCAAGTCACTGAAATTCTCTAGGCCTGTTTCTCTGAATGTAAAAATAAGATAGGTTGGCTCTCTGATCTACATCATCCCTTTTAGGTCTAGAGCTGTGAACTTGAAAACACCTTCCTTCTCTTAGTAAATAGATGAATAACTACAAAAACAGAATATGGTATACACTGTCAAAAGGTGGCTAAGTCATTAATAAAACAGAAGAGAAAGTAGGTAAAGGAGAAATATCTGGTTTTCAAACTGACGACTAAGAGCTGAAAAGGACCTTAAAGGCTATCGTCAACCCTCTTATGTTATAGAAAAGGAAGGTTAAGTGACTTACAAAGCTCACACAGGAAATAAGCATTAGAGGTTGGAATCCTTTTGATTCCAGGGTCAATACTTTCTCCACCGTGTAATACTGATCACCCCTTCACTTCATATTTTATGCTAGCCATCAGGAAATTCTTTAAGCCTGTTTCCTCATTACTTTGCAATAATCCTGGGAGTAAATTCCAAGGAAATTTCTTATGTATTAATTCTCTTTACCTAATCTAGAACTCTTTAGTTTCTTTTAATTAGGCCAAATAGTTCTTAATTTAATCCTAATCACCATTTACTTTTTATTTAGCTATTCATTGATAATCACATTTCTGTCATCTTTTCATTTCACCAAAACTTCTTTTACCTCCTCCTCCTTCTCCTTCTCTTCCTGTCCTTGTACACATGTGCACAAAATAGAACATGGATCATTATCATAAATGGACTGCCATCTTTAAAATAGTAAGAAGTTTGAAAGTAGTTGTGTTTGTCCTTCGTTTTTGAAGAGGACCACAATATCAGCGAAATGATGACATAACTTGCAGTTGACTTTGATTTGAGGGAGAGAGGGCTGTGCAAGGTCACCAGTCTTACTTTCTCCTTCAGAGTTATCTGGATCCAGTGACCAGATATTCATTGGGATGACTAGAGATGGCCCAAGATGCAATGGGAGACCCTGGGTCTTTCAGGCTAAGGCCTTTTCAGGTACTGACTTAGAGTGAGGTAATGCTCATTCAGTGAATAGACCTATTTAAGGAGTAGTCAAGGGATGGCCCCTTTAATTAGAAAAACCAAAAAATTAAGCTGGGAGGGCAAGATCCTCAGGGTTGCTGTTCCAAAGAGAAATAGTTACCAATGATATTCACTCTAAGCCCAGAGAGCCCAAAAAACAGCCATTAAGTGGAGCTTGGGCAGGGTAGGAAAGAAGGAAGGGAGGGAGGGAGGGAGGAAATCTAAACAGTAAACCCCAAGTTAACTGGGCAGCTTCTGGACATGAAAACTTATGTTTCTCAAACTTTTTAAATATCACACAACATAGTCACATGAACTCATTTTTCTGAAACAAGTTCTGTTGCAGAAAGTCTTTCCTTTATTTTCAGAGGCTTCCTTCTCTCACCATCCCTCATCTGAAGGGAATGACTCTCTCAGAGATATATGAAGTTGACCAACTGCCTCTTTCTTTCCTTTTGAAAATACACAAAACATACCAATTGGATATGAAGATCTAATTTTTTCTCTCTCCTCAGACTAACAACAGAATCTATGGAAATCCAGAAACAAATTTGGAAACAAAAGTGGGATAGACAATGAGCTTAGGGTTAGGTTGGAATACACCATTGCTAGGAAGGCCCCTGGAAGTTAGGCTGTTCAACAAGCAAGAAAGGTACTAACCTGGGGGAGCAGAAGCAAGATGGTGGAGTAGAAAGACACACATATGCTAGCTCTCCCAGCACAGGCAATAAAATACCTGTAAAGAAAGACTCTCAACAAATTCTAGAGCAGCAGAAGCCACAGAAAAACAGAGTGGAGGAGATTTCCAGCCCAAGGTGACCTGAAAGGCTGATGAGAAACATCTGTCACACAGGACATGGAGCAGAGCCCAGCTCAGCTTTGGCCATGCAGCACAGCTCTGCTATAGGAGGAGGAAATGAACAGGGCTCTGAGGTGGAATCTCCAGTCCCAGTCGCAGCGGTTCTCAGATCCTTCAACCCACAGGCACAAAAGGCTGGTGAGAGGGGTTTTCAGCTGGCCAAGAAGGCAGAAGGGCAAAGGACTTTCCCATAGCTCCAGGTTCAGGCAGCAGCCACAGAGGTCACATTGGGCAGGTGGCAGCAGCCTGCATCTGTTGTTGGATGGTAAAACCCCTGGGGCACTGAGCAGCTGATTCTTACATCAGCCCTGTGTAAAGGCCCTGGGGCAGCTAATCTTTATCTCACACTGAATGGCAGCCCTGCCCCCACAGCTTATCTGAATCTCATCCCCCAGTACTGGCTTGGCAGAGCTGGAGGCAAGGAGGTTATGAAGAGGAAACCGTCCCAGATCAGTGTACACATTTGATTGTGCCACTTGGGAGGAACTGAGATCTTACAAATCCCCAGAGTATACCCTACTCTTGACAAAGGACCCAAACGTCAAGTAACTGGCTGGGAAAATGACCAAAAAGGGAAAAAAAATAAGGCTGTTGAAGGTTATTTTCTTGGTGAACAGATATCTTCTCTCCCATCCTTTCTGATGAGAAAGAACAATGCTTACCATCAGGGAAAGACATAAAAGTCAAGGCTTCTGTATCCCAAACAGCTAAAATAAATATTCAATAGTCTCAGGCCATGAAAGAGCTCAAAAAGGATTTTGAAAATCAAGTGAGAGAGGTGGGGGAAAAATTGGGAAGAGAAATGAGAGAGATTCAAGAAAAGCATGAAAAGTGGGTCAACACCTTGCTAAAGGAGACTCAAAAAATGCTGAAGAAAATAATACCTTTAAAAATAGGCTAACTCAATTGGTAAAAGAGGTTCAAAAAGCCAATGAGGAGAAGAATGCTTTCAAAAGCAGAATTAGCCAGATGGAAAAGGAGGTTCAAAAGCTCACTGAAGAAAATAGTTCTTTCAAAATTAGAATGGAACAGATGGAGGCTACTAACTTTATGAGAAACCAAGAAATCACAAAACAAAACCAAAAGAAAATGAAAAAGAAAAGAAAATGAAAAAAATGGAAGATAATGTGAAATATCTCATTGGAAAAGCAACTGATCTGGAAAATAGATCCAGGAGAGACAATTTAAAAATTATGGGACTGGGGGGGGCGGAGTCAAGATGGAGGAGTGAGAGCAGCAACTCACCTAAGCTCTCGGACAAACTCCTCCAGGTACCTCTGAAAGGAGAATCTGACGAAATTTTGGAGGTGCGGAATCGAGTGGGAGACAGACGGTGATGGATTCGGAGCTCAGGTGGGACTGGAAGGTTCACAGGAAGGATCTGTTCCGCAGGGGTGAACCTACAGCGCACAGCGCAGTGTGGCCAGCGCAGCACGGCCAGCGCAGCGGAGCAGAAGAGATCCGAGAAACCTGAGTGGCGGGCAGAACCAGAGGAGCGGCACCCGGGGTGGGAGACAAGCCGAACCGAGTCAGTGAGAGCCTCCGAGCGCCAGATATCAGCGCAGCAGCTCCTGAGACCTTGAGCCCGAAGATCAAACTCCGGTAGGTCACCTACTTGAACTTCCGGGAGCCAGGATGGCAGAGTGATCAGCTAATGCTCTCTCCTTCCCCCTCAATGACCGTGAAAGAACCATAAAATATCTCCCCAGAAAAATCCCAGATCAGTAGAATTAGAAGAAGGAGACCAATACTCATAACACCTGAGACAAGGAAAATAGCTAAGGGGGATTCCTCATACGGTGGCAGAGGCAAACCTGAAGGACAGAGGACCCAGGGCAGAGAAAATTCGCACTAGGACCCAGGCAAGCCTCAGCACCAAGAGAGGAGCCCCAGGAGGGGTGGGAACACGCATTAGCATCTAGGCGTGCCTCAGCTGTTCAGGGGAATCAGAAAGACAATAGGGCAGTTGGGATTACCAGCTCCTGAGTTTGCCTTTGCCTCAATTCAGTTGAGGAAATCTCCTGGGACCAGACCACTCCTCCCCCACACTTAACAAGCTAAACCCAGGGCTGATCAGGGAAACACCAAACAAATAACTGCTTTTAGCTTTTTCACACATCAGCTCAGCAAAAAGTTCTCTAGCTTCTGACTGAAAGAACCAGAAGCCACAACACTCAATCAAAATCATGAACAGGAAAAAGAAGAGGGCCGAAAGAACCATAGAATCTTTCTATGGGGATAAGGACCAAAACACAAGCCCCAAAGAGGTCACAGCTGAGACTGTACTTCCATCTGAGACTTCAGAAGGGACTATGAACTACTCGCAAGTACAAGCAGCTCTCCTGGAACAGCTGAAGAAGGAAATAGAAGATAAACTGGCCAATGATTTTAAAATTATTAAGAAAGAATTCACTGATGAGAACATCTCCTTAAAAAGGAAAATTGAACAAATGGAAAAAGAAGTTCAAAAATTAACTGGAGAAAATAGCTTCTTAAAAGGAAAAATTGGGCAGATGGAAAAAGAGATACAAAAGTTAACAGAAGAAAACAATTTGATGAATATTAGAATTGGGCAAGTAGAAACTAACGACTCAATGAGACAGTAAGAATCAGTCAAACAAAATCTAAAGAATGAAAAGATAGAAGAAAATGTAAAATATCTAATTGGAAAAACAACTGACCTGGAAAATAGATCCAGAAGAGAAAACTTAAGAATTATTGGCCTGCCAGAAACCCAGGATGGAGAAAAGAGCCTGGACAATATCTTCCAGGAAATCAAGGAAAACTGCCCAGAAGTGCTAGATTCAGAGGGCAAAATAGTCATTGAAAGAATCCATCGTTTCCCTCCTGAAAGGGATCCCAAACTCAAAACCCCAAGAAATATAGTTGCCAAATTCCAGAGCTATCAAGTGAAGGAGAAAATATTACAAGCAGCCAGAAAGAAACAATTTAAATATCAAGGAGATACAATCAGGATTACACAGGACCTTGCAGCTTCTACATTAAAAGATCGAAAGAATTGGAACCCAATATTCCGTAAGGCAAAGGAGCTGGGACTGCAACCAAGGATCAACTACCCAGCAAAGTTCAGCATAACATTTCAGGCAAGGAGAAAGTCATTCAACGAAGTAAGGGATTTCCAGAGTTTCCTGACCAAAACGCCAGAACTTAATAGACAATTCGATCTTCAAATGCAGGTCCCAAGAGAATCATAAAAAGGTAAACAGTGGGGGGGGGGGAACAACTTGCTACTCAATGAGGGCAAATTGTTCACCTCCCTATAAGGGAAGATGATATCTGTTTATCTTGAGAACTGTGAGTCTATTAAGAAATATAAAAGGGATAAGCATAGGGGAACGGTATAAAGTAAATGATATCATGATAAAAAATGTGATTTAAGTATGAGAAGGGAGTGTAATAGGAGGTGTGAAAAGGAGGAAGCAGAATATGGCAAATTACATCACAAGAAGAAGTACAAAATCATAGTAGAGGGAAAGAGGGGAGGGAGATGAGCATTGTGTGAGAGGTACTTTCATCGGATTTGTTTAAAGGACGGAACAATAAACTTAAGTAGAAAATCCTAACTAGCTCTATAAGCAGTGGGAGGGGAAGGGGGAAGAAAGGGGAGGGAGGCAAAAGGGAGGGAAGAAGCAATAAGAGTAAAGGGGAGTTAAAGGGAGGGGGGCTAAAAGAAAGAGGGGAAGATGGCAAGAGGAGGTGGTGAAAAGTGAATACTAGTGAAGAGGGGAAGGGAGACAGCAGAGCTAAAAGCACAAATGGTGGGAAAGAAGATGGAGGGAAATACACAGATTGTAATCATAACTGTGAATGTGAATGGAATGAATTCTCCCATAAAACGGAGACGGATAGCAGAATGGATTAAAAGTCATAATCCAACAATATGCTGCTTACAAGAAACACATTTGAAATGGGGGATACACATAGGATAAAGGTTAAAGGATGGAGCAGAGTATATTGTGCTTCAGCTGACGTAAGAAAGGCAGGAGTAGCAATCCTAATCTCAGACAAAGCAAAAGCAGAAATAGATCTAATCAAAAGGGATAAGGATGGAAACTATATCCTGCTAAAAGGCACCATAGACAATGAAGCAATATCATTACTAAACATGTATGCTCCAAGTGGTATAGCATCCAGATTCTTAGAGGAGAGATTGAGGGAGTTGAAGGAAGAAATTGACAGCAAAACTATACTAGTGGGGGACCTCAACCTCCCTCTTTCTGAACTTGATAAATCTAACCTCAAAATAAACAAGAAAGAGGTTAGGGAGGTAAATAAAACTCTAGATAAGGTAGATATGATAGATCTTTGGAGAAAATTGAATGGGAATAGAAAGGAATATACCTTTTTCTCAGCAGTACATGGAACATTTACAAAAATTGACCATGTACTAGGACATAAAAATCTCAAAATCCAGTGCAGAAAGGCAGAGATAATCAGTGCATCCTTCTCAGATCATAATGCAATAAAAATTATATGTAATAAAAAGCCATGGAAAGATAAAGCAAAAATCAGTTGGAAACTAAATAATTTAATCCTAAAGAAGGAATGGGTTAAAGAAGAAATCATAGAAACAATCAACAACTTCATTCAAGAGAATGACAATAATGAGACAACCTACCAAATCTTATGGGATACTGCAAAAGCAGTTCTTAGGGGAAGTTTTATATTTTTGAATGCCTACATAAATAAAATAGAGAAAGAGGAGATCAATGACTTGGGTATGCAGCTGAAAAAGCTAGAAAAAGAACAAATTGAAAACCCCCAAGAAAATACCAAATTAGAAATACTGAAAACCAAAGGAGAGATTAATAAAATTGAAATTAAGAAAACTATTGAATTAATAAATAAAACCAATAGTTGGTTTTATGAAAAAAACTAATAAAATTGATAAACCTTTGGTCAATTTGATTAAAAAAAGAAAGAAGAAAATCATATTACTAATATTAGAAATGAAAGGGGTGAACTCACCTCCAATGAGGAGGAAATTAAAACAACAATTAGAAATTACTTTGCCCAACTTTATGCCCACAAATTCGATAATCTAAATGAGATGGATGAATATTTTAAAAAATACAAATTGCCCAGATTAACAGAAGAGGAAATTGAATACTTAAACAACCCCATCTCAGAAAAAGAAATTGAATAAGCCATCAATGAACTCCCTAGGAAAAAATCTCCAGGACCAGATGGATTCACAAGTGAATTCTATCAAACCTTTAAAGAACAGTTAATTCCAATACTATATAGACTATTTGGGAAAATTGGGGAAGAAGGAGTACTCCCAAATTCTTTCTATGATACAAATATGGTTTTGATACCCAAGCCAGGAAGAGACAAAACAGAAAAAGAAAATTATAGACCAATTTCTCTAATGAATATAGATGCAAAAATTTTCAACAAGATTTTAGCAAAACGAATACAGCATCTTATCAAGAGAATAATACATTATGATCAGGTAGGTTTCATACCAGGAATGCAGGGCTGGTTCAATATTAGGAAAACTATTAGCATTATTAATCATATCAACAACAAAACCAACAAAAACCACATGATTATCTCAATTGATGCAGAAAAAGCTTTCGACAAAATACAACACCCATTCTTATTAAAAACACTGGAGAACATAGGAATAAAGGGAACTTTCCATAAAATAATAAGCAGTATCTACCTAAAACCTTCAGCAAGCATTATATGCAATGGAGATAAGCTAGAGGCATTTCCGATAAGGTCAGGGGTGAAACAAGGATGCCCATTATCACCATTATTATTCAATATGGTACTAGAAATGTTAGCGGTAGCAATTAGACAAGATAAAGAAATTGAAGGAATAAAAATAGCCAAAGAAGAAACTAAGTTATCACTCTTTGCAGATGATATGATGATATATTTAGAGAATCCCAGAGATTCAAGTAAAAAACTACTTGAAATAATAAACAACTTTGGCAAAGTTGCAGGTTACAAAATAAACCCACACAAATCTTCTGCATTCCTATATATTAGCAACAAAGTCCAACGGCAAGAGATAGAAAGAGAAATCCCATTTAAAGCTAGGGTAGACACTATAAAATACTTAGGAGTTTACCTGCCAAAACAAACCCAGGGATTATATGAACACAATTACAAGACACTTTTTGCACAAATAAAGTCAGATTTAAGTAAGTGGAAAAACATCAGTTGTTCATGGGTAGGCCGAGGTAATATAATAAAAATGACAATTCTACCTAAATTAATCTACTTATTTAGTGCCATACCAATTAAACTATCAGATAATTATTTTCTAGAGCTGGATAAAATAATATCAAAATTCATTTGGAAAAACAAAAGGTCCAGAATAGCAAAGGGACTAATGAAAAGAAATGCTTGGGAAGGTGTCCTAGCGCTACCAGACCTCAAATTGTATTATAAAGCAGCAATTATCAAAACCACTTGGTATTGGCTAAGAAATAGAGGGGTAGACAAATGGAATATTCTTGGCACTCAAGACACAGTAGGCAAGGAATATAGCAACCTCCTGTTTGATAAACCCAAAGATCCCAGCTTCTGGGATAAGAACTCATTGTTCGACAAAAATTGCTGGGGAAACTGGTTAACTGTGTGGCGGAAAATAGGCATAGACCCATACCTGACACTGTACACAAAAATAAAGTCCAAATGGGTACATGATTTAGGTATAAAGATTGATACCATGAATAAACTGGAGAAGCAAGGTATAGTGTATTTATCAGATTTATGGAGAGGGGAAGAATTTTTTTCTAAAGAAACGATAGAAAGCATTATGAAATGCAAGATGGATAATTTTGATTACTTTAAACTGAAAAGTTTTTGCACAACCAAATCCAATGCAACCAAAATTCGGAGGGAGGTAGTAAACTGGGAAAAAATTTTTACAGCTAAGCTCGGGGATAAAGGCCTCATTTCTAGAATATATAGAGAACTGACTCAAATATATAACCATCCAAGTCATTCCCCAATTGATAAATGGTCAAAGGATATGAACAAGCAATTTTCAGGGGAAGAAATCAAAGATATCTATAATCATATGAAAAAGTGCTCTAAATCACTATTGATTAGAGAGATGCAAATCAAAACAACTCTGAGGTACCACATCACACCTATAAGATTGGCAAACATGACAGAACAAGAAAATGATAAATGCTGGAGAGGATGTGGGAGAGTTGGAACACTAATTCATTGTTGGTGGAGCTGTGAGCTTATCCAACCATTCTGGAGAATGGTTTGGAACTATGCCCAAAGGGCTACAAAAATGTGCATACCCTTTGACCCAGAAATATCGCTACTAGGACTGTATCCCCAAGAGATTATAAAAACGGGAAAGGGTCCCACGTGTACAAAAATATTTATAGCAGCCCTCTTTGTGGTAGCCAAAAACTGGAAGTCAAGGGGATGCCCATCAATTGGGGAATGGCTGAATAAATTATGGTATATGAATGTAATGGAGTACTATTGTGCCATAAGAAATGATGAACAAGAAGACTTCAGGGAGGCCTGGAAGGACTTATATGACCTGATGCTGAGCGAAAGGAGCAGAACCAGGAGAACTTTGTGCACAGCAACGACCACAGTGTGCGAGTGTTTTTTCTGGTAGACTTGGAACTTTGTAATAACACAAGAATTTACTGAGAAAAAAAAAATCCTAATGTCAGTCTTCTAAGGCAAAATGCCTTCCACACTCAGAGAAAGAAATGTGGAAGTCATTTGCAGAATGTAGCAGATCATGTTTGTGTGTGTGTGGGTTTCAGTGTATTATGTTTTGATTTGTTATATGATTTCTTCCATTTATTTTAGTTCGACTACATAGCATGAATATAGTGAAAATGTGCTCAATAGGAAAGTATATGTAGAACCTAAACAGAATTGTATGCTGTCATGGGGAGGGAGGGGGGTATTGGGGGAAGGGTAGGGGGGATAAAATCTTAACTTTAAGGAAATGATTGTAAAACATTTAAAAAAAATAAAATATATATATAAAAAAAAACAATACTTTTAATAACCCAAAGAATTTTGAGTTTTCTGAATTCAAGTGAAGAGTCCAGAGTCAACTTGCTCAGTAATTTTGTTGTTCAGTCGTCTTTCAGTTGTGCCCAACTCTTCGTGATATCAGATGGATTTTCTTGGCAAAAAATACTTGGCAAAAAAAAAAATGGCGGTTTGCCATTTCCTTCTCCAACTCATTTTACAGAGAAAACTGGAGCAGACAAGGTTAAGTGACTTGCCCAGGGTCACACAGCCAGTAAGTGTCTGAGGTCAAATTGGAACTCAAGATATTGAGTCTTCCTTACACTATCCACTGCACCACTGAGTTGCCTTGCTCAGCAATTATTGCATTCAAATTAGATAATGGTAAGTCATTCCTTAATGGACAGATTAAACAAACTCTGTTGGATTAGGAATCAGAATAACCTTTTTTTTTTTTTTAGTAAGAAGGAACCTAATGATTTATTTTATTCAACCCCTTCATTTTACAGATTAAGTAGCTGAGTCCCCAGGTAGGTAAATGGAATGTAAAAAAAAGCATTCAAATCATATTATAATTAGTGTTGTTATTGCTGAGGGGAAAAAAAGGAATAAATTCCATCTTAAATTTCCTTTGTACTCTAAACTTGATAAACCAAGTACATAAAATCAACTTGAGTGATCACCAAAAAAAAAAAATTATGGGACTACCTGAAAGCAATGATCAAAAAAAAAGAGACCAGACATCATCTTTCATGAAATTATCAAGGAAAACTGCCCTGATATTCTAGAACCAGAGGGCAAAATAAATATTGAAAGAATCTACCAATCACCTACTGAAAGAGATCCAAAAAGAGAAACTCCTAGGAACATTATGGCCAAATTCCAGAGTTCCCTGGTCAAGGAGAAAATATTGCAAGCAGCTAGAAAGAAACAATTCCAGTATTGTGGAAATACAATCAGGATAACAAGATCTAGCAGCTTCTACATTAAGGGATCGAAGGATGTGGAATAGGATATTCCAGAAGTCAAAGGAACTAGGACTAAAACCAAGAGTCACCTACCCAGCAAAACTGAGTATAATACTTCAGAGGAAAAAATAGTCTTTCAATGAAATAGAAGACTTTCAAGTATTCTTGATGAAACGGCCAGAGCTGAAAAGAAAATTTGACTTTCAAACACAAGAATCAGGAGAAGCATGAAAAGGTAAACAGGAAAGAGAAATCATAAGGGACTTACTAAAGTTGAACTGTTTACATTCCTACATGGAAAGACAATATTTGTAACTCTTGAAACTTTTTTCAGTTTCTGGGTAGTTGGTGGGACACACACAGAGAAACAGAGACAGATAGCACAGGGTGAATTGAATAGGATGGGATCATAGCTTAAGAAAATGAAATTAAGGGGTGAGGGAGAAATATATTTGGAGGAGAAAGGGAGAAATGGAATGGGACAAACTATCTTTCATAAAAGAGGCAAGTAAAAGAGTTTTTGGTGGAGGGAAAAAGGGGGGAAGTGAGAGAAAAAACATGAAACTTACTTTCATCACATTCGACTAAAGAATGGAATAAAATGCACACTCATTTTGGTATGAAAACAATACAGGAAAGTGGGGGAGAAGGGGATAAGCAGGGTGGGGGGGATGATGGAAGGGAGAGTAATGGGAGGAGGGACCAATTAGAAGTCAACATTCTTGGGGAGGGACAGGATCAAAAGAGAGAATAGAAGAAATGGGGGGCAGGATAGGATGGAGGGAAATATAGTTACTCTTATGCAACATGACTATTATGGAAGTCATTTGGAAAACTACACATATATAGCCTATATTGAATTGCTTGACTTCCCAGTGGGGATGGCTGGGGAGGGAGAGAGGAAAAGAAGTCAGAACTCAGTTTTAGGAACAACTGTTGAGTATTGTTCTTATTTACAACTAGGAAATGAGAAATACAGGTAATGGGGTATAGAAATTTACCTTGCCCTACAGGACAAGAGAGAAGATGGGGATAAGGGAAGGGAGGTATGTTAGAAGGGAGGGCAGATTGGTGATAGGAGTAATTAGAATGCTTGGCATTTTGGGGGAGGGGAAGGGGAGAGATGGAAAGAAAATTTGGAACTCAAAATTTTGTGAAAATGAATATTGAAAACTTAAATAAAAAGAAAATTAAAAAAAGAAAGGTACTAACCTGGCAAGACAGGGCTAAGGACTCTAGACACCTTGAAACAATTCTACAATACTTAGTCCAAGCCCAGGAGATAAGCAACTGACAGAAGATATGAAGAACCTGATTATGTGAACCTGGAACAAAGAAGGATCACTTTAATTTTTGAAGGAAAGTAGTATGATTGTATTAGTGAGTAGCTCTACCTCCATTTTACTGAGGCTTATAAATCATCAAAATATCAACAAGATCAATAAGAAATTCAGCCTGAACTCCTTGACCTTAGGGATTTGGGGACACTCCTTCCAGGAAAGTTCTATAGAGGCACTGAAAATAAGGGTAGGGAACTATCTGAAAATGGTTTTACTACAATTATTCATATAAATTAATCAATTCTGAAAGCATTTATTAAGTCCTTCTGTAACTGACAGCTTTCTTCTCTCTCATATATCATTACATGTTGTTTCAGTCATGTCCAACTCCTTATGACCCTATTTGGGGTTTTCTTGGAAGAGAGAATAGAATAGTTTGCCCTTTCCTTCTCCAGCTCATTTCACAGCCAAGGAAACTGAGGTAAGCAGGGCTAAGTGACTTGGTCACAGTCACAGAGATAACAAGTGTCTGAGGGTGGATTTGAACTGAGGAATAAGAGTCTTCCTGACTTCAGGCCAGAACTCTGACCACTGTGCCACCCAGCTGTGCTCTACACTACATGACAGGGATACAAAGCAATGAAATATTTCTTGCTTTCACCAAATTTATCACGTATCTGTGGAAACAATGTTTACACATAAGATGATATAAAATATATACAGCAAATTCAAGGAATTGGAGTGGAGAGAGTGCTACCAGGATCATGGGTGAAGAGGTGTGTGAAAATCAGGAAAGGCCTCATGTGGGAGGTGGTGATTCAGCTAAGTCTTGAAGGAGTTTAGGGATGCTAAGAGTTGAAGTAAAGAGGAAAAACATTCCACACATAGGGGAGTCAGACGTCTAAAGACAGGAGAGGGAATGAACAGGCATTCTCTCAACATTTGTTCAGATTCTGAGCTTAAATTGGATGCCATCAATCATTTGGGTAACTCCAATTGTCCTGGTTTGTGAAGGCTGCTTTTTAAGTGGCAGGGACTACTGCTTCCATGTTGCCCACTGCTTGTAGAATTATAAAGCTTGTTTGAGGTACATCAGACAGACTGAGGCTGGTTGCTCTGTTTAATCCTGAAGCACTATTGTGAATTCAATTTATAATGCCAAAAAAACAAGTGGGATCTAATTGACCTGCCCTTGAGATTGCGTACACACACGCACTAATAGACCAATATTCCCATACAGACATATGACAAAATTATCCCTCTCAAATGTAAAAACCTGCTGCTTCTTCACTAATGGTAAGATACCCTTTAGTCACTGAAGGCTAAATGACAAAACAAAGATGCTTCCTAAAATGAGAAGACTATCCTATCCTGCTGCTTCTCAAATTAAAGTGGAGAGAAGACACTACAGACAAAAAAATGTCCTCCTGTGAGCTGAGAAACAAACTGGAACTGCTGTTTATTTTAAATTTGTTTTAAATGGACTACAGGAAAGAAAAATGGACTTCAGCAGCAGACAGTGAGAGAAAAAGGACATTTTTTTCTCAGTTCAAATCCTCTATAATACAGATTCTTAACCTGAGGTCCATACCCCAAAGGGTCTGTAAAAAGATTTCAGAGGGGTCGCTAAACTGTGATGGGACCAAAAAAAAAATCTTTATGTTACACAGACCACTCTGGCCCCTACTGTCAGTCAACCAGTTATGTTACATTTCACTCCTCCTCCAAAGTTCTCTACTACTCTTAAAGGGAATTTGGGTGTGCCTAGACCAGAGGTGGGAAACCTGCTGCCTGGGGGCCTCCCATGGCCTTCTAGGTCCTCACATGTGGTCTTGTGACTAAGTCTAAGTTTTACAAAACTAATCCTTTTATTAAGGGGATGTATTCTGTGAAGTTTGGATTCAGGCAAAGGGCTGCCTTTGAGGACCTAAAAGGCTACATGTGACCTTGAGGCTTCAAGTTCACCACACCTGGTCTACACTCCATGCAAATGCCTCCAAGCACTACTAATGTTCCCTCAAATAATGGAGGAGGCTTCCCTATATCCCCTGATTCCATATAATCACTGATTTTTTTTTATTAGCTTTTACAAAGACATATTTATTTCAAAAGGTTTAATCAAAATTATTTGTTATAGAATATGTGGGAGGCAGAATTACACCCCACCCTACTTGGTACCACCTCAATCTCTGTGGAGGGCATTAGATTCATAGTTTAACTGAGTTCTATTGAATAAAACCATCAGAAATCTATCTGATCTTGACTACATGGTTACAGCGCTGTTTGAACCAGTTGGACATAGCCTTGTGGGGTCTCTGAAAAGCCCCAACTCCCTCCAAGCTGGAGGCCACCGTTTTGTCTAGATATCACCACTCCCAAAGCTTCCCCAGCCTGCCAGATGAACTTTTGTTATGTAACAGAGTCCAGAGGCTGGGCATGCCAAAGAGACTTCCTCCAGGTTGGAGAATATTTAAACCCTGCCCACTCTGTCCCTCAGGGCACTACAGTACTTCTGCAAGGTGTCTTAAATCATGACTCCCTTCCCTCCATTAAAGATCCCCGTGGGTTCTTTGGTAATCTTCTTTATTTAGAGTAGACAGTTCCCATAGGGCACAGTTGCAGTTCCAAGGTCAAACTCCCCTTCAGGCTTGGGTCCCAGGCACCCTGGTGTTTCAGGCTTCCCTGCTGAGTTAATTGGCTGCTCCATCCCACCTAGAATCCTGGCTCCAAAGTTGTCCTGACTCAAACTTCTGATCCATGAAGATCACCTCCAGAATCTGAAACTGAGGAAGACAAATACAAAATAGAAACCAACACACACCCTCTACATTTTTCAGAGCCAAGATGAAAGAGAGGGAGCAACTGAAGGACACCCTTTAATATTTCAGTTCATGCATGGTGTCTATGCAGTAGGTTATCTAGGATATTCACCCTTCAGACACAGATAAGAGTGTCACACATATACACACATACACACACACACACACACACACACATGCACGCACACCAGAAAGAGGGTTGGGGAGAGGGAAAGAGGGATCAAATGGATCTCACCAGCATTAAAGACTGAGACAGTCAATCAAAGGAGGCTCTCCCCCACCTAGTTGGTTGAAGACAAAGAGGCCTCCAAGTTAGACAATCTGGAAATGCTTAAAAGGCCCCTCGAGGATGCCTCCGTATAAGGACTAGCATGCCCTCACAAACCGATATTACATTTGTTTTATTTTACCAACCTCTATCTGAAATTTAACATTTTCTTCCATTATTTAAAAGCATTATTTTAACAAGGGTTTCACCAGGCAGCTAAAGAAGTCCATGACATTAAAAAATACAAGAACCTCAGCTCTAAAGTTGCTGCTAAATAACACAAAATTCAAATTTCAAGACACCACTTAAAAAAAATATTGCAACACTGGAGTATTTCATTCGGTCCCCAATTATTCCTCTGCAAATCCTGCATCACCTTCAGTTTTAAGAGCATTGGTAACAATCCATAGGGAGAAAAACACAAAAATTATTTTCAATATTTAACATTTAATAATATACTTCCATAAGCATTCACAGAACAAAGGCCATAGGTAGATTTGGCTATTTAAAAACTTGACATACATAAATTGCTTAAAAAATAGTCATTTTCTGTTCATTTCATTGGGTATTTTGATAATATTTTCAAGCTAGAAAACTGAAAAATCATTGTTTTTATAATGATTCCTCTACATTTTTCTTCACTGGAGGCAATATTCAGTTAGCAGTGGCCATTACTATCCTCAGGCAAGTATTGCTGCTCAGGAGTAAAATGGGAAACATGACATTTTTTCCTCTTCATCTCTAAAGGACAATGTATATGGATGATTACTTTGGCTCTCATAATAAAAGCATTTATTAAAAATAAATAATATTTATTATTTATTTAATAAATTTATTAAATATTATTTAATAATAATTAATTATAATTAATAATTAATTATAAATAATAATAAAAATTATTATTATTTAATAAATTTATTAAAAATAACTAGAATGTAATAATAATAATAGCTAGTATTATTGTATACTTCTTGAAGGTTTTTTAAAGCACTTTGCATGTATTATCACACTTGACCCACATACTACAACTTTGTGAGACAAGTGCTACTATTAACTTGATTTAATGGATGAGTAAAATGAGCCTGAGAAGGATTAAGTGACTTTTCCTAGTCATATAGCTGTTGTATTTGTCCTTTGTTTTCAAAAAGGACCATGACCTGCAGCTGACTTTGATTTGAGGGAGGGAGGGCTGTTCGAGGGCACTAACTTCACTTTCTTCTCCTGAGCCACTCAAGTCCACTGGCCTGATATTCATCAGGATGACTAGAGATAGCCCCGGATGTCATGTGAGACCCTGGCCCTTTCAGGATGAGGTCTCACCACATTCTCACTTTGAGTGAAAAACACCCATTCAATGAACAGGACTCTTTAAGTAGTTATTCAGGTAGTTACCCCTTTCAAAGTGGGAGGGGAAGACCTTCAGAGTTGCTGGGTAAAAGAGTAGTTATTATTTAGTAATTATACAGCTATTTACTGTTTGAAGCAGCATTCAAACTGAAGTCTTTCTGACTCCAAATCCAGCTTTCTATCTACTATGCCACCTAGAAGCTACGTGAGAAGCCAGTTTTAGGTTTCTATAAAGCTTGATAACCTCAAATCCTTTAAATTAATCACAGTTAGGGTTGTTAAAGGTAGCTAGCTAGAGTGATGGATAGAATAACAGACCCAGAGTCAGGAAGACTTGAATTCAAATCCAATCTTAGACTGTGAGGCCAAGCAAAGTAGGATCTTTTGCTGTTTTTGTTTTACTAAGTATAATGCCTCTATTTGAATGTGATTAAAGATCTTCTCCCACTGAGGGAAGCTTGATTAGGGGAGCTGTTTTGTAGGAGAGTCCCAAGTACCTTTTGTTTTTTCTATTGAGGCACTGGGTCAGAGGGTCATTCCCTCTGACTCTGAAAAGTGTATAAATACCCCGAGGGTGAGGTTTTACTTTGGGGCTTACTGAATAGAAGTGTTTGACCAGAAGAGGACTCTGGGAAGACACAAAGGAGCCCTTGCCTTGGAAAACCTAGATGTCGGTGCTTCCTTCTCTGGTAACTCTGATCAGACCTGTCTGTTGAATTGTGATATATGTTTTGATTATGGTCAGACACAGGAAGCCATGTCTGTTGATCTTTGATTTCTCTGTATTTTCTCTGAAGTTCAGAGTGCTGATTTTTTCTCCTGAACTAACTGAATGATGTATGTGCTTGATTAAAGTGATTGTTAACCCCTCAAAATTTGCCTTTCCTTCTAGAGAAGCAGATAAAAGAACCTATGATAGCAGGTCCCCCTGTGTATGTGCTTACTGTTACAGACCCTTATTAACTGCATGACATTGGGTAAGTCACTTAACCTCCTTTTGCTTCAGTTTCTTCATCTGTAAAATGGTGCTAAAAATACCACTTTTCTTCCAGACTTGTGAAGATAAAATGAGTCCATATTTGTAAAGTGCTTCACAAACCTAAAGGTTCTGTACAAATGTCAACTGTGCTATTGTTGTATTTTTTCTTGCTAAAAAGTAAAATGAGCTGCCTCAAAGTGTGAATCCCTTTTTTTGGAGGTCTTCAGGCAAAAACTGGATGACTACTTGTCAGGTACTTTGTAGTAGAAATGCCAGGGTACATTGGACTAGATGGTTGCCAAAACCATTTCAACTCTTAGATTCTGTTATAATCAAACAGAAATCCAACTATTTGTACATTATGATCACATGCTTTCATGGAAAGAGTATTATATCTGGAATTGGAGAACCTGTATCTCGGGCAGCTAGTGGCATAGTGTTTAGAGTACAGGGCCTGGAGTAAGGAGGACTTGAATTCAAATCTGACTTCCAACACTACTAACTGGGTGACCCTGGGCAAGTCACTTAGCCCTGTTTGCCTTAGTTTCCTCATCTGTAAAAATGAGCTGGAGAACTCATTTTATCTTCACAAGTCTGGAAGAAAAGTGGTATTTTTAGCACCATTTTACAGATGAAGAAACTGAAGCAAAAGGAGGTTAAGTGACGTACCCAATGTCATGCAGTTAATAAGGGTCTGTAACAGTAAACACTCCAGTGTTTACTCAGCTGGAGTAATAGTAAACCACTCCAGTATCTTTGCCAAGAAAATTCTAAATGAGACTATGGAAGAGTCTGAAAGGACTGAAACAACTGAACAACAAGGAACCTGTATCTAAATCCACCACCTGCTACTGGTGAGTAATACCTGCAAGGAAAATAACTTAAACCTTTCTGGCCCTCAGTTTCCTCATCTGTAAAATGAAAGTGTTCTACTAAATGACCTCTAAGGTCGAGTCTAAAAATATAATCTATGTTCTGACTACAAGGAGCATAATTTCCTGGATGGGACACCAAATCTGAAGTCAGGAAACTTGCTTCCCATACTGCATTTACTAGCTCCCCAGGGTGCATATCTCTGTATGTCTCTATATGTCTCTATATGTCTCTCTCTCTCTCTCTCTCCCTCTCCCTCTCCCTTTCCCTCTCTCTTTCTCTCTGGCTGCTTTCTCCTAGAACCTCCATTTCAAGAAGGAGGGACACATAATCGACTTCTGGGAGCCAAGATGGCAGAGTAAACAGTAAATTGCTGTCACTCTCCATATTCACCTCCAAATAACCATAAAATATGCCCCAGAGCAAATCCTGGAACAGCAGAACCAGCAGGAAGATTAGATGGAGCAGTCTTTTAGCCCAGGCAACTTGGAGATCAGGAAGAAAGATTCATTTTACATAGGTACAGAGGGAGTGCATTCTAGGACAGGAAGCATCCCAGTAAGTCAGCAGCAAGCCCCACCTCAGCAAAGCAGTGGAAAATCCTGAGCCCCAGAGTGGTGGATCAGGCAAATGCCTGGCCATACCCAAATGAACCAGCAGACTCCAGCTCACAGAACCACCATGTTCTTCTGTGTAACCCTGGGTAGGTAGGTGTCCAGCTGCATCCAAAACTCCATGTGCCTCAGCACAGCCCAAAGCAGATGGGCATCTTCCTGTGGCTAGACCTCTGCATGCTTTAGCATTGTCTAGGGCAAACAGGCATGCTCTAGAAGCCAGACCTCTACATGCTATAGTATAGGCTAAGGAAATGCAGAAAAACCCCACCTGGCCTCAGAACACAGCAGATACTACCACTAGGACCTCAGTACAGCACTAGATAACCTTCCAGACCCCTACAGCCTCCATCAGCACCAGCCATCCCCAATCATACTCTTCAACACAGCACCAGACACAAGGGTACCCTGTGGGACTCAGGGAAATAATCTCACCAGCAGGTTAACAGCCAGGGTCTGTAAATACTGACACAAGAAGCCTGAGATAGAGCCCCTTCTATCCTGGGAACAGATATCAAATTTAAAAGAAAGGGGAAAGGCCAAAAAAAAGAAGATTAGCAAAAAGCAGCAAAAAAGAATCTGACAACAGAAAGCTACTATGGTGACAGAGAAGACCAAGACACAACCTCAGAAGAGGTTGTCAAAATGTCAAAACACATATGGACAAAACCCCAAGAAAAATAGGAAGTGGTCTCAAGCTTAAAATTAACTCATGGAACGGCTCAAAAAAAAAAAATTTAAAATTCATATAAGAGAGGTAGAAGAAAAATTGGGAAAAGAAATGAGAGTGATACAAGAGAATTACAAAAAAAAAAAAAAAGACTCAACAACTTGAAAAAGTGGTGAGAAAGTAGAATTGGCCAAATGGAACAGGGGTTACAAAAAGGCACTGAACAAAAACAACTCCTTAAAGAGTACAATTGGACAAATGGAAAAGAAAGTACAAAAGCTAATTGAAGAAAACCAAATCTTAAAGTTAAGAGTTGGGCAAGTGGAAGTTAATGACTCTATGAGACATCACAAATCAATCAAATTCAAAAGAATGAAAAAAAGAAAATGTAAAATAACTCATGAGAAAAGCAACTGACCTAGAAAACAGATCCAGGAGAGACAATATCAGAATCATTGGATAACCTGAAAGTCATAACTGAAACGAAAACCTGGAAAGTATCTTTCAAGAAATTATCAAGGAAAACTTGCCTGCTGTCCTGGAATCCACCAATCACCCCAGGAAAGAGACACCAAAATAAAAACCCCAAAGAACATTATAGCCAAATTTCAGAACTATCAGGTCAAGGAAAGCATATTACAAGTGGCCAGAAAGAAACAATTCAAATATTGGGAGGTCACAATCAGGATCACACAGTACTTGACAGTTACAGATTAAAGAATCAGGGGTCATAGAACATGATCTTCCAGAGGGTAAAGGAGCAAGGAGTACAATCAAGAATCACTTGCCTGGCAAAATTAAGCATAACACATCAAAGATTGAAATGGTCACTCAATGCAATAGGATTTCAAGCACTCAAAAAGAAAAGACCAGAACTCAACCAAAAATTTTACCTCTAATATGAAGACTCAAGAGAAACATAAACAGGTAAACAGGGAAAAGAAAACATAAGGGGATTCAATAGAGCAAAACTGTTTACATACCTACATGGGAAGATGATACTTGTAACTAAAAATTGTTTCACTAACAATACATAGAGAAGGAATATACATAGACAGAGGGTGTAAGGTGAATCTGAGGGAATGACATAAAAAAATAAGGGATGATAAAGAGGAGTACAGAATGGGTACAGAAGGAAAGGAGAGGTAGAATGGGGTAAATAATCTCACATAAAGAGGAGAGAAAAACTTATTGCAGTGGAAGAGAAGATGGGAGGGTGGGTGATGGCCATTGCTTGACCCTTACTCTCATCAGTATTGACTCAAAGAGGGAATACTTACTCTCATCAGTATTGACTCAAAGAGGGAATAACACGGACAATCTGTTGAATATAAAATCTATCTTACCCAATTGAGAAGTAGAAGGAGAAGAGACTGAGTAAAGGAGTGTGGGAGGGGAGACTGACAGAAGGGAGAGCAGATCAGAGGAGGTGGTAGACAGAAGCAAAACACTAGTGGGGAGGGAAAGGGTGAAAAGACAGAGAGAGGATAGACAGGAGAAAGAACGGGATAGAAGGAAATAAAGGGTAGCAATCATAACTGTGATTGTGAATGGGATGAACTCTCCCATAAAATGGAAACAGATAGCAGAGTGGATCAATAGCCAGAATCCAACAATATGTTACTTATAAAAAATACACTTGAAGCAGAGAGACACACAGAGTCAAGGCAAGGGGCTGCTGGAACAGAATCTGTTATGCTTCAGCTGAAGTGAAAAAAAAAAAGCAGGTATAGAAATCCTGAGTTAGACAAAGTAAAAGCAAAAATAGACACAATTAAAAGAGATAAGGAAGAAAACTTAACATTTTGCTAAAAAGGTACCATACATAGACAATGAAGCAATCAAATTAGAAGAGCAAGGAATAGTCTACTTGTCAGACCTTTGGGGAGAGGAAGAACTCATGACCATACAAGAGATAGAGAGTATTACAAAATGTAAAATAGATCATTTTTATCATATTATACTGAAAAGCTTCTGTACAAACAAAACCAATGCAAACAAGATTAGAAGGAAAGCTGGGAAACAATCTTTACAGCAAGCATCTCTGATAAAGACTTCATTTCTCAACTGTATAGAGAATTGAGTCAAATTTATCAGAATACAAGCCATTCCCCAATTGAGAAATAGTAAAGGGATATGAACAGGCAGTTTTCCGATGAAGAAGTCAAAGTTAGCTATAGACATATGAAGAAGTGCTTTAAATCTCTTTTAATTAGAGAAATGCAACTTGAAACAATTCTGAGACATCATCTTACTCCTATCAGATAGGCTAATATGACAAAAAAGGAAAATGATAAATGTTGGAGAGGATGGGGGAAATCAGGACAATAATGCACATTAGCAGAGTTGAGAACCCATCCAACTATTCTGGAGTGCAATTGGAACTGTCCAAAGGACAACCAAACTGTGTATACCCTTTGATCCAGCAATATCACTACTAAGTCTGTATTCCCCAACAAAGGAAAAGAATCTACAAATGCAAAGATATTTATAGCAGTCCTTTTCATGGCAAAATATTGGAAATTGAGAGGATGCCCATCAACTGGGGAATGACTGAAAAAACTGTGGTATATGATTTTAATGGAATACTATTGGACAATAAGAAATGATGAACAGGAAGATTTCAGAAAAACATGGAAAGACTTGTACAAACTGATGCAAAGTGAAATGAGCAGAACCAGGAAAATATTGTACACATTGTCAACAAAAATGTGTGATCATCAACTATGAATGATTCAGCTTTTCTCAGCAACACAATGATCTAAGACAAGTACAAAGGATTCATGAAGGAAAATGCTATACTTAAACAGATAAAGAGCTAATGAACTCTGAATGAAGATCGAAGCATATTTTTTCACTTTTTTCTTTCTCATATTTTTTTCCTTTTGATCTGTTTCTTTTTCCACAACAGTGATGAATATGGAAACATGTTTTACATGATAGCATATGTATAAACTAAATCAAACTGCCTGCCATTATCAGAAGAGAAGAGGAGAGGGAGGGGAAAAAATTTGGAACTCAAAATCTTGTAAAAGTGAATGCTAAAAATTTTCTTGATATGCAATTGTAGGAAAAAATAAAATACTATTTAAAGCACAAAAAAAATGAGGAGGGACAAGTCAACCATATCTTCATTCCTCTCCAGTTTGCACTTCTGATTCTGCTTAGCTTTCTCCACAGTGCCTCTGCCCAAACTACTTTTATTTCACCTTCCTCTCATTTTTTGGCTCCGTTCTACATGTGGTCTCCCTCATGAGAATATAATTCCTTTCTGCCTATTTTTATATATTTATATATAAATCTGTTTATATACATACACATATATACACATAATTTATGTACATATATATACATCTGTATTGCATATAAAATCTATTTATACATTCTTTCTGCCTATATTTATATTCCTGCTGCTTAGCAGTGTCTAGTACATAGTATGTGTTTTAATTTGTACTTGTAAACTTGTCCTCTTCTTTGTCTCACCTTCCTCATTGGAAAATGATGGTCTGTAACTTCCTTTCATGCTCTAAATCTAAGACCCTATGATCCCATGATAATATGACCTTTCAGTTCCTTCTACTTCATTATCATCCCACCGAGAGGAAATGAATCTACCTTTCTGAGACACAATGAACAACATAATTCAGGGGGCTGCCATCTCCTCCTGTTGCTCCCTGTCACAAAGTTCTTTCTTTTTCTAAAGGTCTTTATTGCTTCCAATTGTTAAGATGCATTTTTGAAATTGTTTCAGTAAAGGTGCTAAATATAGCAATTTCATTAAGCAAGAAAGAGTGACTTCTATATAAAAAATGCTTAAATTTATTAACTACAATATTCAGTTAGAGATAGAATTTAGAGCCCTAGGCTAATGCTGTACAAAAATTACTTTAGAGAGAAACAAAAAAGGATAATAACTATAATAAGAGCTTTTTTCCTCCATAATTTTGACTAGGTTCAGTTGGAGGTTTTCTTGCCTTTTTTTCCCCCTACCGCTACTGTAAGCTTCATTTTCAATCAAGATAAGGTCAGATTGAAGTACCCAAGAAAGAGAGAAAAAGCTAAAACATTTGAAAATTGATACTGCAGATCGAAAGGCTCAAGGAAGTAACCATATTAATGAAAACTAAAAAGGACAGAGATGGTATCACCAAGCACTGAAAGGAAGATATGATGAGTTGTGTGAGGTTTTCAGGGATCAGATGATGAGGGCAGAAATCAAATTGGGTTCACTTTCAGAAAGAGCAGATTGAACCAGTGATTGCTAGGGTGTGATGTGCATTAATGAGATAAAAGCTTCTGAATCATTTCACAACACCCAGAGAAGAAGAGTCAGGAGAAAGGAGGAAAAATTGAATTCAATTCAACAAATATCGACTGAGAATCCACTAAGTTTAAGGACCTGTGTCAGGCACCAGAGATACAAAGATGAAAAATAATAGTCCCTATCCTAGTTGATCTTGAAATCTAGAGATGGGGTCAGGGTGGGGGACCAGGGTTACTCTGCTGAATTTGGAGTGCTGAACTTGGGCTCATAGGACCTGAATTTAAATCTTACCTCTGTCTATGTGACCTTAGGCAAGTCATCAAATTTCCCTTTTAACTCTAGTATGGTTCTGTTAGGCTATGAAAAGGTAAATAACTATAGTATAAATGAGAACATGTTTAAGTGCATAGGATAAATTCTACACAACAGTGTGAAGCATTACAAAATCCTAGAATTTGATAATGGAAAGGGACTTAATCAGACATCTAATCTAATTCAAACATGAAAAATACCTCCACTATAGCCTTTAAAGAGGGAGAACCCATCACTTCTCAAGGTAGCCTTACACTTTAAGACACTTTTTAATTTTTAGGAAGTTTTTTTTCCCCTAATATCAAGCTTAAATTGATATCTTTGCAACTTCTACCCATTGCTCCTGGTTCTGTGTCCTTGGACCAAACACACCTTATCAATCCCTCTTCCACATGACCTTCAAATACTTGAAGATAGCTACCGTGTATCATGCTGAGTTGTAGTCTTCTCTTCCTTAAGCAAGCTCACAATCTGATGCACAGGGGTGGGGGAACCCACATGTAAACAATATTTTTTGGTTACCACGCCACACCGCTGAGGTTTGGTGAGCTTACAATGCATTAAAACCCCAAGGTCTCTTTCAAAACTGCTATCAAACCATTCCTTCCATCTATCTGTACCTGTAAAGTTGATTTTTTGGCACCTCAGTTTAAAACTTTATATTTGTCATTATTGAATTTCATCTGATTAGGTTCAGAAAAATATGCTGGTCTTTCCTTCTCCCTCAACTGCTAGTGCCTTCTCTCTAAGAATACCATCTATTTATTATATATCTAACTCTATATCTATGGAGAAGTAGAAATGGGTTATAGATATGGATGTACATATATATATATATATATAATATATATGACAGAAATAGAGATAGGGAGAGGGAGAGAGAAAAGGAAATAGGTATCTATCTATGTATATAGATATAGATGATACATATAGATATATTATATACACATAATTGTCCACATGTTGTCTTCCCCCACTAGAAACTGAGCTACTTGAGAAACAGGACAATTTTTTTTGTCTTTATTTGAATTCCTAATGCTTGGCATAGTGTCTGGTACACAGCAAACACTTAATAAATGCTTGTTAAAGTGAATGAATATTTGAAAAAAAACACTAAGTGGCTACAAAGTGCAAAGCACTGGAAATATAAATAGAAAAGCAAGGAAGTCCCCATTTTCAAGTACCTAACTTTCCAGTAATAGGAATGAACCCACATATATGGTAAGTGTCAGGTTCTCATTTTGAGTTTCTATGTGGACATGACCTGCCACTCCATTTAAACATTAAGCTTCTTTTTTTTTTTTATTCCATAAATTAACCCATTTATTGTTGGACTATGGGCTACAGATATTTGCTAAGAAGATTTTACTGGTCTTTCAAGTCCTTCAGTCTTCTGATGGCAGATTTGACTGTGACTGCAGAGGTGGTATTGTATGTCCATGCTCCACCAGCTACTGTTTTCATACAGGATCCACAATGCCAAATACCCACTGCACGTCTCTTCATTTTGGTCTTGCCACAGAAGGAGCAGGTATACTTGGCATGCTGGCTAATTTCAATTTTCTTCACCATTTTTCTGAGGGATGCACCATAACGTGTTCCATATTTACCAACGATTCCGACCTTCTTAGTATGTTTAGCCATGTTGCCAGTTTTGGGGCTGGAACCCGGAGAGGAAAGAAGGGAGGGTGCATGCACGCTTTCAGAGCCTGAGACTGGACGTGACGTCCAAACTTCTTGAATGAGAGACTGGGGTTAGATCTAACACTACTTATATACTTGCCAAAGTGTTTACCATAGATCTGGGCATATAGTAGGCATTCACTATAAAATCACTGAAGAAAAACTAGTTCAATTGAATTGTTTACTGAGAATACAAATACTGATAACCTGACCCAGCTTCTCAGAAATAGTTATATGAGTAAATGTATCATTTTTAAAGTGTCACCAATAATGTCTTTTCTTAAAAAATAATCATAAATAAGAAGCAGAACCAAGATGGCAGACTGATAGGAAGCTGTACAATTGAGCTCTACTTCACAAAATTCCTAAAAACAAATCTAGAAAATTTACCAGGATGAATCCTGTTGGGGAAATCCAGAAAGGTCATAGTAACTAATTTGTCCTACCACTTCAGCAAAACAAAACTGACCGAGAAGTTTGGAGTACAGATGGAGATGAGGTAAGAGTAGAAGCTCACTGGGCACATAGCACTCTAGCCAGAGAGAGGCTGTGTACATGAGTATGAGGAGGTCCCCAAACCATACCAGAGTACCACCAGACCTATATAAGGGCACAACAGAGACAGGTACAAACTGGCAGCTTTGCAGCATACTACTCACTTCCAGGAAATATAGCCGTTAGCCTAAGAAGCAAACCTGTATCCAGGAGGGTACTCTCAGGGAGGGTGACCTAGGATGGTGTACCAAAAAAGGAGAAAGTTCAGAAGAAAGGAACAGGTTGTAGCTCCAAGTCCAGAAGGACAGTGGGGTTTCAGTTTTAGCATCTAGCCTAGACCACATAGAACTACCCAGGGCAGGAATCCCAGACTAAAAAAAAAGTCTACAATTCTATCACTCTGAACCAAGAAACTTTTTTAGCTGATTGACAGAGGCTGAGTCCAGTAGCCATATATTATTATCCAAACTGAAACCCAAGTCGGAAACTTGTAGAGCTCAGATCGGGGTGGGGGTGGGTAGGGAAGCAATCAGGCTTTGCCCTAGATCAGATCATTTTGGAAGCACTAAAAGCTTGCAGGTTCCCAGCTTTTCTCTGAGACTGTGGAATAACACAATATTCACTACCTCAAAGAAAGTAGGGAAAAGACTAGACTAGCCCAGACTTTCCCTCCAGAATTTCCAGTCCAGCCTGAATATCAAGTCTGAAATCAGAAAGAAGCCTGGAAGTAGGGGGGGGTGGGGGTGGGGAATCCCACCATAAAGAGTTATTATGGTGGAAGGGAAGCTCCAGGTACAAAACCAGAAAAAAGGAATGACTCAAGCTATCTACAAGCAAAGTACAAGCAAAAATTCAACTAGAATTCTTGAAAGAGATGAAGAATTTTTAAGAGATAATTTTTTTTATAAATGAAATGAGAGTGTTGAAGGAATAATGGGAGGAAAAATAAGAGCTATAGAAGAAATGGAAAGGGAAATAATAACTTGGCATAAGTACAAAACTATGCCTAAGTAACAAATGCCTGAAAACCAGAATGGACCAAAGAAAAATGACTTTCTAAAACAAAAAAAAATTAAAAACAAAGTGAAAAGACTGAAAAATAAATAAGAGGAAACTTAAAGTATCTCACAGTAAAAACAGCTTGACCTAGAAAAGACAATGAAGAGAAAAAAAACCTAAAAAATTTTGGATTATCTGAATGGTGCATGAGAGAGAGAGAGAGAGAGAGAGAGAGAGAGAGAGAGAGAGAGAGAGAGAGAGAGAGAGAGAGAGGAAAGGAGGGAGGGAAGGAGGGAGAGAGAATAATCCAGCTATTTTAGTTCAAGAAATCTTCAATAAAAACTGCCTAGATGCTGTAGAATCCTAGGGCAAAGTAGAAATAGAAAATTCCACCAGTCAGTCCTAGAAAGAAATCTCAAAATGAAAACTTCCAGGACCATTATAAACAAAATCTAGAGTTTCAAGTTCAATGAAAAAATACTACAAGGAGTCAAAGCAATTACAAAGGAATCATAGTATCACATGTAATTTAGTACCCACCACACAATAAAAGAGTGGAGAACTTGGAATATGATATTCAAGAAGGCAAAATACATATTCTTACAGTCAAAAATAATTTACTGGGCAAAACTGAGTACAATATTATTTGGTGGGGTAGGAGGAGGTGGAATGAATCCCTAATGCAATAGAGGACTTCCACACAATCCTGTTGAAAAGAATAGAGTGAAAGAGGATTCTGGTAAGATGGTAGAGTAGGTCAGAAAATTCCGGGCTCTCAAGATTTCCCCCACAAAAGAGTTAAAATAGTACCTTAGGGCAAGCAAAGTGTGGGTGAGATAAATAAGAATACGGCACAACCTGGGTCTTCCTGGGACAATTTGAGAAGATACAAAGAAAAATTCAACGACTAGGTTTGGTCTCTGTGAAGAGCAAATACCTCAAGGCTAGGTTCCATTTTAACTATTAAGTGGCAAGCCCTAGGGGTTAGTTGATTTGAGAGACTGCCTCACCCTCAGGCAGAGGAACTTTCACCCCTGGGGACGGTGATGAGAGTTGGGTGTTTGAGGCCCAGGAATATTGAGGAAACCTCTGCTGATAAGGAATGCCCAAACCAGTTGTGCTGTGGACATCAGGGGCTGAGGAGGAGAACAAGTAGGGGCAGAAATCCCCTACCTGCAGGTACTTAGAGAAAGCTGGAGGTGTGGCTTTGGTTCCAGGCAGGTGGGGAGAACTGAAGATCTGGGGCAAGAAGCACCATTTCCCATAACCCAGGGCTAGAGGTGATTACAAAAATTAAGCTATTACCACAAAAAAAAAAAAAAGCACAGGCAAAGGAGAATGAATCCAACCATAGAAAGTTCTTATGGGAATAGAAGTGACTGGGGTTCATCTTCAGAGGAGGATATTGATGTAAAGAAATCCCCAAAGAGTAACATCAAATGGTTACTTGCCCAAAAAGAATTCTTAGAAGATCTTTAAAAAGAGTTTAAAAACAAAATGACAGAGATGGAGGAAAAACTAAAGAAAAACTAAGAATAATCCAAGAAAACAAGAAGGTTATAAAAGGAAAGTCAACCAGTTAGAAAAGGAAATTCAGGATCTTAAGGAAGAAAATGACACCTTGAAAATTAGAATTGGGTAAAATGAAACCAGTGAAATTATAAGAATAAAGAAATAATTAACCAAAATATGAATAATGAAAAAATAGATGACAAAATGAAGTATCTTATAAGAAAAACAATAGATTTGGAGAATAGATCAAGAAGAGAAAATATAAAAATCATTGAACTGAGAGTTATGATAAAAAAGAAGAATGTTGAAATAATTAAAGAAAATTGTCCTGAAACATTGGGAGGGAGGCAGGGGTAGAAATAGAAAAAAATCCACCAATCACCACTTAAAAGAAAACGTGTAAGGAAAACTCATAGGAATATCATAGTTAAATTCTGAAATGCCCATTTAAAAGATAAAATATTAACAGCATCAAGATTAAAACAATTTAAATATGGTGGTGTCACAATTAAGACTTACACAAGACCTAGTAGCAGAGAGGTTAAAGGACCACAGGTCTTGTAACATAATGTGTTAAAGAGTGAAAGAATTGCAGCTCCAGTCGAAAATATCACCCTACAAGGTTAAGTATTATTCTAAATGAAAAAAATATTTGGACATTTGATAAACTCTCAGACTTTCAAAACTTTATTTTTAAAAATCCTGAACTTAACTGAAGATTTGACATACAAGAACCAAGAGAATTACAAGGTATATACCAAAGACTGAGTATAAGGGATTCATGAGGACAGACTGTTTACTTAAATTTTTTATATATAAAATGTAAAATAGATGTCTAAGATCCTTATTAATAATAGGGTAAGGCACATAAGTAAGATTGGGGAAAACCTGAGTAGGATATGAATTTGAAAAGTAAAACCATTTAGGAACAGCTAAAAAGAGTAATTATTTTATACAAATGAGGTGCAAGAGGAAGAATTGATACAGAGTGGGGGAGGAGGGCAGGTAATTTTGTTCATGACCTTGATAATGAGAGGGTTCAGAGGGGCCATACATATCCACCTACTTTCATTGGGAGTAGGTTTAAGAGGGAATAATACACATCTATATTTAGAAGAGTATAAAAGCCTTCTAAATTCAGAAGAAATAAAACAGTAGGGATAAAAGGAGCAGGGAGAGGAAAAGGGAGAGATCTTTAGAGGGGAGGGGCAGGGAATAGGTAAAAGGGGGTATAGAAGGGTGTTTAGATTTATGGGAATGGGAGGAGAGGGGAGGGATTCTTGGAGGGGGGTAGGTAAGTAATAGGAGGGCAAGGTAGGGGGTAGAAGTAAAGTAGAAAAAGGACAAGGAATAGGATACAAGAGATATGCACAAACATAAAAAACAAAGATCAAGAGTAGACTTGTGTTTGGGAAAGTATATGTGTGTGATATGTGTATACTCGTATGCATATAGGTATGTATATATCTACAGCTATAGAGAACCATATCTAAACTTTATTACAGCCTTCTAGGGGGTTGGAAGGAGGGGAAAAATAACAAAGTAAAAAAGTGCACAGCAGAGAAAGAGCTTAGACGGAAGCAAGGAAAAGATGGGCAATTTTCAACACAAGTATTATTTATCAAACAGGCTTTCTTGAAATAAAAAATTATCGTTACATAATTTGAATCCTCTCTTATGTTCTGCTATGCACATGAAATGCTTTTTTCTTTGTATTTAAATTCTGATATTTAAGTCTATAATATGTTTTTGGCTCTTTTCTCTATTCTGTATTTGTGTTCCTGGGTTAGAGTCTAAAATAAATTTTTTTTAAAAGAAAGAAAAGAATTCAGAGAAACTTTGAAGTTCAAACATAGGAGTGAAGAGAAATATAAAAAGATAAACATGAATGCACAATAATAAAGGACTAAATAAGGGTACAGTACTTAAATTAAATATTAAGATATGGAGAGGTGATATGTGTGTCCCCTCTGAAGTCTATCATCATCAAGGTCATCAACAGAATCTAATTAGACAAGGCCTGGTCCGAGTGGTTCTCTTGTATCGCAAAGGTTTTATAAAAATGTGTGTGTGTGTGTGTACAAAAATATATATATATATACATATATATATATACATATATATATTCCCCAGTTACATATTAAAACAATATTTAATATTTTTCAAGTTTTGAGTTCCAAATTCTATCCCTGCTTCCTCTTCCTTTCTCCCTCCCCAAATCTGACACACTATGTTTTGATGATCTTAAGACTAGAAAAAGACGGGAGGAAGAATATACAGTAGGAAAAGAGAAAGTGAAAGAAAAGATAGAGAAAATGATCTCACATAATCAGGGTATAAAGTGAGAGATAGCTATGTAAATAGAGATGTCCTAGGGGGTGGTGATAGTGACTGATACTTGAATCTCACTTTCATCTAAAATGGTGAAAAGAATGAAGAACAAACACAAACACATGGAGTTGGGTACAGAAAGATATTTCACTCAACAGGAAATAGGAGGGAAAGAGAATAAGGGGAAAGTGGGAGGCAAAAAAGGAGGGTATATTCAGAAAGTGAGTAATCCTAAGCAAAACAAACTCTAAAGATGTACAAAATATTTATAGCAGCTCTTTTTGAGGGGTCAAAGAATGGGCTTCTAAGCAGCGTTCATAAACTGGGAAACAAATGAGCAAGTCAGGGTATGTAAATGTGACAGATTACTATCGTGTTATAAAAAATTATGAAGGATGGGTTTCAGAGAAACCTAAAGAAGACTTCTATGAACTGATACAAAGTGAAATAAACAGTACCAGGAGAACAGTTTATAGAATGAAAATAATACAGTCAAGGTAAGCAATTTTACAAGATTTAGGAACTCTCATCAGAAAAATGGCAAAACAATTCCAGACTAGTTTTGATGAAACATACTACCTACCCACCTCCTGAAAGAGAAGTGAAGGACTCAGAGTGCAGAGTCCAAATTTTTTTTGGACATGGCCAATATGAAAATTTGTTTTGATTTATGATATATGTAATTAATGATAGGTTTTTTATTCTTAGTTGAAGAGAGTATGAGAGAGTAAAAAAGTAAATATTTGCTGATGGAAACAAACAAAATATTTAAAAAAGAATAAAATCTACCTTGAGGCTTTAAAGACCAGAAAACAATTGTCATGATTTTTCAGTGGCCCTCTTTTGAGTCACCAAGAGCCTATCACTAGGGAAATGGTGAGTATGAACCATTTAATTTGATAAAATATTTTATTCTGCATTTTTAAGACATCTTGATTAGTTAATCACTGGAATACAAAGCTTTTCTGCAGCACAAAACTAGTTTCCACTAGAGAAAACTACATGATTAACACTGATATTATGGTGCAGATATTGCTAGAGAGAGCAGGACCAAATAAGTACTCCACTTGTATGTAGACCTCTAGATCCCCAACAACTAATTAGATAAATGTCAGAATCCAATGGAAAATTTCTTTACTTTCTAAGTACTTGTTGTTGTTCAGTTGTTTCGATCATATCAGACTCTTTGTGACCCCATTTGGGTTTTTCTTGGCAAACATATAGAATGGTTTGTTATTTCCTTCTCCATTCTACAGATGAGGAAACTGAGGCAAATG
>JAJHZJ010000068.1:0-97895 GCA_023548195.1 Bettongia penicillata ogilbyi
GTGGTGCACAAACTTCCTCCCAAAATGTCCCTGGATAAAGGGATCAGAATTTTCTATTGAGCTCTTAATTTTCCAGTAGCTACCCTGCTCAGTATTAACTCCACAAATATGTCACTAGTACAACATTTCTAATTATCCTTCAGCTTTTCCCTAGTCATTTTCATCTTTTTGTGTATTGTCTTTTGCTATCAGATTATAAGCATCTTGAGGACAAAGACGGTTTTTCTTTTTCTTCTCAAATTTGATTCCCCAGCACTTAGCACAGTGCCTATCAAAGAGTTTAATAAATAGTTTTAATTCCTTTAGTTCTTTCAAATATATTCCTTCCCATGGGGCAGCTAAGTAGTTCAGTGTGAATAGAGCACTGGAACTGGAGTTAGGAGGATTTCATATCTGGCCTCAGACACTTATTAGTTATGTGACCCTCACAAGACATTTAACTTCTGTTTGCTTGAGTTTCATCATCCATAAAATTGAGATGATAATAATAGCAGCTATTTTCTTTGGTTGTTGTGAGGATCAAAGTAGATAGTGTTTGCAAAGTTATTAGCTTAGTGACTGGCATATAGTAAGTGAAAGATAAATACTAGCTGTTGATGCTGCTGTCATTCTTTCTTTCTTTCCCTACCTCCATTAGTCTTCCCATGTAAAAAAAGTAGAAAAAAAAAATTAACAAAAGCAAATATCGAACTGACTCCTTCTGACATTGCATATGTCATTCCATATTCATTGTGTTCCATTTGTCAAATAAAAGAAGTTATGTTGGTTTCTTCAAGATAGGTCATTGCATGTATATAGATATAACAAGTGGCTTCATATTGTACTTTTCCTTAATTTAACTGTAGTTATGCATCATGTTTTCCCGATTTTGCTTATGCTATATCAGATCACTCAAACATTACCATATTTTTTATGTCATATTTATTCCTTCAGAAGCATTGGACACAGGATTCATTAATATCCAATGGATATTGGAATATCCAATGGAATCAAATGGAAAATAGCACTTATTTTTAATTTATAGTCTTTGAGAGGTGTCTCTAATTATTTATTGAGGTAGAATAACATTGCATTTATATTCATATACATGTAAATGGTCGTTTCCCATTCTGCTTTTTACTTGCTATATTTACCCAAATGTCTGTCCCTTCTTTTGTCCTAATAAATGATTGTTTTCAGGATCAAAGGATGAAATGGAAGCTAACTCACCATCATTGTCTCTGTCTTCCCATAGTGACTCCCATGTAACATCCTCAGTTGTGGATATTCATCTTTCATTTTCAAAGAGGACCAATGACATCATGTGGTGATGTCTTGACTTACACATGAATTGAATTTAAGAGAAGCAGAGTTACACAAGGTTATCAGCTTGACTCTCTCTTTCAGAATCATCAAAGTCCTGTAGCGTAACAGTTAAGGTGACTGTTGATGGTCCAGGATGAAGAAGATGACCTTGGAATCTTTGATGTCTGACTAAAATCTAAGTACTCCACAGAGCCTGCTTCAGCTGCCTTTGTGGCCATTGCAACGAATTTTTGTCATCGACCCATTCCATTGGGGGAAGTCTTCACATACTTGATGTTAACATCCCCCTAACTCACTGACAGATTGGAGGCAGATTGTTGCCCTCAACTTGGTTGAAGCTGTTTACTGAGACAGTTTTGTAAGGTGACTGTTTCACATGGTATAGGTTTTTGGAGCCACAAGTGAGAAATTAGAAGTTTGATACCATCAAAGACTGGTCCCAGGGCATTCCAATGATGATGCCATTGTAATTTTTATCCTGGTATGCCAGTTGATAAAAGGCAAAACCTGACTACCTTGTATGAATTCCACAACCGTGACAGTAATATGGAGAGAGAGAGAGAGAGAGAGAGAGAGAGAGAGAGAGAGAGAGAGAGAGAGAGAGAGATGGAGGGAAGGAGGGAGAGAGAGAGAGAGAGAAGGAGAGAGAGGAATGGAAGGAGGGAGGGAGGTATGGAAGGAGGGAGGGATGGAAGGAGGGAGGGAGGGGAGAGAGGAAAGAAACAAATCTCTCCCATAAACACTGTAAAATTCTACTGGAGCTATGACCTATTCCAACTAGGACATCTGTGCTTTAAGGTATTTGAGCCTCTGGCTATACAACTCTCCATTTCTGTTTTTATTTCCTAATAAAGATACAAAACATGCAAAGGAGAAAATGAGTACCTGTTGCCCAGCGGGAGGTTATTATTGGAAGCATTATATTCACAAGAGAGAAAACTGATGAAGTTTCAAAAGCTCATAATCTAAAAAAATACAAAAGAGGACTTCCCCCTTGAATTAAAGGTGAAAAAAACAGAAATGGAGGAAAATACTAACATAAGCTGATAATAATGGATATATTAATAATGGTTAATATTTATATAATACTGTGTATCAGGCATTGTATTAAGCATTTTACAAACACTTTTTTCAGTTGATCCTTACAACAACCCTGGGAAGTAGGTGATATTATTATCTCCACTTTAGAAATGAAAAGCTGAAGCAAACAGAGATTAAGCGATTTGCCCAGGTTCCAGGTTACATAGCTAGTAAGTGTTTGAGTCAATATCTGAATAGAGGTGTTCCTGACTCCTCGTTCAGCATCATGCCAACTAGCTGCTAATAAGCCAACTTATAACCTGTTTTTAAGAAAGTAATAGAAACATTTATAAAGGATGGAAATTTAGTTATTCAGTCTACCTATAGGTTTCTTCAATTATTTCATAACACTATAACACCATGATAAATTTTTATATTTTAGTTTTTGTTTTGGTTTTGGGAAGGAGTCTCTTTCTCAGGATAGAAGTACAGGGACCCACTCTTAATTATCTCAAGAGATTTGATTACCTGATCTATTTCTAACCTATATGTTTCATATCTCATTAGACAACTGCCTCACCCATTAGCCCTTGATATACATGTTGGATTTCTGGACATCTCATTTGACTTTCTCACTACAGCTCTAAATTCAGGAGCTTAAGAGATTTCCCAGCCTTAGCCATCCTCAGTCATAGCAATTACAGATATGTGTCTCCACATCTGACAGTAGGTGGGCAGATAGATAGATAGATAGATAGATAGATAAATACACAGACAGACAGATAAGTAGAAAGATAGCTACAGAGATACATAGGCAGATGGTTAAAAAAATAATTTGCTTATGATGTTCAATATGAAGGGGTGTAGCAACAACATTCCTTTGCCCCCTCATGCAGTGATAACGGATTTTTTTCCTTTGAGATAAAAATTGATTCTATGCATAGACCTTGGCAAGAAGAAAAGACCAAATTAAAGGGTGTTTTGGTATTCACTAGTAATCAGCCCTTTGTAAACAAAGCAATTTGAAGAAAAAGCAAGAAGAAATCTGGGACCAGAGGGTGCTTAATAAGGATGTCATCATGATTTCCATTGAATTCTAGCATCAGTAAAATAGTTGCCCCCTGTGAAGCCAGAGAATCCAATTTGTCCCTGACCCTCCTTGGAGACTACAAGGGATTTGCTGGTTCTTCAATAGTAGGTAATAAAAGACTCAGAGGATTCTAAATGGCTGAATTGGAAAGAGAGTCATGCCTTTAATTTCTCAGTGATATCTATATATGATTCTGGGAGACTATTCATTATTTCTCATTTCTGATACATGACCAATCCTCTCTTCCCCCACTTATATATGGTCTATGAGAAGCCTCCCTAGCCCTACAAGGACTTCAGGCAACTCCCAGGAGGAGGTTCAGGTGAGACATAAAAGTCAGATCACTTTGATCAGTTATAGTCTCAGATTGTAACCCTCAGAAAGGTTCTGGAGATGGTAAGGATGGGAGAGGAAAAAATAGGTCAGAGGTACTTCTTGAATGATGAGTTCCAAAAGAGGGGCAGAATCCTAAAGATGTGCCATGTTCATATATAATAAGGAAGGCTTTGGCTGTCAGGCAAAGAAAATGTAGCATGGCATCTTGGAACAAAAACAATTTACTCTCCCCCCATTTATAGCTCTGCTAAAATTCTGCATTCTAATCACTTCAAGTTCTAAACATTTTGTGAGCTATATGTTACCCATGATTTCACAAGGACTATGTAGTAACAGGTAGAGAGCCAGTTACAAATCTAGAACAACCTCAATTTAAGTTCTTCCAGTGAAATCTATCGACTTTGACCACTTAGTTCCTCTTCATTAAACAAGAAACATTCTAAGTCTACCAATGGTTATGGAAGTACAAAACAACATTTTTTAATATTCCTTCTGGTCATTAATTCTGGGAAGTTTAATTCATACTAAAATTTAGGAGTGATGGTCTAAGGAGATACACATCAATTATCTGATTATGTTGCTCCTTCCCTACTACATAAATAACTTGGCAAGAATAGGGATGTTGGATTTCTGTAACACAACACAGGTCATGATTTCCATGGAAATTATAACCAAGTCTTAATAGCAGCTGAATCTGACAATTTCTAGAGGAAACTCAAGTAGCAGAGCAGAAAATTGTTGAGTATAAAAATTGTCAAGGTATATTTTGCCCATTGAATTCCAAGTGTCCCAGTCAGGGACTCCAAGGTCTTAAACAGAGGACAAGAATTGAGAGTGTTTGCTTCCTGGGAATACAGCAGGTCAAGAGGGACACACAGGTAAAATTTTCTTCTTTTATTTCTTTATGCTTCCACTGCCTCCTACTTTTTATTCAATGACTCCCAATCCCATCTGAGGAAACTCCCCATTCTCCCCTGTTCCAGAATTCCTGAGGAGGCAGTATTACCCACTTTGTGAGGTCAAACTATAACTATTTTTACACCAGGAACTGATCCTATGAAATGACATTAAGAACTACTGTTTACTTCTATGACTTGTACATTATCCTCACCCTGTGACTAACAAATCTATATCTTCAGCCTAGAATTACCATTTGTCATATAGTTACACACTACATATTAGACTGAGCTATAAGCAGATAAACATTGTGCCTTATCTATTTTATTTCAATTATTAAGTATAACAGGCAATTAAAAACGTTTTCTTGAATGCTACAAATGAATGAATGAAGCTATTTTAATTTTCCAGTATAATGAATGAATATTTTCTGAAATATTTATTAACAGTGTTAAACATTTAATTTAATATGGAAGAAGAAAAACATTAATGTTGGATTACCTGGACTTATATCTGAAGTCTGTCCCTTACTACATATGCAGCTTGTCATTTAACTTCTTGATTCTTCAATTCTCTCATTTTTATAAGGAAAATTTTCAGACTATATGACCTCTAAACTTTTCTCTAGTTCTATATCCTACAGATAGTTCAATTGATGGGGTACTCACTGAATCAGAGAGAAGACAAATGTCATGGACAACAAATATAATAATTAGAAAATCTTTTTATTCATAGGGTAATTCTCCAACTTCTGTGGAGCAACTCTTAAACATATCAAGTCATTGATAATACCTTCCTCCTAATTCTTGAAATCTTTCTCTTTTTTTTTTTGCTGAATAACATGATGAGTATTTTAATACCACTTCCCAAGCAGATACTAAGAAAAAACAGGTCTGTGGGATATAATGCGATCAAAAATTTAAATCCTGTGGGGAACTGAGAGGTCATCAAACCCAACACTATCTTTTTAGATAAGAAAACTGAGATCTAGCAAAGTTAAATAACTTGCTCAAAAGCAGTTGAATACCATGGCATATATAGAATTCAAACTAAGGGCTTATCATTCCAAATCCAGTGATATTTCTATTATACTTCTAATGGAGAAACTTACAAGATAAAGATGCTGATTATAATGTCAGAGAACCTATGGGCCTGAGGTATAGTTCCTCTAGCTATCATGTGACCCAAAGTAGCTCAATACTACTGGACCTATTTCCTCATCTATAAAATAAAACATTTAGATATATGTGATTTCTTAAGTCCCCTTCTAGTTTTAAAACTTAAGATCAAGGTAAGCTTTTTAGGTAAGGTTTGAATAATTCTGGGCAGTATATTTTGCAAAAGATATTGACAAACAGATGTAAGTATAATTAAGGGTTACTGGAGTGGTAAAAGAATTGGAATAGATGTTGACAAAGTGGGTAACACTGCTCCCTCAGGAATGATGGAACAGCAGAGGGTGAGGAGTTGTCTCAGATGTGATTGAGAGTCATTGAATAAAAAAGACGGGGCAGAGGAAGCATAAAGAAATAAAAGAAAAAAATTTTGAAAAACCATTCTTACATGTTTTTAATGAATAAAAGTCATAGTGATTACATTATTTTCCAAATAAACACACAAAAGTCAAGTCAAATCCACCAAAAGATCTTAGTAAGCAAGTATTGGCAGGCAACCTGTCCTGCATTGTCAGGAAGTCCAGCATGCATCAGAAGGAATGTGTGTGCGTAATAGCTTGATTAAAATATGATAGTATACAATTACATGATGCAAAAAGGCATCATCAAAATTTCAATAAAACACATTTATAGGAAATCATTAAATTTAAAATGCATCATTTAAAATATTATATATAGATTTGAAATAATTCAAATTAAAAAAAAAAAGTTAAAGGGTTAAAAAGTAGATTTCCAGAGAGGGGCATGATATTTTAAAGGGGCCAGTAGACGAGATAATTTTGAAATGTCTGGTATAGATGTAAATTGAGAATATTTATCCTGTAAAAGAAAAGTCTTGAGTGGGTTGGTACGTGTGCTGATAATAATAGGTGTGATTTATAATGCAATTTAAAGTCTCCTAAACAATATTTTATATGTGTGTATATATACACATATATTTATAAATATTTACATATATACTCACAGTAACTCTGTGAGGCAGGTGATGTTATTATCACCATTTTACATTTGAGGAAAAGGAAGCAAACAGAAATTAAATAGTCTAATAGTAAGCTTCTGATGAAGGATTTGAACTCAGGTCTGCCTGACTACAGAACCATTGCATTATACACTGAATATACATAAACATATACAGATATATACATTTGCATATGCATAATGCATATGTCTAAATATCAGTATTTATGTGAATATATATATGTCTGTATATCTATATATACTTATTGTATATGCTTTATATATGTATATTTGTATATGTATATGTATCTATGGATTTATATCAGCTAGGTGGTACAATAGATGGAACACTGAGACCTGTCTGCAGTCAGGAATATTTATCTTCTTGAGGTCAAATCTGGCCTCAGAAACTAGTAGCTGTGTGACCTAGGACGAGTCACTTAACCTTGTTTGTCTCAATTTCCCCATCTATGAAATGGCAAACCACTCCAGTATTTTGGAAAGAAAATCCCAAATGTAGTCATAAAGAGTTGGACACAACTGGATATCAAACATGTGTGTGTATACACGTTTTTGTCATTATTTTTCAGTCACACACTCAGACAGTTTTGCTTTACATAATTGGACTGTTCTAAAGACCATTATGTAAAGAGATGTTCAGTAAGGTAAATTTGACAGAGGCATAGAAAAGGGAAGGAGGGAGGCAGGCAGAGAAAAAGGGAGCCACATGCCTGTGAAAGGAGGGGGAGGGCAAAGGGTTCAAGGACATGTTAATGACTCAGACAGAAGAGGGACATGAAGGAGGAAAGGGGGTAGTGCTGGGGCAGCCATGTGGGGGTCTGGCCAAAACCATAAGGAAGAACAAATGTGAGGCAGACCAAGGGGCTGGACAGGGCCACACACAGTACAGGAGGCAACACAACAGGCATAGGGACAGATGTGAATGCAGCTCAGATGGAAGGAAGATAGATGAGGGGTGGAGTGGCATTGACAACCAAGGCATGTGCAAAGCAAAGTTAACTCTAACACTAATTTCACTTCGGAGATTCAAGCCAAGTACAGAGTGTGGCAGTGGTGGTGTTCTCTCACTGCTTCAGGGAGGGTGAATTGGGGAAAGCATAATCAGAAGAATATGGTGGATAAGGTGAATAAGGTGAAGAGAGAGAGACAGAAAGACAGATAGACACAGACAGACAGAGGCAAGAGAGGCAGAGAGACAGGGATAGGGAGACAAAGACAGAAGGAGAAAGATAATCAGAGACAGACTTGCGCAGTATAGTTAACTTTGGTGTTTTTTTTTTTTTTTGAATGTAGATTTCTTTCAGAATTTCTTACTAAAACAGAATTTGTGTAATGTAAAACTTTACATAAAGTGAGGACTGTCTGTGTTTAAATTTGTATGTATTTTATATACAATCATACATGCCCACTTTTATCACAATTCCTTAAAAAGCTCTGAAGGCCTGTCATATGGTCAAGGGATATAACATGTTCTTTTTGATCCAAAATGGAGGCATCTGAGCATTAAATATATGCAAAAGTTACATGAAAGTACATTTTGTCTCAATGTAATGAACCTTCAACCCCTTAGAACCATTTAAAAGTACAATGAGCTGATATAGGTAATAATGAATTCTCCACCTTCAAAGAGAGGTTGGATGACCACTTGTTGGGGAGATTATACGTTTTAATGTACATGGAAGGGGATTGGACATGATGATCTCTATCATTCTCAGAGCTAACATTTTTGAGATACATTTGGATTAACTACAAATTCCACTCTTTCAGTTGGACGCAATGAGTCCCTAAGGCTGTGTTTATGCAGGTAAAGGAAAGAGCTGACAAGAGGCTAGTATAAAACTAATTCAGGATAAAAGACACTTATTTGATTTGACCCGAACTGTCCATATTGACTAAATTCAGGAGGTGATTTTTCAACTCTTTATTTGACAATGTAGACAGAGCCCTAAAGAAGGTTTGAGGGCAAATATAGATTGAGATAGTAAGATCTCTCTAAAGCATTCTCACCGCACCCTGTTTGATGATAAGAGAATCGTATGCTGTCTGAGAGCATCCTATTCTAATATATTATGGTTTAATTTGCTTAAATGTACTTAGCTTGCTGTATCTGCCATCGGTTTTATTATCTGATCACAATATAATACTTTAAGAGTATCACTAAATTGAAACTGAGAATTGATGGAAGCATAAAGTGACTCTTATTTCAAAATTTTCTTCTATGGTATATTAGTCTTTTACACCTGAATTGTTTAAAAATGGCAAGTATATTTTCAAATTAAGACACATTTCATAGAACATTAGTCAGAAGGAAATGTGTATGTCTTTTAATCCAACTTGCAAAGAAATTTTTACCTTGGTCTTCAATTGAATATCTTCCTTGATAACAGCCTATATTGTGTTTAGGTTTATTGTACTCTGCCTTTGCTAACAGAGAAGTCTAATAGGGGTATTTGCTGGATAGAATAATCAGGCATGACTTAGAATTATAGATCACTAGGGAAGGAAAAAACCTTGAAATGTCTATGGAGTAAAAGTATATATTTATAGGGCAGTAGGTCAAAGAACTAGAGATAATCCTATAAATTACTGAGTTCAATCACCTCATGTCACTGAAGAGAGACTCCAGGTAGAGAAGGGTCCTTGTTCAAGATCACACAACAGGAGACTAAAGGACTTGAATCAACATCCTTTACCTTTACATAAAAGTAGCTCATGATAGAGTTGGGACTTGTACCAAGTTCTTCTTATATATAATAAAAAATAAATAAATAAATAAAACCTGAAGAACAGAGATCAAGACTGTTGTTCTTGATATTTTAGTGAGTAAAAAGAGAGGGAGAAGATTAATTAACATAGTGGTCTTCTGTCAGTGGAGAAAGAAGGATATAGAATATTAGCATGTTCATGACCTCAATAATGAAGAAAGGAAAGTTTTTTTTAATGTTGTATACTTATTAATGATAATTTACAAATTAAATGTTTGTAATATTTCCAGTTGACACCCTTAATGGTTAATCTTCACAATAGCCATTGTAGTTTTATGGTACACATTGAATAGTTCCCATTTTTATGGAAGGAAAACAGCTTAAGAAAACTTTAGTAACTTTCCCAACCACACAGTGTTGACTATGGGCAAGTAAAACTGTTATGTAAGTCTTCCAATTCCAAGAGCTGCTGTACTTCTACTACTCCATCCTGTGGTAGGAGATTAAAATGTTTGATTAAAATGTTCAATTAATCTGACACTTTCATGTTTATTTAATCACAATAGTGTGCAGACACTTATGTAAAGGCAGATAAATTACATCCCAATAGAATTTGACAGCAAAGATAAATTGTACTAACTTAAATATTCAAGTTCTTCTTGATGAGGCTCTGGATAAGAGGAAATGGAAATGTGTTTATTTTTAAAGGTCCTAAAATGGCTATTTGATGCAAATGAAATGAGTGAGGTTTCCCAATGTGAAAACTAAGGAATTTTATGCTTCTGATAATGTATTCTCAATTATCAGAAGCAACTACTTGAACAGAATTCTAGCAATTATTTTTGAAATGGTACACAGAACAGAAATGTTTCATTGGTCTCTAAAATTTCAACCTTCTCAGAAGACGGATCAGCTAATATTCCAGGATAACAGATAAAATACAATGAATGTTACCAATTAAGACCTTCATGTTTACAAGTTGCTTCTTCCAGTGTGAGATGTAGAATGAGGTAACTAACCTGAAGAGGCACGGAACTTGACATCACTTGTAGAAGCATTAGTTTCACTAATAACCAAATCCTTATCTTGTCCTCCAGAGTTTTCTTGAAGTTCTTACTTGGGATAATAAAGAATAGATCGAGAGTTTTACTTATAATAGCAAAATACTTAACATAGGATATCAGAGCTGGAAGTCATCTTAGAAGAGAGATGGGTGGAACTGAAAGAGATTTATAATAAAGAATGCTAGAATATAAAATGGTAGAGCAATAGATCTATGGTTTGATCTATGTATGAAACTTCCAATGTTGAAACTCCCTCCCATATTTCAAGTCAATATCTACTCTGAAACTTTTACCAGTTGCTTAGGGTACTTAGAGTTACACAAAGTCACATATTCAGTATGATCAGAAGGAGCTTTAAACTGTGGTCTATCTGATTCTGAGATCAGCTTTCTCTGCTATGGCAGAAGTGCATGAGATTATAAATACTGAATATGAGCGCTCCAAGATAAATTTTAACATGCCATTTTGGGACATAAGTGGAAATAACCCTAGGCGTTTAGACAAAAATAATTTTAAAAATGTGGAAACTGAGCTTCAAAGAGTTTTATGACTTAACACAAGTCATATAGTAAGTTAATGACTGATCTGAGATGAGCCCGGAAGTCTCCCAATCTCCTAATGTATGGTCTAGTCACTACACCACATAGTCTCTAGTAAGAAAAAATAATTTTTAATCACATTATTAGATTTCACCTATTGAGACATGCAGGTGAACCTTAACTTTGGCTCCTAATAATGATATCAAAATAATAATGAGTGAGAGAATATCAGATTGCTATACTCACTTGTGAGAGGAATAGAAAAATACATGTAAGGAAATTTTGTCCTATATTTGCCAAAGAGTTACGACAAATGCTAGAAAAGTAAATCTTACTTCTTTGAAATCTAGTATCCACTTGAGATGTAATGCAAGTACCTGGGATGGAGCTAAATGCTACTTGAATATCTATGGTTGCCTTAGTTTTCATTTTTTTTTTCCACTGATGATATTCCATTATATGAATTGATCAGGTAGCATCAACAGATCCATTAACTAAACTGATCCTTAGTTGCAGAAATTTTTCCTGAGCTTTCTTGTTGGATTTAGTCAGTAAATAGAGACATAATAATTGTATTAGTGAACAAAGGCTTCTTTCCCTATGTATCTGTGAGCAGTCATAAAAATGTCTTTTTATGGATGTCTTCTTTTGTTTTCTCTTCAGCAACTGAGAATGGTGGTTCCTTCAATCTACACTCTCTCTTCCTTCTCTTCTCTCTCTCTCTCCCTTTCTCCTCTCTCTCTCTCTCTCTCTCTCTCTCTCTCTCTCTCTCTCTCTCTCTCTCTCTCTCTCTCTCTCTTCTCTCTCTCTTTCTTTTTAGGAAATTGAGGTTAAGTGATTTTTCTCAGAGTTGCCCAGTTAATAAATATCTTAAGTCACATTTGAACACAGGTCCTCCTGACTCCAGGGTCAGAGTTCTATTCACTATGCTACCTAGCTGATCTGTTAAAGAAGAATTTAATTTATCATTTCTCTATTCTGGCTCCTATTCTATTTGCAACTCACTTTCTACTCAAGGCTGTATGGCATGGTAGATATAACCTTAGATCCACAGCCGAAGAACTTGGCATTGCACTTGGAATCAGGTGATTTGAATTGGATCAAGTGCTGGATCTGCTGCACATTAGCCTCATGACCTTGAGGAAGTTACTTTTTCAATTTAACCTTAAGTGTCATTGTATAAAAAATTGGAATACTATAACTTCCTGACATTACAATGCACAAGGTAAAATAGAAATAGGACAAAGACATACTTTACAATTATATGGCATTATACAGTTAGAAAAGCATTTTATAAGTATTATAAAAACATTTTAGGTGTATTCTCTCACTCAATTTATGCAATAAACTCTATAGGGGAGTTAGGGCAGAGAGTTGTGTTTTTTTTTTCAATCAATATAAGCTTTTAAATAGACAAACAAACTGAGATTCAGAGAGCCTGAACATATGTTCCCCAAACTCCATCATGCAGAAGAGCTCTCAATCTCTCTCTCTCTCTCTCTCTCTCTCTCTCTCTCTCTCTCTCACGCACGCACACTTGCATGCATGCACACATACACACACAAATACATGCACCGGGCTGAATCTGTATAGGTATATCAGGATTATTGAATTAGAAAATGGAAATAATAGAGCTTAATAATTGAGTTCAAATCCATTCTTAAACACTTACTAACTGGATAACTGTGGTTATCACTTAACCTTTGTTTGCTGTAGTTTTGACAACTGCAAAATGGGTATGATAATAGTACCTCTTCTCAGGACCACTGTGTGGCTCAAGTAAGATATGTGAAAATTATTTAGCACAGTTCCTGATACATTTTATATAAGTATATGGATATAGGTAGACACCCTTACATTTATGTAGACACATGCACACACACACATATATGTAAATATTTTTATAAAGTAACAAATAAATATAAATATATCATTTTAGTAATCTATGAACAAATTCAGTTCTATAAATGTGTGAAGCATTAACATCACTTTAAAAAGGTAGGCACGAATAAGACATTCATAGGGTACACTACATTTGTATGAAAGCCATATGATTTCATTAAAAACCATAAAAAAATTACATGTGCAGGAAGTTTTAATTTTGTTGTTGCTTTGATTTTTTTTTAAGTTAAAAGATAGAGTAAATATAGATACTGAAATGCTTATTATGGAAAAGACCCTAGAACACAAATTATGAGAGATGAATGGTAAGGATAGAAGGAACCTTCACATATTTTATGTTAAAATCTGAAAGATTTTTAAAACATGGAATGTGAGAAGTAGAAGGGACTCTGGAACACTGAATGTTAGATCTGACAAACGTCATAGGAGTTAACAGGGGAAAGCATTTTAGAACATAGAACATTAAAGCTGTATAGTACCTTATAACATGGAATAGTTTTGGCTGAATGGAATCTTATAATATTAAAACAAATGTCAGTCTGAAGAAATATGATAACCCTACCTAACATTTTGATAGTACTTTAGGGTGTCTTTACACAGAGTTTTCTGCACAACAATTCTATGAAGTAGGCAATCCACTTGGTAGCATTTTTCACACTACGGATAAGAAAACTTAGGCTTATACACTTAAAAGTACAAAAATATTAATTTGTAAAGTCAATACTAAGGACCAAATTCAATTCAATAAACATTTACAGACTAATATGCCATGCCTAAACATCTGGAAGATAAAAGTGAAAATCAAATAGTCATGGATCTTTGAAAAGAGTTAAATTTTCCTTGGGCACGAAAAGCTTTCTTACTCTCACTCCAGTGTTTCTCTCCATTGCCCTATCAATGATGGTGTGTGTGTGTTCGTCCTTCGTTGTCGAAGAAGACCATGCCATCAGAGAAATAATGGCATGCCTTGCACTTGACTTTGTTTTGAGTGAGGGAGGGCTGTGCAGGTCACCAGCTTCACTCCTCCTCCAGAGTCATCTGAATCCAGTGACCAGATATTCATCAGGATGACTGGAGATGACCCAGGATACACTGGGAGACCTTGGGCCCTTTAGGCCAAGGTTTTTGCAGGTACTCACTTAAGGTGAAGCAATGCCCATTCATTGAATAGACCTGTTCAAGAAACAGCCAGCATGTGGCCCCTTTTAATGAGGCAAAGAAAAATGAAGACATTCCACTGGAAGGGAAACAGCAACTGTTACTCTTGATAATTACATTAAAACTAGGAGGGTCCAGAGGAGCCCTTAGGCAGGGGCCCATTGGTGTCCCAGTTTCAGAGTGCAATAGGTTTACGGTTTGGGGAGAGGACAGGGCAGGACAGGGGAAGGGAAGGGGAGGGGAGGGGAGGAGGAGGACAGGGGAGGAGAAGGGAAGGGAAGGAAAAAGGGCAGGGCTGTGCCGGTCACCAGCCTCACTTCTCCTCAGAGCCAATCTGAATCCAGTGACCAAATATTCATCAGGATGACTGAAGACGACCCAGGATGAGGCAGTTGGGGTTAAGTGACTGCCCAAAGTCACACAGCTAGTGAGTGTCAAGTGTCTGAGGTGACATTTGAACTCAGGTCTTCCTGACTCCTGCACTGGTGCTCTATCCTGCACTGCACCACCTAGCTGCCCAATGATGGCAATAGCAATGACGACAAGTATGACCACAAAAACCAAAGAAGAAAGAGATATTGACAGTGATGATGGCCATGGTGATGATGATAAATAAGATGATGCTATGGGCCATATCTATAATGCTTTTGATCAAGTAAATTTCCAGTGAGTGAACTTGTGCAGATTATCAAATGTTCTACAACTTGTAACCTTACAAAATTGGCTGTAAAATTGCGATATGAAATAACAAGTCTGGTTACTTAACTTTTATGTGTCAGAGACAGTAACTAAAGCTAGAACTTTATGCGTCTGTGTTGGACTCTCTTTCCACTACTATCTCACTATCTCGATGCTTCTACTATTACAATTCACATTTCTATAACACTTTTTTAATTGTCAAATGCTTTTCTCAGATCAATGAAATAGACAGAACCAAGACTATTATGGACATTTTATGGATGAGGAAACAACATTTAAGAATATTTAAACCTTTTATTATATTGTTCGTTATTTGCAAAGTTAGAACTGATAACTATGTTTCAACTTTCAAGAGACATGCTACAGTTAACGACAAAGAACTGTATTACCCAAGAAAACATTAGAAGAATTTGTAAACTGATTAAAGAAATGTTGAAATCTTCTTCCTTGTTTTTCATAACTTGTTATTAAATTATATATGTATATATGTGTGCATGTATATATATAATATACATATATATACACATTGTGTGTATGTATATATATATGTACATCTATATATCTATCTATGACCACATTATGAACGTTTGCCCTGTGTGAGTTCTCTATAAGACGGTCTTTTTAGAAAGCACATAGTTTACATTCAAACAATGAGGCCAGCCCATCAAAGCTGTGCTCTCTGAAGCACAGTTTGAATGCTTGGCAGTTTAGTTCAAGAAAGGACCTCAATGTCTGGTATGTTATATTGCCGGGTGATCTTCAGAATCTTCCTAAGACAATTCAGATGGAAGGGATTCAGTTTCCTGATGTGGTGCTGGTAGACTGGCAATGTTTCCCAAGCATACATGGTGTGTGTGTTTATCCTTCATTGACAAAGAAGACCATGTCATCAGAGAAATAATGACATGACTTACACTTGACATTGTTTTGAGTGAGGGAAAGCTGTGCAGGTTACAACAATGAGATCAGTACTATGGATCTGTTGACCTTCACTTTGGTAGTCAATCTAATAACTCTTCTCTCCTATACTTTCCCTTGGATCCTCCCAAGCACTAAGGTAGCTCTGACAATGCGTGCATCACCTCATCATCCAAGTGCCCATCCCTGGAAACAACACTACCAAGTGAACTTATCCAGCATTCAGAACTTCTCCATTTGATGTAACTGATGGTTCCATGTATGGATGGTATGGTGGTGGTTTATGGAACACTTGAATTTTCTTGGTGTTAATTATTAGGCCAAAATAAGCGCAAGCAGTGGAGAATTGATCTATACTTTGTTGCATCTCAGCTTTAGAAGCTACACTGAGTGCACAATCACCCCCCAACAGAAAGTCATGCACCAAAAATCCCCCCATTTTGGTCTTGGCTTATAGTCTTTCAAAATGAAGAATTTACCATCAGTGTGGCAAATGATATTGATGTCATATTCATTCTCAGTGAAAGTAATATAGAGATAGAGATAGAAATAGAAATAGAGCTAGAGATGCGTGTATGAAGATTTTTATCCTGTTTTTTTATAATTAGAGTTATATCTTCAAACAGTAACCCTAAAGGTGAAAGCAATATTTCTCTAAATGTTAGAATCTAATTTTCCAGTCTATATCTGTTAATGAATAGATAATTCAAAAGTTTTCATATAACGTCCTCCTATCCAAAATCTTCTTTTTACTCTAGTGCTCACTGAAATCTCCATTATGCACTTATACATGTAAATTTCCTTTGTTCCCAGTTAGTGAATTACCTGAAGTATAATTTCTATTCTTTATTTGCCAATGGATTATGTAAATTACATTTTAATTATATTTAAATAATCATAGCAAAACTTTTAAAGTCCTATGGATCTATCAGGACTTGAGAATGTCAATGGTTGGCATGGAAAATGTATTTAAATTGACAGGGACATCAATTTATCTGAAGAATAAATTAAAAGCTGCTGAATAACAATCCACAAGCTCCTTATGCAGTTTTGTTCAGTCTTAACATCTGAGTTCATTTTAATTGGCCCATTTATCTGAAGATGTGCCTTTCTTATTGGAAAGGTCTCTTCCCTTGGCTCTCTACCTGCAAGTTGCTTAATCTGGTTAGTGGAACAAAAACCTTCTGTCTTTGTTTTTATTGCTTCACATTTAATCTTGGATAATCACTCAGATTCTCAGTAATTATAACAAAGTTCTATGTTGCTTTATGTTTTACAGAGTGCTTCTTTTTATTCTTATAATAAATCTATGAATTATGCAATGTGGTTATCAATTTTTTTAATGGAAAAAGAAATTGTGACAAAAAAATAAAATGACTTGCCTCATCTGATTCTAGCTATTAAGTGACAGTCAGAATTTGAATCCACATAGGTCTCTTCACCCACTCCTGACTTACTGTTTGTTCTTTAATACTGAAGGGCCCCAGGACTACTCAGCACGTCTTGACTAACAGCTATTTAGACTCTCCCGCACCTAAAGTTAGCAATGGTTAACACCAACTTCGTGGGTATTAGAACGCTTAACTTTGAAAAATGAGAGATCAGTAGTTGAAGCTGAGATGAATGACTACGAAAAATATATTTCCTCTCGCTGAGTCTTAATTTTCTCATCTGAAAAAAATTGTTCTAATATTTTTGGCACTATCTATTTTACAACATTGTTAGGAGAAAAGTTCTTTGCAAATGGCAAAACTCATGTAAATGTTTCTTTATGTATTAAGCCCTAATTCTGTTTTTCTCAAAACTTGAAGTGCCCCTCTCTAACATGCATTGTGTATAATCTCATATTCTGCATTTATGTGTTGGACATATTGATATACACAAAGCAAGAGGCACTGAGGGGAATAAATCATGAAGATCTCTGAGCCAGTAAGGGCAGGCTTTAATCCAAACTTTGATACATTCTGGATGTATGACTGTGGGCAAACTTCTCTAATTCTCTCACTGACCCAGGTAACTCTCTAAGACACATGGTTGCAGAGCACCTACTGATTTGATTTGGTTAAGAAAATCCCATCGCTAAAAAAACAAAAACAAAACAAACTTTACACCATGGAAGCTTCATAAATAGACAATTCATCTAATAGATATTGGTCCCTTCATATATTAATTGGTGATTTCCTCTACTTTCAGAAAATATAATGAAAGGTGAAGGAGACACAAGAGGAATAGGGGTTACATAGATGTACATCTTTTAGTATAAAGATATAGATAAAGAATGAAACTTTGGCCTCTGCAGCCTGGAAACCTGAGAGTTTGGGAAAGCAGAAACTTAAGTTAGGAAGACAAATTAGGAGACTAATGTGTAGTTGTAGCAGCAAGCACCCTGATGCATCGAAGATGGCCTGCTAGCACAGATTCTTAGATCTGCCTTTCTAAAGGGAAAGCAACTTCTGAGGAGTCTTCTTTAATTACATACACCAATAGAGAAAATACAAGCAGAAAAATAAAGACCAACATACAGGACCTATAACTGTCTGACCATAAACAATACATATATCACAGATCAGTGGGCTGACCCAACTGTCTGACCACTACACACCTACATAGTTACCAGAGAGAGATGTACCAACATCTGGGTTTTCAAAGCTAGGTTTCTCCTTACTGGTTACCCAGAGGCACACAAACCTTCTACCAAAGAGTAAGCCCCAAAGCAAAACTTCACCTCAGAGTACATATACAGTTTTCAGAGCAGGAAGGCGTCATGACCCTTTTGACCCAGTGCCTCAGAAGAAATTATAAAAAGATGTGGACCTTCTTACAAAACAAGTTTCCCATAATCAAGCTTCCATTAACAGGATTCAGCTGAGGTCTCTTAATGGGTGGGGAAGATCTTTAACTCTTATTGTAGCAGTCCAAGTAAATGTTGAAGCCCTGAACTAGAATGTCTGTGAATAGACTAAGTGAAAAGTTACCCAAGATTAAGAAAATCTAATATTTAAATTCAGCTATTATGACTAGAAATTCCAGTGTTTCTTCTACTTTAGTGTAGAATAAAATTTCCCAATACCAATTAGCATTTTCCTCCAATATATTCTTATAGCTGTGTGTCTTTGTGCCTCTCTCTGTCTCTGTGTCTCTGTCTGTATGTGTGTCTCTCTCTGTCTGTCTCTCTCTCTCTGTCTCTCTGTCTCTGTCTCTCTCTCTCTGTCTCTCTCTCTCACTTCCTGGTTCTCCTTATCATACCTTATGAAGTTCAACAGTCACTCTCCAGCTTGATCCCACTGATGATGAGAACAAAATTTTTAAACTGCCTCACTTCAGTCCCACAACCCTTCCAAGGCAGCCTAGTTGCACTCCTCTATTTGCTGCAATGGGGTTACTGTAATTGTCAGTGTACATAACGATGGACTTAATTCTACTATATAGCTTAGAACTCCCAATCTCATGTTATTCATCAATCTTTTACTCCAGATCTGTATCACCATGTCCATCTATTTATTTCATTTTAAAAATCATATCTCTTTAATAAAAAATAAATATATTGGCATATATACAGAATTCAAAGCTTTAAAAACTATATCAATATTATAAGAAATGGCCCAAAGAATCTCTCTGGATATCAAATGATGGTTTTACACTTATCTATATGTTTTTTTGAGACTCTATTTTTGTCTTAATTTTCAGAATAATCCCTATCCAAGTTCCCTCTCTCCACACCAAAAATTTAACACACACATACCACCACCCCGCCACACACACAGGCATACACACCACAAGTGAAGAACCTAACAGGAAATAAAAGTTACTAAATCAATATTTATTCAATGTGAAAAATATCAGAATGTTAGAAATGAATATAACAAGATGGGGCACCATCATCATTATCACCATCATAAAAGTTAGACAAATAACATTATGTGTAGAAAGACTTTAGAATAGAGAAAATTCAAGATGTAAGTGACTTTTAACATTAAGAAATGGAAATGAATGGTAGACATGACAAAAAAAAAAACAATCATTTTGCTTCTAGAAATAGTCTTGTCCATAGAAATGCCATAGAAAATAATTATAGAAATAATCCTGTGCATTCCTATAATTTGCCAGATAAAGAAACTGAGACTCCGAGAGAGAAGATGACTTGCTCAGGTCACCAGATAGTGATCAAATGTCAAGACTAGATCCTAGTCTACTCTTCCTTGACCAGTGCTCCGTGTTTCCCTAATCCCACATTCTATGACTGAAATAATATGCAGCAGCCGGAAGCATAAATCAGGCTCAGACTCAATTTTTCTATCACATTTAGATGGTTTGCCTGCTGCTCAGTAAATTAATTGGAGTTCATTGTGATCTTTGTGTGTCCTCTGATCACCAAAGTAGTCCATTGCACAGCAGCCCCACGAGGTGGGAGGCCTGTTTTCTAAGGGCAGCCTGGGGATAGAAAGTCAAATGCTAGCAGAAGATGGATGCTTTCCTCAAGTGACAAATCGAGTTTCCTGGAGAAAGTTGCTGACTGCAATGTTCCTAAGTGGAACAGCTTATCTGCTCCTCCAGATGTTGTAATAATGACAGCTGCTTAGAGGAGCCTTGACAAGATGAAGGAAAGAGTTCACCAGAGATTCCAACCTGTTTGTCTTCCTGAAAATAAAGGCATGCTTGCTGAGATTCATACTGTGATGAGGCATGTAGACACAAGTTGAATTCAGGGAAATGTTCCATGTGGATTTAGAGGGATCCCATTTTAGATAGCATTAAAAGGACGAGCCTTTTCTTCCCAAGGTTAATAAATCTTTTCATTAGAAAGCTAAATATGGAATGACCTCTGGGTAATTATTCAAAATGACAAGATATCAGCCTGGTGTGACCACATTTGCAACAACTCAGGGAGTTGTCAAAAGAAATGGCCCAAGTAGGGCACCTAAATGATTCTAGCCCCTTGTCAATTTAGCGTTTCTCTGTTAGTATCAAAATTGAAAATATTTGTACATGTTTTCACAAAGATAATTGTTAAGACTTTCTTTGAAAGTGCCATTAGATAGAAAGAAAATATTCAGATAACAACTCTGCTAACTACCTTGTCGCGTGATCTTAGACTAGTCACTTTCTAGGTTTTATTGCCCTCAATTATAAAATGATGGCATTAAATTAGTTGACCAATAACTAAAGAATTTTCTAAATGTAATATTTTGCAGTTTATATTTCAAAGTTCTTCTTAATTTTAATAAGCCATATAGCATGTTCTAATAATAAGACCATCCCTAGATTGATGTCAATTACTCTATTAATAATGAGTATTCTCAAGTAGGCAAATTAATTAATCTTTATAAATAGGTAACATTTAGTAGATAAACAAAAGTATAATTTTAATTCAAAATTATGGATACTACTCACACCAATTTGTGTATATGCATATGTGTGTATATATATTATACATACATATGTGTAATATATATATACACACAAATATAATGTATACATATAGCATGCACATATATTTCCACCGAATTCAAACTGCATATACATGCCTTGTCATCATGTGAAAATCACATAGTATGCCTTTATTCTCAAGGACACAAAAAATTACAATCTCTGGTGATCATGATACATGTATATGTAAAAATATGTTCTAAAATTACTAATGAAGAAAATCAAGGAAGCTACCTCTCTAATCAGCCAAATGTTGCTCTCTTGGAATAGTTTACATTATTAACTTTTCTCATATAAATGAAAGCTTTCAATATCCACATTCTAACTAGTTTGCAGAATCAGGGTGACTTGTTGGGTTGTTTTGTTTTGTTTTTTATTTCTTTTCCTCCCTGAAAGGGGGCTTTATTTTCATTAGCAGCTTGGGTTGTGATCATTTATATACTTTTCTAACGAGGTAGATGGTCAGATTTGCCAAATTTGTGTTCCATGCAGCCCAATTAAAATCAGGCAAGAGTGCAAACATGAGTTATCAGGATGTTCTTAATCAAATGGAAATGGAAAGGACTAATTAGGGAGACTGATGACCTTCATTAAATTCCTTAAAGAAAGCACGGCATTTAGCTTAATTTTCTGGATGATACTATTAAGATAGAACTTTTCAGAATAGGCAATGATATTTTAATGCTCAAAATTCATATGAAAACTTCTGCAATTGCATTGTTTTCACAGCCAAAATGTGCTTGGGGCATAAATCTTAGGGCTGCTGGTAGCATGCTGTTGTTATTTGTCCTTTGTTCTTGAAGACGACCATGATGTTTGGAAGGTGACACCATGACTTGGAAGTGAATTAGATTTAAGTTAGAAGGGGCTGTGCAAACTGACCAGCCTTACTTTCTCCTCTGGAGTCATCTGGGCCCAGTGGCAAGATGTAGATCATGATGAATGGAGATGGCCCTGGATTCAGTGGGAGACTTTGATCTTTTTAAGCTAAGATCTTCTCAGGTTTCATTTTGACTGAGGCAATGCCCATTCAGTGATGAAGACTATGTAAGAAATCATTATGGCACAGCAGTTTAAAAAAATAAACTATTCTTAGGTAGCATAGAAAAGAAAAGAAACTTTGAACCCCAATACTAATATGGTAATGGAGGCCAATAGGAGTGTAGCATACAGAAATCAATTTGTTGTTTGGTCATTTCAGACCTGTCAGACTCTTCATGACCACACATTGGAGTTCTCTTGGCAAAGATATGTAATAGCAATTTCAATGGAAAGATATTTCTCATTCATTAATAGGCTCATGTGATTTGCTTAAATCACCTGGAAGCCTAAGCCACATGTGATAGGATAAGGTTGCTGAACAGGTGGAATAAGAAGAGGGGAGCAGAACCAGGAGGGGGTGAGTGAGTGAGAGTAGACAGGGCAGAGGAGAGAGGATTCAGGCAGGCACAGAGAGGCTCAAGCTCATGAGTGTTTGGTTGTGAAAAGGCCCCAGGAGAAGGGGAGAAGTTTGGGAATCACTTTGCCCCTGTGGCGATCATGTTTATTGACATCTTGGCTACCATGATGGATTTAACTTGCTGGTTCTTGAATTTGACTTTCTGATGTCTCAATAAATGTTTTTCTTCTGCCTTCTACATGAAGAGTCTGTTATACTTTGCAATTGAGAACAATGCTGGCATATTCATAGTCACCACCAGTGCTGTGAATATTGCCTTGATGATACAAGATACTGTAGTGGATTGGAATTTCCTTCTCCAGCTCATTTTATAGATGAGGAACTGAGGTAAACATGGTTAAATGACTTGCCCACGGTTACACAGCTGATAAATGAGCCACCTAGCTGCCTTAGACAATCATGACTTTACAATTTTTCTATCTATAACACACTTAGATCACATTTCAAGTAATTGGTTCAGTTTTGGGGCCACATTTTAAGATGTTTATCAGTAAAGTAGGGGGCAGCCAGAAAACATTCAACCAGAACAACAAAGTTTTCTTAAGCCATTTGCATACAAAAGTCAATTAAAGGAACAATGTCACATAACCTGTAGAAAAGTACATAAAGGGAAGACATGATAACGATCTTAAAATACTGAAAGGTCTGTCATATGTTAAAATTATGAAAATTGTTCTGTTTAGCTACAGGCTGAAAAACTAAGGTGAGTTGTATGTAGAGAGGTAAATGCTGTGAAAAAGTGAAAACAGATGATAGGGGATGAATTTTAACAGTGTGTACATTTCAGATGAAGATTAGTTGATGACTTATGCAGTTTGTTATCACCAATATTCATTGTTTCAAAAGGGAGATTGTACCAGAACAGAAGTTCAAATATAGGCTTATAAAAGCTGGGAAATTGAATTAGAATATAATTAAGAAATGTTTAATAAAATAGAAAAGTGTAGTTCATGGCTTTTTTAGTCAATGTGTAACCCAAAAGCATTCATTTCTATTTGAATTTGACACCTTTGGACTTGAATACCTTTATAACTTCTATGACCTATAATTTTATGGCTCTTAGGCTTTAACACCAAGGCACTGGGAATTAGAACACAGTTCTGACTTCCACATTCTGCATGTGAAAAGAAAGCTGAGAGGGCTTAATGTTCCCTCCTATCCAGAATAATTTTTTTAAAAAAAATTTTATTGATATTCGCTTTTTCTTATATCACTAGAGTATCCTATGTATTATCCCTGACCCTCACCCGCCCAGATAGCCATCCCATAAGACAAACAGTACTTTTTGGAGAGCAAAAAAGTACATCTGATGAATACTTTGAGAAAGAAAGAAAATATGTCACATATGTAACACTTATGAACACCAACAAAGGGGTAGGTTGGGGGTGTCTTCTCAATGCTCTCCATCTATCACACTTGATCTTTATAATTTTGTTATATTTACATTATTATTATTTTGTGTATTGCTGTTATTTCCATTTACGTTGAAGTAGTTACTGTGTATGTTGTTTCCTTGATTTGGTTTACTTCATTCTGTATCAGTTCATAAAGATCTTTCCCTCACTCTGCATTCATCATACCCAGCATTTCTTAAAGCACAGCAATATCATATTGCTCAACTGATGGGCACCTACTTTGTTTCCAGTTCCTAGCTATTACATAAAGTACTGGTATAAATATTTTGAACAACTTGGGATGTTTTTCTTATCAATGATTTCCTTGGGGCATAAGGTTAATGCTAGTGTCACTAGTTAAAAGATTATGGGTATTTTAGTCAATTTCTTCGGGTAATTCCAAATGATTTTCTAAGATGGATGTACCATTTCACAGCTCCAATAGCAATGTATTAAGCATGCCTATCATTTCATAATCACTCCAATATTCACTATTGCAATTTTTGTGTCATTTTTGCAAATTTCCAGGGTTTGAAATTGTCAACTATTAAGTCATGACTCAGACACCAATTAAAGGTAAATAGTAATCTCTGTTATTACAAGAGAAAGCCAAAAGGCATCCATATTGGGTACTCCTTATACAAAGTAGAGAGAGGCCCAACAGTTCAGACAAAACCTTGGGTATTTTTATATTACAGTAAAAATGGGAGATTACAGGTGATGAGGAGGGCAAGTTCCTTCTAGACTAGAGGTAGAGCTAGACTATAGAGGTAGATGCCCTTGTTTATCTGAAAATTCTCAGCTGCACAGTTTATCAGTCTGATACAGATTGACTTGAGCCTGTCTTGCAGATTGTAAACTTCAAAGGTACTGAATGTTCTGTTAGAGTTGAAAGTTGACGAGGATCGCTGTTATGTCAGCTTAGGTGCCTTAATCATTGTCTTGTTTCGAGGGCCCTGTATACCCTGGGTCCAGTACCTCTGAAAAATAGGGCAACTCAAGAAAACATGTTAAAGTTAGTTTAAAGTTATATTCACAAGGTGAAACTTTAGGGTTGTTTTGATTTTAATTTCTTTTATTATTAGTGATTTGTAGCATTTGTTAAATGTATTTATGAATACACTGCCATTCTTTTAAGAAATATTTGTTTATATTTTTTGATAATTTATCTGTTTGAGGATGACTATTAATGTTTTATACAAAAACACACATACACACAAGCACAAACACACACACACATATATGCGTTTGTGTGTATGTATGCATAAACATATGCGTATATGCGTGTGTGTTTATACACACATATAAATACATAGCTAGCTAGATATATATCTTGGATACCAAACCTTTTCAGAGAAATTTGATGCTAAAATTCCCCCTACCACTTGACCACTTTCCTTCTTATCTCAGATACTTTAATGGTGTCTGTAAAGAAGCTGTTCAGTTTAAAATTTCCTTTCTGTTGTAAACATAATGTATTCTTTTAATTATTTTATTCTAATCATTTTCTTTAAAGTAGACCCTTTCCTATTGGCTTTCTTCCCCTCACCTCTCTTCCCCGTTTTTCATTTGATAACCCCTTTCCTTTTATTTTTTTTTCTTTTTGTCAATTTCTTTTTCACTCTTCTTTTTCCTGGGTTATATGTTTATTTCCCTTCCTTTTTACTCTCTCAATCAACTCTTTCTTTTCAGCTAGTTCTGTTCTTTACTTTTTTAAATTTCATTTTTGTGCCCCTTTCCAAAAAGGATTTCTCTCACACCCTTCACTATCCATTCTCCCTTTCTATTTACTATAAACTCATTATTCTATGAATTATAGTGCCTAAAATTCTTTGATCTTTATCTTTTCTGTATTATAAACGCAATCAAAGAATCTGAAGTATACATTCTAAGAGACTCTCCCTTATAGATGGTTTTAGCCTTGTAGGGTTTGCCCCATAGATTCCTCTTTTCTATTGTGCCTTACATCCAGGACAATGCCAGTTATTACTGGTATCAGAAAAGAAAATGTCCCGTGATAGGGCTGTTCTCTTACCATGTGCCCAATTGTGGAACCCAACACTGATCTATGCCCTCTCTTGTTGATATATTTTTCTTCATTTAACTGGCAATCTACTATCTTTGTCCATGCTCTCCCACTCCTCCAAGCACCAGTGCCTTCAGGGGTTACAATTCTCCCCCTCATAGGACAAGTAGACCTTTCAAACACCAAATCTCTCAGAACTCATCCAGTATAAGTTAGGTCCTCATTTCTTTTTAATAACCATTTCTCTTCACCAATAGAATAATTCATCAGAGAACCTCCTTCCTCCTCCAGAGTAAGACCTCATTCCTTCTCCCCAGACCCTTTTTTAATCTTTCCTTATCCTTATGACCCATTCACCTGGAGGCTTTCTTTTTTTTCTGAAAAAACAAACAAAAAGAAACAAAACAAATGTCATCTTACCCTTATTGCTGTCCAATAATTTGACACTAGAACATCCTTCCCTGCTCTATGTCTTCTCTCCCTTCCAAATACCCTCTCATGTTGCAATAAAAGAAAATACCCATAGGCAGACTGTCAATCGAGCTCTGTCCATTAAACCCACTATCTATCTCTTCATTATTACCACTTTGACATTTCCACTTTCTCCTCTGTATTTTTGGGCACATTTAGAAAGAAGTCTCTTACTGGCCTCTGTTGCTTCTCTCATTTTTATTGTCCTTTTGTTGCTTTCATGCACTCTTCTTGCACTTCTGCTGTTTGGATTACCTCCAAGGTAAACTCTCCAGTTATATTATTCTTTCTAAAAAATGTTTCAGACTCTTCTCTATTATTGAACTTCCATATTTTATCCTATTATGGTTAAATTCAGGTTTTAAGGCTAGGTCAGCTGGGCTGCATCCAGAGCTCCATTGCTCTTCAAAACACATTATTCTATTTCCTCCTCCTTTTTCAAGAGGATATTTAATAAACTTGTGTAATTTGACTATTCTTTCCTTTATATTTGAAGATCTTACCCTTGATAGCTTGTAGAACTTGTGATTTCTACATTGAAATTGTTAAATTTAGTTATTATGTGTCTTGGAGCTTGAAGCCTTACTTCCTTTTCCAGTTGAAATTTATTTGCTATGTTTGGAAGTTCTGGTCGGTTCTCTTCCCTTGTTTCTTTCATTATGGTGCTAAGGTTTTGGGGTTTTTTTGTTTGTTTGCTTGCTTTTTGTTTGCTTTATGATTTGGTTTTGGCTTTCCATGTTCTTCTGGGAAATCTATGATCTTCAGATTGTCTCTGTACATTCTGCTTTCAAGTTTAATATATATATATATTTTACACAGTGAGCATATTTTATATTATTGCTGTTATTTTTTGCTTCTTTTCTTTTATATTGTCTTTCTTGTCTGTGAACTTGGATTCCCAACTTATTTTATCTTTTGTTTCTTAGATGAGTCATTCAGTTACAGCAGATCCAAGTTTATCTGTTTTGCTCATTATTTTTATTGGACAGTAATACACTGTTCACCAGCTTAGATTTTGGCCCAACTTTGGGGGGTTGAAACTAACCCCAGGTGGAAATTAGGTTTTTCTCTCAGGCTTGGTTGATTGCTGCACAGCCCTCCCTTTATATTCATGATGCCTTGTCCTTAGGACCTGCCCTGCTCCCATTATTTCTTAGTTTTCTGAACCAGAACCAGCAATTCAGAACTTTGTAGGGTTAGCATCTTCAGTTTGCTTCTCAAATGACATGGACTTTTGTTCCAGAAAGCTTATGGCAAAGCTAATTTTTGAATCCTTAGAGTAAAGTTTACTATGCAGTGTAAGGAGACAAGGGATAAAATTTAGTGTAAACCTGTTTCATGTCATTGAGTGCACTGGTACAACCTCACCTCCAGTAGCATGGGTTGGGGGAGGTAGGGGTACTGAGTGAGCTGCAATTTAATGAACAGCAGTTTCTGCATTTTTTCCAAATTTATTAATCTGTTTTCAGTTTTCAATAATCATTTCCATAAGTTCTAAATTTTCTCACTCTATTCCTTCCTCCTTCCCCAAGACAGCATGCAATCAAATATGGGTTCTATATATGCATTCCTCTTAAATATATTTCCACATTAATCATGCTGCAGGGAAGAACTAAAATGAATGGGAGACACCACGAAAGAAATAAAACCTAATACAGTAGAAAATAGTCTGCTTCGTTCTGCATTCCACCTCCATAGTTCTTTCTCTGGATGTGGATGGCATTTTTCATCATGAGTCCTTGGGAAATGTTTTGGGTCCTTACATTTTTGTGAAGGGCTGTAGTCTATCAAAAACAGTTCTCACACACTATGGCTGTTACTGTGTATAAGGTTCTCTTGACTCTGCTCACTTCACTCAGCCTCAGTTCATATATGGCTTTTGAGGTTTTTCTGAAGTCTGTCTGTTCATCATTTCTTATAGCACAATAGTATTCCATTGCATTTGTATCCTACAATTTGTTCAGGCAATTCCCAATTGATGGGCATTCCCTTGATTTCCACTTCTTGGCCACCAGCTGCTATAAATATTTTTGTAAATGGGGATCCTTTTCCAATTTTATGATCTCTTTGTGTTACAACCCAAGAAATGGTATTGCTGGGTCAATATATACATTTTATAGCCCTTTGGACTTAACTACAAATTGCTCTGTAGAATGGTTGGATCAACTCACAGCTCCACCAGCAAAGAATTAGTGTTCCAACTCTCCCACATCTTCTCCAACATTTATCATTTTTCTTTTATTTTGTCATGTTAGTCTGATAGGTATGATGTGGTACCTCAGAGTTGTTTTGATTTGTATGCCTCTAATCAATAGTGATTTAGATCATTTTTTCCTATGAATATAGCTTTAAGTTGTTCCTTTGAAAACTGTCTGTAAATACCCTTTAACTATTTATCAATTGGGAAATGACTTGTATTCTTGTAAATTTGATCCAGTTCTCTGTATAATTTAAAAATGAGGCCTTTATCACAGATAATAGTTGTAAAAGTCTTTTCCCAGTTTTCTGTTTCTGTCCTAATCTTGGCTACCTTGTCTTTGTGCAAAAACTTTTCAATTTGATATTTTCAAAGTTATCCATTTTGCATTTCATAAAGTTCTCTTTCTCTTGATTGGTCATAAATTCTTCTATGCTGTTTAAATCTGACAAATAAACTTTTCCCTGTTCCCCTAGTTTGTTTGTAGTATCAGCCTTTGTAGTTTGATCATATAGCAATTTGGACTTTATTCTGGTATGCAGTGTCAGGCATTGATCTATGCTCAGTTTCTGCCATGCTATGTTCCAGTTTTTGCAGCAGTTTTTCTAAACAGTTAGATCTTATCTCAGAAGCCAACTTCCTTGGGTTATCAAAGAATAGTCATTGACTACGGTGTCTTCTGTACCTAACCTATTCCACTGTTCTCCCCCTCCATATTTTAGCCAGTACCAAAGTGATTTTGGTAAGTACTACAGTGTATTCCAATTTAACATCTACCTTTCCTAGAATATCTTTTCATTAATTCTCTTGATAATCTGAACCTTTTGTTCTTCCAGATGAATTTTGATTTTATCTTTCTAGCTATATAAATTACTTTTTGGTAGTTTGATTGGTGTGGCAATGAATAAACAAAGTAATTTAGGTACAATTATCAGTTTTATTTCATTACCTTGGCCTACGATGAGTAACTGATATTTTGTTTTTCAATTATTTAAATTTAGATTAATTTGTGCTTTTTTTTCTTGTTTACCTTTTCATGTCTCTCTTGAGTAGTGTAGTTGTAGACTAAGTTTCTATTGAGCTCTGACCTTTTCATCAGAAAGGTCTGGAAACCCATTATTTCATTGAATATTCAACTCCTTGCCTGAAAGATTATACTCATTTTTTCTGGGTAGTTGATCCTTGCTTGTAGTCCAAACTCCTTTACCTTATGGAATATCATATTCCAATCACTATTATCTTTTAATATGGAAGCTGCAAGGTCCCGTGTGATCCTGATTGTAGTTCTTCAATATTTGAATTGTTTCTTTTTGACTTTTTTCAGTATTTTCTGCTTGACCTGATAATTCTCAATTTTGGTACAATATTCTTTGGCATTTTCAATTTCAGGAGTTCAGGAATTCTTTCAATGACTATTTTGCCCTCTGTATTTAGGACCTCAGGGCAGATTTTCTTGATGATTTCTTGGAAGATACTGTCTAGGCTCTTTTTTCGTCATGGTTTTCTGGTGGTTCAGTAATTCTTAGATTTTTCTCCCCTGGATCTATTTTCCACTCAAGTTGTTTTTTCAATTAGCTATTTTACCTTTTCTTCCTTTCATTCTTTAGATTTTATTTGACTGATTCTTGATATCCCATAGAGTCATTAGCTTCTACTTGCCCAATTCTGATTTTCAAAAAAATTGTTTTCTTCAGTTAACTTTTTGTACCTCCTTTCCATTTGTCCAATTGATCCTTCTAAGGAGTTATTCTCTCCACTTATATTCTCCACTTAGGTTTTGTACATTCTTATCCTTTTGACCAATTTTCCTTTTTTAGGCTTTTAAAGTGGATCTCTTGATCTGGGGCACAGGTGGCTCTGTCTCACATTTCTTGTCCTGAAAGTTAGGGGCTTGGTTTTGTGTTCTATGTCCTATGGTTCTTTCAGATTGAAGCTATATAATGCTGCAGCTGTGTTTTGGTGTGGACAAGGTCCAGGTCAGGTGAAGTCTGAGTTTTCCCTGAGTTACGCTGAATCTTATGGAGTCTGGTATAGGGGAGGAGTGGTCTGCCCTCTCTAGGTCTCCTCCTCCCCTAGGACTGTGCTAGAACATATGCAGGCTCAGCAGTTGGTAAACTCCCATCTGCAGTGGTGTCTGATCAATTACCCTGGCTGTGTTTAAAGCACACCTAGGGACCTGGTGTTGATGCTTACTGGCCTTACCCCCTTGGGACTCAGGATCTCCTGCAGGTCTGCTGAGGTGGAGCTTGCTGGGATACCTCAGGTCCTACACTGGTCCCCTGCAGTCACAGCAAGAGGGACCCCTCCCTTGGATCTCACTAGCCTCCAGCACTAAAAGACTGCTGTACCCTTTCTGCTGGCCCCACTCTTCCTGGATTGTTTTTCTGAGGCAACATTCTCTTGGTATTTCACGGTCAACATGGGAGTGTGAGAGCACTTGCAGTTTACTCTACCATCTTGACTTCTGGTAATTAGGCTTCTGTATTTTTAAAAACTTTTTTCCCTTTTCTTTTGGATTCTAGTTGCCCTAGGCCATAAAAACAGCAGAAGTTGTTTTGTCTTTGGTGTCTAATTTCTGTTTTAGAGAGGTTTAAGAGGCCACAATTTAGGGAAAAAAATGTCTAATATAACATCTTTTTGCTCACATGATCTGGAAGCTTAAATGTTGTCTATTTTCCAGTGACTTTATGTAGTTTCTTATGTCATAAGTTTGAATTTTATGTGCAATAGGTAGTGTGTTTCTCAAGTCACATTTTCCCAATGAGTCTTTGAGAGCATAGGATTGATAGCTGAAAGGGACTGTCAAAGATTTTTTTTTTCATGATCACCATAGTGCCATCTTTTACTTTATGCCAGTGAGAAAATAGGCAAGTGGAGAGTGCAAAAATAATTGCCCAGAGTAATACATTCCCCAATGCAACATGGGGAACATAAATCAGTTTTCCTGACTGTCAGTCAATGATTTTTCCTTACAAACTAGTGTATATTCTACCTTATCAGAATTAAGGACTGAAATTTGGATCTCTGGAATTCAATTCACCAACAAATTGCAAGCTTGGGCAATTCACTTAACGTTTAGCAATGTTGATTATTTTAATTGTACACTGAGAACTCAACAATCTCTAAATTCATTGTCAAGTTTAAATTTCTCTATTTTTAGTTATCCATATCATAAGGTTAAATCACATTTTCTGTAATCTCAGATACTTGCATTGCTAATAATGTATATTTTATCATTGTATCATTTTGTCTTATGTGTGCTGATATTTACTATCCTATTTCCTTTTAAACTATAACATTTAAAATTACATCATTCTATTTATGTGTTTTTTAGTATTTATTTTGGATTTTGGATTTATTTTTAACACACATTTTGAAAATTCATTTATTCAGGTTCAAAGTAGTAGAATAAAGATGGAAAGAAAACTAGGGAAAGTGTCATATACTAATGTTACATTTCATTCATTCCATTGCTTTGGAAATTAAATACACACACACACACACACACACACACACACACACACACACACATATATATATATATATATATATATATGCAACCCAGGCTACAAGGCTGTTTACCATTATGAGGATTTTGAGTCATATAAATATGCACAGCTCTTTTCTAGACAAGGATATTTCCTCTGCTGAAAGAATTAACACATGCAAATTTAAACTTGACTCACCCCTGTAATGACCCTGATTCTCAAGATTTTGATGGAATTAGACTTTTGAAAATGAATCAGTAAGAGTCTTCCTTTTTTTAAAGATGTAAAGATTATTTTGAAGTTATTATTTAGGTTTCCAAGAAACAGTTCTAATTTTTTCATAATAATCATCTGCCTCCAGGGGACAAATGAATCAGTAACATGAACCATGGGTGATTGCAGCAGGAGGAATTATGATTGTGAAGTGAACATATGTGTCACAGTTGGAACTGAATGCCTGCTTAGAGCCCCAGGGTTTTCTATATGGCTGGCCTTGCAACTTCCTTTTGTGATTTCACAGGTAACAGAGAGTACTCATTCATTCAACAGTCATGTATTTAGCACTTAGGGGTGTGAGTTGCTAGGATAAGTGCTGGGGCACCAATTTAGTATTTTCATAGTACATGGTCCTTGTCTTCATGGGTCTTACAGATTTTAAAGGGATAAATTATAATCATCAACAACTACAAGATAGTATTATTCATGAGAGAAGCGATATCCAAGAAGATAAGTATCAGTGAATGTTTAATGGAAGAAATGACATTTATGTTTGACTTTAAAGTATAAAAGGGAAGTCAGCAGGAAAGAAATGAGAAAAAAAATTGGAATATAGGAAGCAGTCATAATAGAAGAATTGCCAAAGGAGAGTTCAGGGACTTTTCTGGGGATTGATTCTAGTCCAGTTTCCCTGGGTATCAATATGGAGGTATAAAGGTCAGTAGTGTGAAAAGAAAGTGTGAGGGGGGATGCTTTGATATCAAATTATAAAGGTTCTTAAATGCCAGGAAAATAATTTTGAAGTTAATTCGCTAGGGAACAGGTTGATACAAAAAAATCTGTCAAAAACTATGATATGGCTAGTGAAAGTTTGAAGAGTGAGTTGGAGGGAGTGAGAGTAAATGAAGGAAAATCTTTATGAAGTTATTGCAATAGTTCAGTTTGGTTGAGGAATTCTTATACCAGAGCACTAACTGTGCAAATAGTGAGCATTTCACATAATTTTATCTGCTGGTTTTGCTATTAAGTGCTTTGAATATATAACATATTTGGGAATTAAAGTAACACTTTTAAGTGTTAGCACGTATCAAATTGGCACCCAGAGATTTGTTTTTAGAATTTCTTATCTAATAATCTATTTGCTACAATACTATTTTATAAATGATAGATATGACAGATATGGAGAAGACAATAAAAAAACAGCATTTAATTTGAAGAGATAGAAGAAATAGAAAAAAAATTAAGTTTCTAATATGGGATATTAATCAATGGTGGTGCACAGATAGGTAAAGGAGGGTTTTGGGGGAAGGGAAAGAGCCAAGGGAGGGAAACCTGTGGCATTGAGACCGTGTGTAGCCTCCTACACCCTCAAGGGAGGCCCTTTGACTGAATCTAATTTCTTTTTTTGTTAAATATAAATTTATTTATTTAACTTTTTACATTAATTTTCACAAAATTTTGGGTTCCAAACTTTCTCCCAATTAATCCCCTCCCCCCCACCCCAATACACTGAATATTCTAATTTTCTCTATCACCAATCTTTCCTCGCTTCTATCATCCTTCCCTTCCCTTGTCTCCATCTTCTCTTTTGTCCTATAAGGCCAGATGACTTTCTATTTCCCATTAACTGTATTTCTTATTTCCTAGCAGCAAGAACAATATTCAACAGTTGTTCCTAAAACATTGGGTTCCAACTTCTCCCCAATCCCTCCCTCCCCACCCATTCCCTTTGGGAAGGCAAGCAATTCAATATAGGCTGTATCTGTGTAGTTTTGCAAATGACTTTGATGATAGCCATGTTGTGTAAGACTAACTGTATTTCCCTCCATCCTATCCTGTTCCCCATTGTTTCTATTCTGTCTTTTGATCCTGTCCTTCTCCAAGAGTGTTGACTTCAAATTGCTCCCTCCTCCCATTGCACTCCCTTCCATCATCCCCCCCCACCCTGCTTATCTCCTTCTCCCCCCACTTTCCTGTATTGTAAGATAGTTTTCATACCAAAATGAGTGCGCATTTTATTCATTCCTTTAGTCGAATGTGATGAGGGTAAACTTCATGTTTTTTTCTCAGCTCTCCTCTTTTTCCCTCCACTAAAAAGTCTCCTGCTTGCCTCTTGATTGAGATATAATTTACCCCATTCCATTTCACCCTCTCTCCTCCCACTACATTTCTCTCTCACCATTTGCCTTAATTTCTTTTAAGTTATGGTCCCATCCTATTCAATTCACTCTGTGCTCTCTGTATGTGCGTGCATGTATGTGCATATGTGTGTGTGCGTGTGTGTGTGTGTGTGTGTGTGTGTGTGTGTGGTCCCACAAAATACCCAAATACTGAAAAAGTTTTAAGAGTTACAAATATTGTCTTTCCCTGTAGGAATGTAAACAGTTCACCTTTGGTAAGTCCCTTATGACTTCTCTTTGCTGCTTACTTTTTCATGCTTCTTCTCATTCTAGTGTTTGAAAGTCAGATTTTCTTTTCAGCTCTGATCTTTTCATCAAGAATGCTTGAAAGTTCTCTGTTTCATTGAAAGACCATATTTTCCCCTGAAGTATGATACTCAGTTTTGCTGGGTAGGTGATTCTTGGTTTGAGTCCTAGTTCCTTTGACTTCTGGAATATCCTATTCCACGCCCTTCGATCCCTTAATGTAGAAGCTGCTAGATCTTGAGTTATCCTGATTGTATTTCCACAATACTGGAATTGTTTCTTTCTAGCTGCTTGCAAGATTTTCTCCTTGACCTAGGGAATTCTGGAATTTGGCCACAATGTTCCTAGGAGTTTCTCTTTTTGGACCTCTTTCAGGCGGTGATCGATGGATTCCTTCAATACTTATTTTGCCCTCTGGTTGTAGAATATCAGGGCAGTTATCCTTGATAATTTCATGAAAGATAATGTCTAGGCTCTTTTTTTGATCATGGCTTTCAAGTAGTCCCATAATTTTTAAATTGTGTCTCCTGGATCTATTTTCCAGATCATTTGTTTTTCCAATGACATATTTCACATTCTCTTTCATTTTTTCATTCTTTTGGTTTGGTTTTGTGATTTCTTGGTTTCTCAGAAAGTCATTAGCTTCCATCTGTTCCATTCTAATTTTGAGAGAACTATTATCTTCAGTGAGCTTTTGAACCTCTTTTTCCATTTGGCTAATTCTGCTTTTGAAAGGATTCTTCTCCTCATTGGCTTTTTGAACCTCTTTTGCCAATTGAGTGAGCCTATTTTTCAAGGTGTTATTTTCTTCAGCATTTTTTTGGGTCTCCTTTAGCAAGGTATTGACCCATTTTTCATGCTTTTCTTGCATCTCTCTCATTTCTCTCCCCAGTTTTTCCTCCACCTGTCTAACTTCATTTTCAAAATCTTTTTGAGCTCTTCCATGGCCTGAGACCACCAGACATCCACCTTGGATGCCTGGGATACAGAGGCCCCAACCTCCATGTCTTTCCCTGATGGTAAGAATTTTTCTTCGTTATCAGAAATGAATGGTGGGACCATCTGTCTCCCAAGAAAGTAGCTTTCTGTGGTCTTATTTTTCTTCCCTTTTCTGGGCATTTTCCCAGCCAGTTACTTGACTTTTGAGATTCCTGTCCACCCCTGCCTAGATCAACCCAGCTAGTGCTTGGGGTCTGAGATTCAAATGCTGCTCCCCAGCCTCAGGGCTATCTGTGGTGGGAGCAGCTGCTATTCAATGTGAGCTTAAGTTCTGGTGCTCAGGTGGGGGCAGGGCTGCCTCTCAGGCTCAGTTCCCTCAGAGGGTTTATGCAGAGACCTTTGTTAATGGCCCTGAGCTCCTGCCTGGTGCTGCCTCCCGGGGGGGCCCAAGTCACAGAGACACCCCGCTCCCCTCTCGGCCAGCCCGGAAGTCTTCCTCACTGACCTGGAGTGTCTGTGGGTGGTGGGACCTTCCCAGCCACTGGAGGTTCCCTCCCTGAAGCCTGCTTAGATCTGCTTCTCTCTGGCTGTGCGGCTAGGGGTGCGTAGGGGTGGGCTCCACTGTCTGGAGTGCTACGGACTCCTGGGGATGGCTTTCCAGGGCTCTCTGGAACGGAAATCTCTTCCACTGTGTTTCTGCGCGGCTTGTACTGCTCCAGAATTTGTGGGGGAGTTCTTTTTACAGAAAATATATGGGCTGTGGTTTGGAGCTAGCATACGTGAGTCTTTCTACTCTGCCATCTTGGCTCCTCCCCGACTTAATCCAAATTTCACAGAACAAATTATTTCATTGAAAATTAATATACCTTTTTCAAAGAGCTCTCTTTTTTTTCAGGTTGATACTGACATTATATATATATACATATACATATGTATATGTATGTATGTATGTATGTATGTATAGTTAGTTAGTTAGTTAGCACAGCCCAGTGTGTAGAGATTTGGAGACCAGAGCCTAGAGAACAATAAAATACTCAGAAATTACAACTAAAATTTGCAATCATTTGCAGAGAGGGAAGGAAGAATTAGTAAAAATCATATAAAAAAATAAAGATAGAAGAGGAATAAGTGAGAACAGCAATTGTTTACCTGGTACCTCCCTCATTAGATTATGAGCAATTTGATGGCAGGATATTTTTTTTGTTACTGATTTTTTTTTTTTTAAACCTTTCTATGTTAAGTGATACAAAGTTACTGAAACGTTCCAGAAAGTTAAATCTTTGTTGATTGGCCATTTTGAAGAAAATGATAGATCCGTAAGGGTCAGTCCTTTGGAGCCTTAATTTCCTGCGGATATCCCTTTATTCAGTCTCCCACCAACTCCAAGATCTCTGAATTTAAAGCCTTCCATAGGGAAAAATCAATCGATCTATAAAACATTAGCTCATTAAGTACTTCCTATATATCAGATTCAACTCCCAAAAATGTAAATAGGTCTTTATCTTATGTGTGGCTACATATAGTGTGCATCAAATTGACACCTCAGACATAAGGAGAAAGCATATAAAGCTGTCTGCAAAAAGGTAGCAAATGAAATTTAGACAACTCAGGTGAATACAGTTTTGCAGCACTACTCCTTCAAAGGAATAGAAAATTCAGATTCAGGTAATTCTTCTTAAGCACTACCAAGACTCTAGTATTTTAGGTGTCTTATCTAAGTCAAATCCAGTTGGAGTCTATGGAGTAAGGAGGAGTTGGAAATACCTCATCTTTAGAATTCCATGCCAAGAGGAACTGGGTGGGTCCCTTGTCACAAGAATGTAAGGAAAAAGAGTTAGACTTTTGTCCATCACACAGGGAAGTTTCTTAAGAACTATTCATTACCCTGGTCAAATACCATATCATATCATAACCTATACCATATCATGACATGATATACCATATACCGTATAATGTTATATATTATGTCACATTATATTGTATTAAATGATTTTATGTTATGTTGTATAATATTTGTATCTGTAAACAAAATACTATGTTAATATATAAAATATTATGAGCCATGCCCATGCTTCACATCTTTATGGGTTTGCATAAATTAGTGATCCCTGTCATTTTAAGAGGCAACCTAGCTAAATGAAGTGTGGGAGTGTCTTGGGGAGGTAGAGAACAGCAAAGTCCTCAAGTCCACCTATCAAGCCTGGTCATAGCTCAATTCCTCTTTAAGCCCTACCATTTCCTGCTTGTGTGACCTCACATTACTTCATACTCCATGATCTTCGGGTTACTTAGAAAGGTGATGCAATCATACTTTACTTGAATTCTAGATACTAACATAAGGTCTAATAGTCTAAGTAATATTTAGGAAGTCTTTCACAAGTAGTTATTGAATAGTCAGTGAAGGAATGTGAGGCAAGTGATTGTAAATATGAGTTATGTTAAGAGCTACAAAACACTCTATATAGGGTACATCCTTCCACCATTCTAATAGTCCTTTTGAGAGATGGATTATCAATGTTGTTATCCATGTTTGAAGCTGTTGAAAACTAAGCTCAGAGCAAAGAGATTTGTCCAAAATAACACAGAAGGTCATGTGCCAAGTCTGTAGAAAAAGATTTGAAGTGAGGTCTCTGACTGAAATCTGATGAACTCTTTCCTCTGCTAAACTAATATTAAGGATAATGGTGGCTAGGCTAAGTTATTAGGTGGTGCAGTGGAGAAAGCACTGCTTATGGAGTCAGGAAGGCCTCAGTTCAAATCCAGTCACAGATGTGATGTGAACTTTGGCAAATCACTTAACTTTTATCTGCCATTTTGTCCTCTGTAAAGCAAGGGTAATAATTGCACTTCCTTCCCAGGGTTACTATGTGAATAAAATGAGAAAATACTCACAAAGCATTTGACAAACCTTAAAACATTATATAAATGATAGTCATTGGTAATATCATTATCATTATTAAAGGAATTAGCAGAACCTTTAACCAAATTGAGAAGTGATGCTGCACATTGGTCAACTAGATAATCTAATCTTTGGAGGCAATCTATTCTGTATCAAAGGTCCCTGACAAGAAAGACAGTAGATTGACTTGCTAATCTCAGATTTGCCTGGTATTAGATAGTTGTGTGGTCATGAACAAACCACTTTACCTTTCTAGCTCTGTGTTTCCTCATCTGCAAAATAAAGAAAGTAGATAAAATGGTCCCTGAAGACTATTCTGATTCTAAATTTATGATTATATGATTATCTTTTCCCTAAAGGTAATTTCCTGATATGACACTAAAAACATTCAGTGTCTTTCTAGTTTAAATTTCTCAAAATCCCCATGTTCCATCAAAGCTTATATAAAACACAGTTTAAAACAAAGAACTCAGTCACATTAAAGCTTTTATCTTTAGCCTAAACAAGCCACTTAGATCTTTGTTTGTACTTTCTTTATGACTGGGAAATTAGAAATAGGTGTGTGGAGGAAGATGTATTTCCATAAGCAAAGATTTAAAAAAATAAAGTTTCAAAAAGGCATTGAAATATCTGACTATAACTCTATTTTTGTGTTGTTTTACAGCCAACCTTTGGAAAACTTACTATGAGACTTACAGATCGACAACAAAGACAGAAAAAAAAAAACAAGATAGAGGAAAGAAAACCAGACAGAACCAAATAGAGAATGAAACAGAGATAAGGAATGGGGGAAGTGTGTGTATGAGGGAGAGAGGGGAGAGAGAGAGAGAGAGAGAGAGAGAGAAGAGGAGAGAGAGAGAGAGAGGAGAGAGAGAGAGAGATGAGAGAGAGAGAGAGAGAGAGAAGAAGAAGAAGAAGAAGAAGAAGAAGAAGAAGAAGAAGAAGAAGAAGAAGAAGAAGAAGAAGAAGAAGAAGGAGAAGAAGAAGAAGGAAAGAAGGAAGGGATGAAAGAAGGAAGGAAAGAAGGAAAGAAGGAAGGAAGGAAGAAGAAGAAAGGACGGAAGGAAGGAAGGAAGGAAGGAAGGAGGGAAGGAGGGAGAAATGGAAGAAGAAAGACAGGAAGAAAGCAAGAGAAAGATATGCATGATTTGTGAGAACACAAATCAGACTCATTTGCCTAGTGCTGGGACTGTTCTCATGATGGATTATGCCCCCATATAAATATACATGACTCTGTCTTCCCATACTTTTCTTCAGCACTACCACTATAATTGTGCCAAGACAATATATACTGTGCAATTACTACAGGCAATTTAATACTGCATATATAACAAACTTTTGGGAAGTCTGATTTAGATCCACTGAAACTTCCCCCCACCCCTAACTGAAAAGAAACACTGTTCCTGAAAAATGCTTGCAATTAGAAGCCTGTGGAAAGCATTGAGGAGGACAGTGTATCCTCACATAATAAAGAAGGTTATTAGATTTCCTGAAATAAGTAATCCCGAAAGAATGACCTTATATTGCTAACTTCATGAGTCACCCTGAAGTCCTACTTTCTATTTAGAGTGAGAATCCCTGGGATTAGAGGATTTGCATTTAAATGGTCTTTCTTTTCCTCCTCCTTATAGATTTCTGCTTAGTATAATAACTCCATTTCTCTCTGCAACAGGTAGTCAAAAAGAATGGCATAAAGCTCTTCATTGTAATGGCAGAACAGGAGGTTTTCAAAAGACCTGTAAGCTCTTCTAACAGAGCCTCTTGGGACAGGTTAATGTTCTTTTTCTTGGGGGAGATTCCCTCCCACCACCCTATTTTATCTACCAAGGCTAATTAATTATTTCCCTGAAGATTTTTTTTTCTTTTTTTTAACCTTCATTCTTCCAGACACCACAAGATATTTTCTTTCTAAATAAAACAAAACAAAATATATGTTTGAAAACTTGCACCAGACTTTACACTACTAACATTTACTGTCCAAAGAATTTGCATGCTGATGTTATTCTCCCAATTCTGCTTTGCTTGTGCTCCTTAAAATTCAGTGATCACACAAATTGAGCATTCAATCACCATAGTCCCAGTTCTGTAGAATATTAGAACTGGTACCTTAAAACAAGAATCCTAGAACAAGATGCTTAGAAAAAGAGATTACTGAAAGAAGAAACCTTCACTTAGAATATAAATTGTCAGAACACAGAACTGAACAATATAAAAGGCAGGAATTTATCACAAAATGGATACCCCAAAGAGATCAAAGAGGACAATCTCAGACATAATCTGTATCTCTGTGTTATAAATGCTTTCTGTAATGAAAAATAAGTGGAAAGCAAGAAATCCCTATCAGTTGAGGACTGGTTAAACACAGTATGTTACATAAACAAAATTAAATACTTTTCTGCTCTAAGAAATGAAGGAAGAATTGATTTCAGAGAAAACTTGTATGTGAGAATAAGTCAAATGACTCATGACTCAAGATCGAGAGAAAGCCTACTATATCAAAGGATTTAGGAAGAATGTGTACTCAGGATTCTGAGGGAACTCAATTTATCATTACATAGAGCAGAGAGTAAGTGAAAGCATAGAAAGGAGACAGAATTAACAGTCGGGAGGAGGTGGGAGATAAAATCAATCAATAACAAACAGTCTTTCAGCCAGAGTTACTGAGAAGAAAGAATAAGGTACAAGGTCACAGGATACCTGGTTCCAAAATTATACTGTTTTGTCTACATGAGTGCTGAATACAGTAATTCTTATAAAAAGTGAGGAGAGCCAGTGGCTTTATTTGATATAATTTTGGCTTGACTCATTTGCATACCAACCTTATATGAGTGATCTTTTTTGACACAGAGACTAGAATGTAATAAGTATATAACACATTCTTGTAGATTTTCTTGGCTAAAAGGGCATCAGGGAAATGAGGCGCTTATTAGCAGATACCTGGGTGTGGGAGGTGGTGGTCAGGAGGAAAAGAAAAAAAACCTTGTTTTGGAACAAGGTGTCTCAAAACTGATTTTAAGTAATCTAGATTACTATATAATTCTATGGATTAAAGAGGAAAGAGACCAATACAAAAGCTTGGGGTGTACCTACCAAGGAGAATGGGGCTTAGATAACTGCTTATCAGCTAGTCAATATATTTTTACTTTAAAGCTTATTACACGACAGGAACTCTGCTAAGTGCTAGTTTAGTCAGTAAAAGAGCCTGGGAAGAAATTCTCTTGACGTTGCATAGACACTGAAGGCATGCACAGGATGCCCACTGACTATCACTTGCTCTTTCCAAGTATTTAGTGCCTTTCCTTTTCTAGCTATGTTTGTTTAATGTGATCTTATTTCACTTGTCTTACACAATCCTTCATTGGTAATGTGATATGCCCTATTGCTTTCCATAGCATTTGATATTATAATATATATTAACACTATTTTTGAAATACATTACTTAAACCTTGATAGAAAAAAACATTCTGAGTCAAATATTATTATTTTGAATATGCAAAGGCCTTTTCAGGAAGAAGAAGCCAATACAGAGACAGAAATATATAGAGACAAAGAGGCAGATAAAGAGAGAGAAATACAGAGATAGAGATAGAGAATTTTAAATGGAAAGATCTTCCCCATTCACTAATAGGCCCATGTGATCTGCTTAAATCATCTGGAAGCCTAAATCCACATGTGGTGGGAGGAGTTTGTTGAAAAGGGGGAACAAAGGAGCTTTATTTCAAAGAGCTCAAAATATAATGGGAAAGACTACATGCAAACAAATATACAAAAAACAAGCTACGGAGAAGAAAATAGGATTCACAGAGTGAAGATACGAAAATTAAGGGGGATTGGAGAAGGTTTCTAGTTAAAGATGAACTTTTATTTCAAACTTGTAGGGAGCCAAAGAGGTTAGCAGTCAGATTACAGTAGGAAGCAAAGACATAGCCAGAGAAAAAGTCAAAAAAATAAGAAATGGAGGGTCTTGTTCATGAAATGTCCAATATTGCAGTGTCACTACTCAGAGAGTAAGTAAATAGGACTAAGATACAAGAAGATAGAAAAGTAGGAAGAGAACTCAGTTATGAAGGGCTTTGAATATTAAACAGGGAATTTTATACTTTATCATTGAGGCAATTAGAATCAGTAGAGTTTATTAAATAAAATGACAAAATCAAACTTCCCTTTTTAAAAAAAAGTCACTTTACAGAGATGAAGACAAGATGGCAGAGTACAGGCAGGGACTCTCCTGAGCTCTTCTTGAAACATTTCCAAATACTTTTAAAAATTATCCTAAACAAGTTCTAGAGCAGCAGAATCCAGAAAAAAGAGTGAAACAATTTTCCAGCCCACGACAACCTAGAATATTGTCAGGAAAGGCCTGTTACACCACAGTGAGAGAGGAATACAATCCAGTACAGACCACACCACCTCAAACCAGGCCCCAACCAACCCTGAACCGGACACAGGGCTATTGGATCAGTGGCAGCCGTAGTTGTTTCCAGACTATTCAGCCTACAGATGCCAACGACAACTTAGAAGGTAAGCAGGAGAGGTCTGTCATGCTTGTGTGAGAGTATATCATAGACCAAATGCACCAGCATACTCTCTTCTCCAAGTAACAAGGAACCGGACACAGGGCTATTGGATCAGTGGCAGCAGTAGTTGTTTCCAGACTATTCAGCCTACACATGCCAACGACAACTTAGAAGGTAAGCAGGAGAGGTCTGTCATGCTTGTGTGAGAGTATATCATAGGCCAAATGCACCAGCATACTCTCTTCTCCAAGTAACAAGGAACAGGCCTCAGGAGCCACTGAATCAGCAGCAGCAGGAGCTGCTTTGGGAGCTCTCAATCCACAAATGGTTATGGGTTCAGAAGGACGTTACAGGGTTGTCTTTGTTTGCACTGAGACACGATTCTATTGCTCTGCCCATACTTAGATCAGGATCAAATCCAAGAAGGCAGTACCAGGGTGAGAAGTAGCACCCATACAGCAGTTTGTAGCCCTAGTGGAACAGGAACCCTGGAAACAGTTCTAGGGTAAAAAAGAGTGCTTGTCACTTACAGACCAGAGGACAGGTCAGGAGAGTAGGAAACACCTCACCTTGACCTTATCACCTTGGAGGAACTGAAAAACTCACAGGTCCTTAGACATATCTCTGAAAAAAACTGCAAAGAAACCTTTGATGCTTAATACAGTTTGCTCTCCACCTTGGCAACAAAGCCCTACTTTTAAAAGTCGAGTATAGGCTGGAAAAAAGAACACAGCAGAAAAAAAATAGTTCTGACCATATAAAGTTACTATGGTGACAAGGAAGTTCAAAACACACACTCAGAATTAGATAATGTCAAAGCTCCTACAAACAAAGCCTCCAAGAAAAATATTCATTGGTCTCAAGTCATGCAAAAACTCAAAAAGGATTTTGGAAATCAAATAAGTATGGTAGAAGACAAATTGATAAGAGAAATGAGAGTGAAGCAAGAAAATAGTGAAAAAATGAATCAAGAGCTGATAAAGGAGACACAAAAATAGTGAAGAAAAATAACACCTTAAAAAGCAGAGTAGGTCAAATGGTAAGATAGCCAGAAAGAGCCAAAGAGGAGAAGAATGCCTTTAAAAAACACAATTTCCCAAATGGAAGAAGAGGCACAAAACAAAAACGTCTTTAAAAAGTAGAATTGGTTAAGTGGATAAAAAGATAAAAATACTCACTGAAGAAAATAAGTACTTAAAAAATAGAATTGAGCAAATGGAAACTAATTACTTTATGAGAAATCTGGAAATGATAAAGCAAAACCAAAAGAATAAAAAAAAATAACATGGAATATTTCATTAAAAAAAAAAAACAGCTGACCTAAAACAAAGATGCAGGAGAGATAATTTGAAAGATATTGCAGAACTTGAAAGCCGTGATGAAAAAAGAGCCTAGACATGTCAAGCAATCATCAAGGGAAGCTGTATGATATTCTAGAATGAGAGGGTAAAATAAATATTATAAGAACCCACCAATCACCTCATAAAAGAGATTGAAAATTAAAACTACCAAAAATATTGTAGCCCAATTCCAGGACTCCCAGTTCAAGGAGAAAATTTTGTGAGCAGCAAGAAAGAAACAAGCCAAACATTGTAGAGTCACAGTCAAGATAACACCAGACTTAGCAGCTTCTGTTAAAGGAAAAAGCTACTTGGATTATGATATTTGGAGGGTGGGAGCAAAAGAACTGTGATCTCAACCAGAAATCACCTACCAAGCAAATTTGAGTATAAATCATAAGGGGAAAAATGGATATTGAATAAAATAGAGGGCTTCAAAGCATTCTTTTGTTTCCAATTTATTTATTTTTAGTTTTCAACATTCATTTCCATAAGACTTTTAGTTTCAAATTTTCTCCCCATCTCTCCCCTCCCCCACCCTAAAACACTGTGCATTCTGATTACCCCTTCCCCCAATCTACCCTCCCTTCTATTAAACCCCTCCCTTCCATTATCCCCATTTTCTCTCTTTTCTTGTAGGGCAAGATAGATTTCTATACCGCATTACCTGTACTTCTGATTTCCCAGTTACATGAAAAAACAATTCTCAATATTCATTTCTAAAATTTTGAGTTCTAACATCTCTCCCTTCCTCCCTCCCTCCCCATTTCTTGAGAAAGGCAAGTAATTTCATATAGGCTATGTATGTGTAGTTTTGCTAAAGATTTCCATAATAATCATGTTGTGAAAGAATGCTTATATTTCCCTCCATCCTATCCTGTCCCCCCATTTATACTGTTCTCTCTTTTGACCTTATTCCTCCCCAAAAGTGTTTACTTCTAATTACTCCCCTATTCTATTTACCCTCCCTTCTATCATCACCCCTAAACCCCACCTATCCCCTTCTCTCCTACTTTCCAGGAGTGGAAGATAGATTTTCATACCAAATTGAGTCTGCATGTTATTCCCTCCTTAAGCCAAATGTGATGAGATTAAGCCTCATTTTTTCCCTCTCATCTCCTCCTTTTCCCTCCCATTGAAAAATTTTTCTCTTGCCTGTTTTATGAGATAATTTGCCCCATTCCATTTTTCCTTTTCTCTTCCCAATATATTACTTTGTCACCCCTTAATTTTATTTATTTAGGTAACATCCTTTCCCATTCAACTTGCCTTGTGCCCTCTGTCTATATACGTGTGTGTGTGTGTGTGTGTGTGTGTGTGTGTATAATCCCTCCAACTACCCAAATACTGAGAAAAGTTTCAAGAGCTACAAATATTATCTTTCCATGTAGGAATGGAAACTGTTCATCTTTAGTAAGTCCCTTATGATTTCTCTTTCTTGTTTACTTTTTCAAGCTTCTCTTGATTCTTGTGTTTAAAAGTCAAATTTTCTGTTCAGCTCTCGTTTTTTTTCCAGCTAGAATGCTTGAAAGTCCTCTATTTCATTGAATGACCATGGCTTTTTCCCCTTGAAGTATTATATTCAGTTTTACTGGATAAGTGATTCTTGGTTTTAGTCCAGCTTCCTTTGATTTCTGGAATATCATATTCTAAGCCCCTCACTCCCTTAATGTAGAAGCTACCAAATCCTCTATTACTCTGATTGTATTTCCACAATACATAAATTGTTTCTTTCTGGCTGCTTGCAATATTTTCTCCTTGACCAGGGAATTCTGAAATTTGGCTACAATATTCCTAGGAGCTTTTCTTTCTGGATCTCTTTCAGGAGGTGATTGGTAGATTCTTTAAATATTTATTTACACCACTGTTTCAGAATATCAGGGCAATTTTCCTTGATAATTTCATGAAAAAAGATGTCTAGGCTCTTTTTTTCTTTCTTGGCTTTCAGGTAGTCCTATAATTTTAAAATGGTCTCTCCTAGATCTATTTTCCAGGTCAGTTGTTTTTCCAGTGATATATTTCACATTATCTTCAATTTTTTCATCCTTTTGGTTTTGTTTTGCAACTTTTTGGTTCATCATAAAATCATTAGCTTCCATCTGCTCCATTCTAATTTTTAAAGAACTGTTTTCTTCAGTGAGCTTTTGAATCTCCTTTTCCATTTGGCTAATTCTGCTCTTTACAGTATTCTTCTCCTTATTGGCTTTTTGGGCCTCTTTTGCCATTTGAATTAGTCTATTTTAAAGGTGTTAATATCTTCAGTATTTTTTTGGGTCTCCTTTAATAAGCTGTTGACTCACTTTTCTTGATTTTCTTGCATCACTCTCATTTCTCTTCCCAATTTTTCCTCCACCTCTCTTACTTGATTTTAAAAATCCTTTTTGAGATTTTCCATGGCCTGAGACCATTGCATATTTATTTTCTCGGTTTTGAATGCAGAAGCCTTGACTTTGAGGTCTTCCTCGTATGGTATGCATTGTTCCTCCTTACCCAAAAGGCTGGAAGAAAATCCCTGTTCACCAAGAAAGTAACCTTCTCTTGTCACATTCTTTTTTCCCTTTTTGGGGCATTTTTCCAACCAGTTATTGAATTTCATGTTCTTTATCAAGGGGAGGGTATACTCTGGGGATCTGTAAGTTTTCAGTTCCTTCAAGGGTTGCATAATCAAGGATGAAGAGTTTATTCCTCTCCTGGACTGTGCTCTGGTCTGTGAGCAGGATTCCCTCTCCAAAGCCTCCACCAGGTCCATCATGCCATTCAGCCTCCTCAACCCTTATGTGGGCAGCTAGATGGTGCAGTGGATAGAGTACCAGTGCAAGAGTCAGGAGGACTTGAGTTCAAATCTCACCTCAGACACTTGACACTCACTAGCCATGTGATTTTGGGCAAGTCACTTACCCCCAATTGCCTCATCCTGGGCCATCTCCAGTCATCCTACTGAATATATCTAGTCACTGGATTCAAATGGCTCTGGTGGAGAAGTGAGACTGGTTACCTTCACAGCCCTCCCACACTCAAAAAACAAAGTCAGGTACAAGTCATGTAATTATTTCTTTGATGTCATAGTCTTCTCTGGCAATGAAGGATGAACACACACCCCAGGGTCACCATACACGGCTGAGTTCCAAATCAGCTGCTGAGTTCCCCTAGGGGCTTTAGACCCTGATTCTCATAGTGAAAGCTGCTGTTGCCTGGGGCCAGGGCTATACCACTGTGTTCCCTTCTCACCCAAGCAAAAGAGTTTTATCACTGATCTTTGAAACTGTCAATGTCCTTTGTGACTTGAGAAATCTGGGACAGCAGCTGCTGCAGGAGGTGCCTTGAAGATTGCTCCAATCATGCTCTTGCCATGGTATGACCCACACTGTGTTGCACTGTTCTCCATATCTAGTGTGATAAAGCTTTCCTGTTGGCCTTTTCGGCTGCCTTTTACTGTAATTTTGTGGCTTTTGTTGCTCTAGAATTTATTTAGAATCATTTTTAGTGATATTTTATGGGCTGTGAGAGGAGATCTTCTAGAGGTTCATCCTTCTACTCCATCATCTTGGCCCACCCAAGCATTCTTGATGAAAGACCAGAGTTGAACAGAATATTGATTATTAAATATAAGATTCAAGACAAGCATAAAAAGGTAAAGGAAAATGAAATAAGGGAGTTAATAAGGTTATACTGTTTGCATTACTACATTGTAACTCAAAAGAACCTCTTCATTATTAGGGCAGTTAGAAGGAGTATATATAGACAGAGGATGCAAGTATGAGTTGCATATGTTATCTAAAAAATTAAATTATATTATGGGTTATCAAGGAATGCCTGAGGAAAAATGGAAAAGGAGATGTAGAATTGCATAAAATATCTCATATAGAAGGTGAAAGAGAAATCTTTTATAATGGAGGGGAAGATAGAGGAGGTGGTAGGGTGTGTGATTCTTACTCTCATCAGAATTGGCTCAAAGAGGGAAAAAATACACATTAATTTGGATATTGAAATCTATCTTACCCTACAGAAATGTAGGAGGGAAATAGGGTAAAATAAGGGGCAGGTGGTAGTCAGAAGCAAAACGTTATTGATGAAGGACAGGGTGAAAGAAGATAGAGAATAGAATAAATGGGGGAATAGGATGGAGGGAAGAGCATTTAGCAACAGTAACTGTGAAAAAAAATTGTTGAAACTAGTTTCTCTGATAAATATTTCATTTCTCAAACATATAAAGAACTGAGTAATTTTCTTTTTTTTTTTTAATGAGAATCATTGAATCATTCCCCAACTGATAAATGATCAAACTATATGAATACTTTTTCGGTTATCAAAGCTATCAAAGGTCATATAAAAAATCTCTAATTCACTATGGTTGGATAAATTCAAATTAAAACAATTCTGAGGTACATCCTCAAACCTATTAAACTGGTTTGTAGGACAGAAAGGGAAAACAACAAATTTGGGAGGGGATACAAGGAAAGTGAAATATTATTGTATTATTTTACTCTTGAAGGAGTTAGATTCAACCATTCTGTAGAGCAATTTGGAACTATGCCCAAAAGATTATAAGACTATTCATATCCTTTGACCGAACAACAACACTATTAGGTCTGTATCTCAAAAGAAATTAAAAATAAAAAGAATTTATTTGTATAAACATATTTACATCAGTTCTTTTCTGATGAGAGGGATTTGGAAATTGAGAGGTTGTCCATCAATTGGCAAATGGCTGAACAAACTGTGAGTATGTGATGATGATGGAATAATATTTTTTATAAGAAATGATGAACAGGATGTTCTCAGAAAAATCTAGAAAGGCTTACATAAGCTGATGCAAAGTAAAATGTACTGTGCATGAAGTAACAGAAATATAAAATAAACAGCTGTGAATGACTTCCTTATTCTCAGAAATACAGTGAACCAAGATAACTCTGGAAGACTTACCATAAAAATTGCTGTCCATCCCCAAAGAAGGAACTAATGACATCTGAATATAGATTGAAGTCTATTTTTTAACTTCATTTTTCTTGAGTTTTTTTGTCTGTATTTTCTTTCACAACAAGACCATTATGAAAATACTTTGCAAAACTTCACATGTATAACCTATATCAAATTGCTTATCAATAAGTAGCTAAAGAGAGAGGAATTGGAATTTAAAGTTTTAGAAACAAATGTTAAAAATTGCTTTTCATGTAACTAGGGGGAAATATAATATTAAATTAGAAGTGCAGATAAAAAAGAAAATCACTTTACTGATTAAATGTAAGATAGATTGGCATAGAGAGTTGAGTCATATAGGCACATCAGCAGACTATTACAATAATCCTGGCATGGCATGATGAGATGAAGGTCTGCATTATCTAGTGTCTAACTTACTAGTAATAACTCCCTAAATGCTAAAGCAGTCTCTTCCTTGAACAGTCTGTCAAGAATATAAGACTTTTGACCTTTCTATGTTAATATAATAAGCCTGAGCTTATGCACTAGTGGCAAAGTCTTTACCTCTATACCTTAATGAAACATCAGAATAATTAATAATAATGACTCCTATCTCTATAACAATTTATTGTTTATAAAATATTTTTTCATAATAACGCTGGAAGGTACATGGTTAGAAATATTACTATCTCCATTTGCTGAAGCTGAAATTAAAATTTATCAGTTCAATGTGATTTGCACAGTAATACATCAAGTGAATGGAAGATCCAGGTTCTAAAACTTAAAAGTCCAAGTCCTATATATCAATCAAAATCAACATTTTAAAGTAGAAATACCTTGAGAACTACATTATTTAGTAAGGAAAAATAAAACAAAAAGTTGCACTACACAGAGGATTAATACATGTTATCTATGTCGACCTTTATTTTAACGTTTGATTATTTCCTCAAAACTGTAGGACTTCAGGGAAGAAAACAAAACAAAACAAAACAATGAGATTGGCGAACAATCTAGTTATTATTTCATAGCCAGAAGAATCATAGAAAAGAGATAGAGAAAATGTCTTCATTCAGAATAGGTATTTTGAACTAAGTATATTCTTGAGGTCATTTTAATACCTCATCAAAAATATGAATTCCCATTATAATTAAATCTAAATGAGGTTTAGTTCTTTCTTTTCCTGGGAATTTTGTTAAAAGAATACAACAAATTATCAAAGGCTAGAGACTGCTAATAGAATTCAGCTAGGGACTAACTTATCTGTGGAGAATTGTTTCAATATATTTATTAACAGTACTATTTACACTGAAATAGTGTGTTTAGGTGTACAGAACCCTTTCGACAACTATCTGAGGTATAAGCACAAAAAATATTATTTTTGTCACTGTGTTTAAATAATCTACTCATGGCTACCCAGAGACCAACTATCGTATGAAGTATAATAGTAGAGTGTAAGGTGATTTCAAGATGATTTCGTCCATGTTGTTATTACATCTGCTGGTAATGATCACATTGTCTCCATGGTTTAGTAAATGGTACATTATTTGAATTGCTATGGACCAAACATTTATCCCTTCTTCTGACTTCATGAAAATTAACTTTCCTGCATTTAGGACCCATTTTCAATTCCACTATATCACTTACTGTCTTTCTTAGTAATAAATAATCTATTACCCAAGGACTATTTATTAATCACACAATATATGCTGGTGATTACTCTAGATTCTGAGATTATGAAGAAAACGATAAATAGCCTCCTGTCTTCAACGACTTTGCCTTCTCTAATTCTCTTTGATTTTTATTTTTTCATATGTAGAAAGAGGAAGAGGGATTGCTATAAATAAGTATGTAGTAAGATTTAAATCTTTAATGATAAGTGAAATTAATATCATGCTTGTTCTTGGACAAAAGACTTACAATTCTTACTAGAACCAACCTGAAGGCTGTTTAATTGCCATAGAAGATAAAGTGATGGACTTGGACTGAGAAAGACTGGCATTCTAATCTTACTTTAAATATGCACTAGATACTATCCCAGGCCAAGTTCTTTAAACTCTTTACCCCTTTGTTGCTTCATCTATTAGATAATTGATTAGACTGTTGTTGATGACAGAAAAAAAAAAAAAACAACAACAACATTCTTTCCACCTCTAAATCCTTGAGAACTGGAAATTGACACCAACTTAAATAATTTACAAAAGATTACACGGTTAACTCCCCCTTTCAGAATTCTAACTCATGTCTTCTGCTTTTTCTATTAGCCAAAGTGTTGGTTTTTTGTTTGTACAAACTTGTAGAAACAATGAAATATTGTGAAAGAACTTTGCAAACAAAAATACATTTAATACATTTTCAAGGGCCTTGAACATAAGAGAAGGATTAGGAAATATAAAGCAAACACAGGGTTCCTGAATAGTCTGTGTATTGCTTTGTTCTTTTGAGTGGTCTCTTTGCTAAGCTTCAGTGCTTCCTCATTTTTGAAGTGAAGAGAGGTGAGGAGAATGGATGGGAATAATCTGTTGCCTGAGAAGGAATAGTGACTAATCTCCTCCCTGAATACCAAAATATTCCCATGCTAGCAGGCTTTTTAATTGTACTGGGTCTCCATCACTTAGGCAAAAATCAGAGAAATTATTTTTGTTATTGCATTCTTTATAGAATTATGAGATATTAGAGTTAGAAAAGCTCTTATGATGTGGAATTTTTAAAATGATAGTGAAATAAATATTAACATTGGCTAGGGAGCAATAACATATATTAAAACTTATAGAGGAGATAAAAAAGTTACCATACGGTGAGCACTAAATTATCAGCCTTGAAGACTGGCAATTATTACCACTTGAGGTGTACAGTAATTAAATGTCTTTGTATTTCCACAAATATGCTTGAATTTTATAAATCATTCATTTCAAACCAGGGAATCAGTATGGCTGTCACTCACAAATGCCAGCTTGTATAATCTAGCTCTATTACCTTGAATTTCAGATAAATAATTAAATCAAGAATAGAAGTGAACACACATTAAATATATTGATTTGTTAATTGACATTTTTAATTGACAAAAGCTGATGCAGTCTTCTCTTATAAAGACTAGGTAATAATACTAATAGCATGGAACTAGGACATCCACTGTGGTTCACTTTGGGGGTCAGTGTCAATTACATTGCACAGACATTGCCCCTCTTCAATTCATTTTCATGTAATAAAATATAAATTATATAAAAAACATATACTAAAATATCTGATATATTGTGCTCATCCTATTCCTCTTTTAGTTACAAATATTCTCTTCTGGTCCTCCACTTTTCTCTACTTGGAACTTCTTTTTGCCCTTTATTGGAATTTCGTCTCGACAGCTTGTGCTTGGTATGTTCCCCAAAGTTATGTCTTTATTCCGTGTCTATTTCTCTACATACCTTCTGAAGATATCTCATTGAGAAATTGAATCAGGCAGACCTCATGTATGACTAACAATTTCATTTTTGGACAGCCTTAAAATAAAAGTGTATCAGATGAATACCATGGATGGGAAATGGAGAGCACATCTCATATTTTCCCTATGGAAGGTAGACTATTAGGATAACATTGCAGTTAAGTGGATGAATTTAGGTAAATGTAAAAAAAAAATGGATTAATGAGAGTACTTTGCCCCAGGCATCTGATTACAATTTTTATAAGTGAATTGATTAGCAATATAAAATGACATTTTTAGTTGATCTGTCACAGATATGAGACTAGTTGAACCTCCAGGAGCCAAAATGGTGGAGTGATCAGTAAAGACTCTCTCCCCCTCCCCTTGTTGACCTTGAAAGAACCATAAAATATTGAAGAAAAATACTGAATCAGTAGGATCAGCAAAAGGGGGGCAAAGAGTTTCATAGCATGTGAGGCTAGGAAAATCGCCAAGGAAGATTCCTTTTGCTGAGGTGGAAAAGGAACAGTACAGGACCAGAGCTATCTCAGACAGCTTCACCTCAGTGAAACAGGAAGAGATCTGAAGCCCCAAAGGTGTGGAGCTGTACAAACAGCAAAACCAGGACACCATGTGTTCCTTGGCAAACCAGGGGAAACAAGAAGACACTAGGGCAGCCAGGATCACCAGCCACTGGCTTTGCCTTTACTCAGCTCAGCTAAGACCTCCCATGGATAAACTCCCTCCTCAACACTTAACAAGCTAGCTCCAGGGAAAATCTGGGGAAAAACAAGAAAACTTCACTTGAGCTCCACTGTCTCATACCAGCCAGCTCAGCACCATGTTCGTTAGTATCACACAAAACCTCATCATCCTGAGTAAGAAGCAAAGCAGGAAAGAAAAGATAATAGAATCTTTCTGTGGGAACGAGGACTAAAACACTAACACCAAAGAGGTCAGTATTGAGACTCTACTCTCTTTTGAAACTTCAGAAGGGTCTATGAACTGCTTGCAAGCACAAAGAAAACTCTTGGAAGAGATGAGAAAGGATTTTAAAACCTAAATTACAGAAATAGAAGAAAAATGGCCAATGATTTTAAAAGCACGAAAAAAAGAATTCCCTGAAGAGAACATCTCCTTAAAAAGGAAAATTGAACAAATGGAAAAGGAAGAACAAAATCTAACTGGAAAAATTGGACAAATGGAAAAGGAACTACAAAAACTTAATGGAGAAAATAATTGCTTAAAAGAAATAATGGGACAGATGGAAAAAAAGAACAAAAAGTTAACTGAAGAAAACAATTTGATGAAAGATAGAATTGGGCAAGTGGAAGTTAATGACTATATGAGACATCAAGAATTAGTCAACCAAAATCTAAAGAATGAAAAGAGAGAAGAAAATGTTAAATATCTAACTGGAAAGACAACTGACCTGTAAAATAGATCTATGAGAGAAAATCTAAGAATTATTGGCCTACAGAAAAGCCATGATGAAATAAAAAGCATGGCCAATATCATCCAAGGAATCATCAAGAAAACCTGCCCAGAAGTTCTAGACCCAGCGGGCAAAATAGTCATAGAAAGAATCCAATGGTTCATGTCGCAAAAGGGATCCCAAAGAAAAAACACCAAGGAATACGGGTGCCAAATTCTAGAGCTAACAATTCGAGAAAATTCTTCAGGCAGTCAGAAATAAACCATTGAAATATCGAGGAGTTACAGTAAGTATCACACAGGATCTTGCAGCTTCCACATTAAAAGTTCAAAGCAATTGGGATATGATTTTCCCTAAGGCAAATGAGCTGGGACTACAACCAAGGATCAATTACCCAGCAAAGGTGAGCATAATATTTCAGGAAAGAAGATGGACATTCAAGGAAATAAGGGATTTCCAGACCTTCCTGATAAAAAAAAAGCCAGAACTCAATAGAAAATTCAATCTTCAAACACAGATCTCAAGAGGGCATATAAAGGTAAACAGGGGAAAAGAAAACTTTTACTCAATCTGGGGAAAATCTTAACATTTCTATAAGGTAAGATGATACTTGTTATTCTTGAAAATTGTACATTTTTCTATGAATATAAAAGGGATATACGTAGATAGCAGGAACAATAAGAAGTAAATGATGTGATGGCAGAAATGCGATTTAAGGGTGCATAGGGATTATAACAGGACATGTGAAAAGGAGAAGGAAGAAAATGGTAAATTACATCATATGAAGAGGCATGAAATTATATTACAGTAGAGGGAAAGATGGGAGGGAGAAGAACATTGCTTTAGAGATATTTTCATCTGATTTGGTTCAATGTTGGAAAAACAATTTTAATTAAGTATGTAAATCTAGCTCTATAGGCAGTAGGAGGGGAAGGGATAAAGAAAGGGGAGGGAAGGGTAAAAGGGAGGGAAGAAGTAGTAAGTATAAAGGAGAGTAAAAGGGAGGGGGGCTGAAAGAAGGAAGAGAAGACTGAGGGAGGTGGTGGTCAAAAATTAAAACTATTGTGGAGGGGAAGGGAGAAGGGAGAACTAAAAGAACAAAAAGAAGGAAAGAGGATGGAGAGAAAGACACAGATAGTAATCATAACTGTGACTGTGAGTGGGATGAACTCTCCCATAAAAAAGAGACAGATAGTAGAGTGGATTAAAAATCATAATAAAACAATATGTTTTTTAGAAGAAACACATTTGAAATGGGGAGATACACAGGGTAAAGGCAAAAGGTAGGATAAGAATATATTGTGTTTCACCTGATGTAATAAAAAAGCAGGGGTAGCAATCCTAACCTCAGATAAAGTGAAAGCAGAAATAGATCTAATCAAAAGAGATAAGGAAGGAAACTATATCTTGCTAAAAGGCACCATAGAGAAGGAAGCAATATCATTACTAAACATATATGGTCCAACTGCTATAACATCCAGATTCCTAGAGGAGAAGTGAAGGGAGTTATAGGAAAAAATAGGCAGCAAAACTAGCAAAACTATACTAGTGGGGGAGCTCAAACTCCCCCTCTCTGAACTTGATAAACCTAACCTCAAAATAAAAAAGAAAGAAGTTAAGGAGGTGAATAAAAATCTAGATGAGAGATATGATAGCTCTCTGGAGAAAACTGAATGGGGATGGAAAGAAATATACCTTTTTCTCAGCAGTACATGACACATATACAAAAACTGACCATGTATTAGGGCATAAAAACCTCACAATCCAGTGCAGAAAGGCAGAAATAATCAATGCATCCTTCTCGGATCATAATGCAATAAAAGTAACACGAAATGAAAGGCCATGGAAAGATAGACAAAAATTTAATTGGAAACTAAATAGTCTAATTCTGAAGAATGAATGGGTTAAACAATAAATCATAGAAACAACCAACGACTTCATTCAAACAATAAATCATAGAAACAACCAACGACTTCATTCAAGAGAATAACAATAATGAGACAACCTACCAAAATCTTATGGGATATTGCAAAAACAGTTTTAAGGGAAAACTTTATTTCTTTAAATGCCTACATCAATAAAATAGAGAAAGAGATCAATGAATTGGATGTGCAGCTGAAAAAGCTAGAAAAAGAACAAATTGAAAATTCTCAAGTAAATACCAAATTAGAAATGTTGAAAATCAAAAGAGAGATTAATAAAACTGAAATTAAGAAAACGAACTAATAAATAAAATAAGAGTTGATTTTATGAAAAAAGTCAGTAAGATTGATAAATTTTTCGTCACCTCGATTAAAAAGAAGAAAATGAAATTGCCTATATCAAAAATGAAGAGAGAACTCACATTCAATTAGGTGGAAACTAAAACAATAATTAGAAAAGATTTGCCCAGACCTATGCCCATAAATTCCACTATGTAAATGAGATGGATAATTATTTTAAAAAAATATATAATTTGTCCAGATTAACAGAAGAGGAATTTGAATGCATAAATATCCCCATCTCAGAAAAAGAAATTGAACAAACCATCAATGAACTACCTAGGAAAATATCTCTAGGGCAAGATGGATTCACAAGTGAATTCTATGAAACATTTAAAGAACAGTTAATTCTACCACTATATAGACTATTTGGGAAAATTGGGGAAGAAGGATTCCTCCCAAATTCCTTTTATGATACAAATATGATTTTGATACCTAAATCAGAAAGAACCAAAACAAAGAAAGAAAATTATAGACCAATTTCTCTAATGAATATAGAGGCAAAAATTTTAAATAAGATATTAGAAAAAAGAATACAGCAACCTATCATGAGAAAAATATATTATGATCAGGTAGCATTTATACCAGGAATTCAGGACTGGTTCAATATTAGGAAAACTACTAGAATTATTGCTCATATCGACAACAAAACTAACAGAAACCACATGATTATTTCTAAAGATGCAGAAAAAGCTTTTGACAAAATACAACACCCATTCCTATTGAAAACACTGGAGAGCATAGGAATAAATGGAACTTTCCATAAATTAATAAGCAATATCTACCTAAAACCTTCAGCAATCATTATATGCAATGGAGATAAGCTAAATGCATTCCCTGTAAGATCCAGGATGAAACAAGGATGTCCTTTATCACCACTATTATTCTGTATGGTACTAGAAATGTTAGCTGTATCACTGAGAGGAAAAAGAAATTGAAGGAATTAGAATAGGCAAAGAAAAACTAAGTTATCACTCTCTGGAGATAATATGATGGTACACTTAGAGAATCCCAGATATTCAAGAAATTACTTGAAATAATAAAGAACTTTGATAAAGTTGAAGGTTACAAAATGAACCCACACAAATACTCTGCATTTCAATAAATTACTAACAAAGCCCAACAGCAAGGAATAGAAAGAGAAATCCCATTTAAAGCTAGGGTAGACACTATTAGGCGTTAGCCTGCCGAAACAAACTCAGAGACTATATGAATACAATTACAAAACACTTTTCACACAAATGAAGTCATAATTATCTAAGTGGAAAACCATTAGTTTTTTGTGGGTAGACTGAGCCAATATAATAAAAATAATAATCCTACCTAGGTTAATGTACTTATTCAGTGCCACACTAACCAAACTATCAGATAATTATTTTTAGTGCTAGAAAAAATAATACAAATTTGATATGGAACAACAACAGGTTCAGAATATCAAGGGAACTAATGAAAAGAAATGCCAGGGAAGGTAGCCTACCTCTACCAGATCTCAAATTATATTTTAAAGCAGCAATTACCAAAATCAGTTGGTACTGGCTAAGAAACAGAAGTGTAGACCAGTGGAATATGTTAGGTACTCAAGATACAGTAGTCAATGAATATAGCAATCTACTGTTTGATAAACCCAAGGACCCAAGCTTCTGGGATAAGAACTCATTGTTTGACAAAAATTGCTGGGAGAGCTGGATAACAGTATGTGGGAATCTAGGTATAGACCAATACCTGCCACCATATACAAGAATAAAGTCCAAATGGGTATAGGATCTAGGTATAAAGATTGATACTATAAACAAATTAGTGGATCAAGAAATAGTGTATTTATCAGATTTATGGCAAAGGGAAGAATTTTTGACTAAACAAGAGGTAGAAAGCATTATGAAGTGCAAAATGGATAATTTTGATTATATTAAACAGAAAAGTTTTTGCACAACCAACCCAATGCAATCAAGATTGGGAGGGAAGTGGAAAACTGGGAAAGCATTGTAACAACTAGTGTCTGTGATAAGGGCCTCATTTCTAAAATATAAAGAGAACTGAGTCAAATGTACAAGAATACAAGTTGCTCCCCAATTGATAGTCAAAGTATATGAACAACGAATTTTCAAAGAAAGAAATTAAAGCTATCTAAAATCACATGAAAAAAATGCTCTAAATTAGTATTGACCTGAGAGATACAAATCAAAACAACTCTGGGATACCACATCACACTTATCAGATTGACTTACATGACAAAATAGGAAGATGATAAGTGTTGGAGAAGATGTGGGAGAGTTGGAATATTAATTCATTGTTGGTGGAGCTCTGAGTTGATCCAATCATTCTGGAGAGCAATTTGGACCCATTCCCAAAGGGCTACAAAAATGTGCACACCCATTGACTCAGTAATATTGCTTCTAGGACTGTATCCCCAAGAGATTGTAAAAATGGGAAAGGGTCCTACATGTACTAAAACATTTATAACAGTTATCTTTGTGATGGCCAAAATGTGAAATTCAAGGGGATGTCCATCAATTGTGGAATGGCTGAATAAATTGTGGTATATGAATGTAATATAATACTCTCTTGTTACAAGAAATGATAAACAGGAAGACTTCAGAGAGGCCTGGAAAGACTTATATGAACTGTTGCTGAGTGAAAGGAGCAGAACCAGGAGCCCTTTGTACACAGCAACAACCACAGTATGTGAGGAATTTTTCTGGTAGACTTAGTATTGCAATGCAAGGACTTAAATAATTCCCAATGGTCTCTTAAGGCAAAATGTCTTCCACATTGAGGGAGAGAACTATGTAACTGATCACAGAATGAAGTAGATCATTTCATTTTGTTTTATGTTTTAGTTTCTTTTTATGATTTCTCCCATTCATTTTAATTCTTCTGTGCAACATGACTAAGGTGAAAACACATTTAATGGGAATGTATATGTAGAACCTATATAAACCTGTATGCCATCTCAGGGAGGGAATGGGGAGGTAGCGGGTAATGGGTGGCAGGAGAGGAAAAATCCAAGATATTTGGAAGTGATTCAGAACACTGTAAAAATAATTCAAAAATAGATATGAAATTAGAAGATTAATGTCCATATATGTAATAATTCTAAGACTTAAAAAAAGTTTTGAAAAGGAAAATGAATGGTAAAAATCTATTTAAAAACTATACAAATGTAAAAAGTCCATTTGAACTGAAAATCAAATGTATAGGTACTAACTGAGCATGGTCTAGATAAAAATCAATTTGAAAAAGATCTGCCCATTTTATGAACCTGCAAACAAAATAAACAAATACATTATGAAATTCACGATATATATATATATATGTATATATATGTCAATCTATGCTGAACATTAAAAATAAAAATGTAAGAAAAGAAGATAGTCCCTACTCCTAAAATACCTTCATTTGACTAGTGGAAGACAAAATATAAAAAGGTGCTAGAGGGCCAGAGTGGTAGCTTCAAGATGAAGATCCCAAAAGAAATGGAACAGTTGGAAGAGGTGGAACTCAGAGTGAACATATTATGAATATTAGTTCATAATATAATAGGAGAGTCAATTTACACTGCATTAAAAAAGAATATATTTTTAAGAATGAGGGAATTGATAAGTTTTTCTTTGATAAAGTCTTGCCTTATATAACTCTCATGCTATCAATAAAACTCAGTTCTTGGATTCCCATTTTTGGAAGTCAGAGCATGTATAGAAGTATGATCCAGGATAATGAGAGGACATTGAAACATATCATATAAAAATCAGGTCAAAACATTAGAGACTTTTCAACTTGTACAAGAGTAGGTGAAGGACAATATAACTGTCATTAACAATATGAAGCACTGTAACATAGAAAAGGGTTTAGACTCTATCTGGTTGACTTAAGAGTAAAACTAGTATTTTGGAAATGTGATGGAAGGTGTAGAAAATAACTTTAGTTCAAAGGAATGAAAAATATTTTAGTATAAAGGTAAAGGAAGAATAGCCCACCTCATGAAGGAGTTGATTCCCCCTTCATGTAGGATTGCATCCAGACTAAAAAGAGATTGTCACTTGTTTGGATTACCATAGAAGTGGTTCATTTTCAGTGATAGCTTGGAAAAGGTTAGGTCTCAGGTTTTGCTGTTCAGACATTTGGCAATTCTTTACTTCTCTCTAATGTCTCCAAATATTGTTTCTTTTCCTTAAATTACATTTTTCCATCCTCAGTTCTGACAATCTCCTTGATTATTTGGCTCATGTCCTCAACTGCCTCTATAAAAAGATTATTAACTTGGAGTCCATTGAGACTCAATAGGTACATGGATAGATTTCAATGTGCCAGTCAACTTCAAAGGGAAAAAGAAATTACAATTTTGTTTTCTCACTTACCTCTATTGAATATATAGCATTTCCTTAAATTCTAAAAATTATAAAAGTAAAAAATAAAATATAGTCAAACCCTAAAATTTATGATTTTCAAAAGCATTTAAAATAATTTTAATAAAAAGGATGAATTGGTTTCACCAAACTGTGAAAGGAGACCATTATAACACACATACACACACACACACACACACACACACACGTTACTAATTGCTACTCTGGGATATCTTCATGTGAATATATTACTATTCCCTTACTATGCTCAAAAATTAACTTATCTTTCTTTGATGGTCTTTTTGACTTCAAAATTTCCATTGCTGTTAATACTTTTCACTTAATCTCAATATTTGACTCCTTTTTTTTCTCACAATTTATGTTCAGTTAGGCATTTTCTTTGAAATCCACCTCTACAACTTCTTTTCCATATGCCCCTTTTACTCTGTATCTATTACCATCATATTGGGTAAGCCCCAATCACCAATAACATGTAATATGTCAAGAGATTCTCAATAAATCTTCTCTTCACCATCTTCTACTTTGCCTCCCTAAATAATTACATTGCTCAGAGAATAATCTTTTTTGTTGCTTGTTTTACACATAGCTATTAATTTTATTTCTTCAAAATATTCATTGACTTCCATTTTGTCCACCAAGTAAAATTCATACTATTTTTTCCTTATACAATTTTAACAAGGAGTTCCAAAATTTAGCCTTACCATACCTTACTGACAAACTCTAATTAGGCCCTACCATGTATATTCCAGAGAAAATACCTATTATTTGTTCCCAGATTCTGTTTTGGAATTTCCCACCTCTGTGACTTTATACTTATTGTATTTTATGTTTAAAGAGGGTTTCTATCTCCTCATAATTAGTTACTGAAGGAATATTTCTTTGAGATTTACAACTTATGGATGACTCACTGTTACAAAATTATATACCTCTGTATCATTGCTTATGTATCTAAAGTGTAAGTACAGTGTTATGGTTTAAATTGTCCACAACTCTTATCAAACCTTCATAGATTACAGAAGCAAAAGTACTATATTTCTTACTTTGTCAACAGAGGACACATGAGTGTCTCCTTTTTATCATACAATAACATGAAAGGAAAAGTTAGGTCCTAACTTGATGGTCAAACATCTATATTGCCCATCCAACTCTACTTTCTCTTGTGCTTTTAATTCACTTGTTTTCACCATGAGGGAGGGGAATGAATAGGATGATAGGAAAGATTATTTAAAGGAAACTAATTTAACAGTTCCTTGCAGATAGGGTATTCATTATTCTAAGGTCTCTATTAACTCTATAATTTTATGCTTTAATATTCCATTTTTGAAGCGCTTTTCCAGATTAATGTGTTTTTAATATTCTTTTCATTTTAGTTACATATTATATTCTACATACTATGTACTAAGGTAAATTATAGTTTAAAAAGTCTATCTTCTAGGATCTCTTTAATCAGCATTACTCAATATGATATAGCGGAAAATATGAAGTAGTCTGGAAACCTGGGCAATCATGATCTTTCTACTCTTAGTGTAGCACTGATCAAATCATCTCCCCTCTCAGAAGCTCAATTTTTCATCTGAGAAGTAAAAAGTTTTGATTATGTGATTTCCAAGTCTCATTTCAGATTAAATGTCTATGTTTTTAAATGTGAAGGATATAATTTACAAAAGTGTAGAAGGATGAGTTTCATGCCTTTTTACTGGGGATAGAGATTCCTCCTTTGAAGCAAGGTGATTATTGGAAGCATGGAAGGAAATTATTTTATTTTATTTTCTCTCTATGAATTCAACTTTGGCCACCTCATCCAAGTTAAAAACAGTTTTCCTAGTAAACGTTTTGTTAATGACTCAGGTTAAGGAAATTGTCATATATGAGCATCCAATAGCTTGGAAATCTGGTCAATTTGTTTAATGAGATCTTTTCAGTCTCACTGGGGAGACCAGAGTGTTTCATTTAAGCACTGAAATACACAAAGCAAAATATTGGTGGCTCTTAAGAGTAATGCTTTTGAAATCAGGATCATTAACCAAATGGATTACTGAAAAAATTGGGGATAAATGCACATCAGTTTAGAAAACTGTTTATTTGGGTGGGGAGAAACATTGATGAAAAGTTCAAACACAATCATTTTGATTTTAAACTTTTAAGCAGATGTGATCTCCTTGGAAAGTAAATGAAAGAAACATGGGATTGTTGTCTATAGCCCTTATAAAGCTGAACTTAACTCAAAACTCACATTGTATTCTTAAGGGTTTCATAGGGAGTTCATATTAGTGTAGCCAGAAGTAAAGTGTGATCAGAGTCTACCCTTTTAATGATGTTATTATAAAGTGACTCAGAAATCAGTGTAAATGTTCCATCTTGAAAAATTCACTGGGAGCTAAGAATAAGGAGCCTCTTCCCCTGATGTGGCTGATGGAGCACCAACATAACATATGATATAATTTATCATTTGAGGGTCATTACTAGGAAGTCATAAAGTAAGCAGCTTGCCACTGGATTATTAAGTGTTTAAAAATCTGTGTATGTTAGATAATTTGAAACACTGTTCATACTTTGCCCAGCACAGCATTCCAAGCACTTGTCAATGTCAAATCTTAGGAAGAAAGAAATACTAGGAAGAATGTAGGCAGAAGAAAGCACAGATGTGCTTTGCATGGGGGAACTTCCCTGGGATTCTCCTGCCATATAGGTGAACTTTTCTTGAATAGCTAAAATTAATAGGGCCTGATTATATCATCTCTTCCATCAAGCTATTGTGGTGAATCAGATAATGAAAGGTAGGCCAGTGTAGGAAGGAAGGGACCAGTTGATATGAGATGATTAGTAGAGGCTTTGGGAAAAACAAGTGAATTTTAATGCTACTTTTGCATATGCAATAGAGAAACTGAGGTTGAATGGATAGTATAGATGTGGTAAAGATGATATTAGGGCTAAGATCTACCCATAATGTTTTCTTACAGTATCCTTAGGCATCTCAATTTTTGGAAGAAAGCAGTAGCTTCTGCTGTTCTAATCTAGTACAGGAAATAAACATAATGAGAGTTGTGGACAAGTCAATGCCAACTTCAGTTATATCAATTCACTTTACACCTGGATAGCTAGACAACAGTGTGGGATATGGAGAATCAACACTGAGTAAAGTAATGTTTGGAGTGAACAGAAGACAGTTATTACCAGCCATTCAAGTTTTGATGAGAGAATCATGATTAGAGTGAATATTAATGAGCACTAACAGATGTCAACTGGTTCTTCTTGAAAGCAAAAAGTCATCTTTTGCAAAACAAGGCTGAGTCTATAAAATTGTCATTTATTATCAACTTGGGAATGGGGCAAGTATGGATCAGAGAGTCATAAACATGTTCAAGAATCAAGGGAGGTAGATAAATTCCATATACATATACACAAACATATATGTGTGTTCATACACATACACATATGCGTATATATGTATATATACATATATATATGTATGTATGTTTTTGTTTGTGTATTTCCAACATCCTCTCCAACATTTCTCACTTTCTGCCATAATAGCCAAGCTGATTGGCATGAGATGGTATTTCAGAGTTGTTTTACTTTTCATTTCTCTATTTAATAGTGATTTAGAAATTTTTTCGTATGAGTATAGATAGATTATATTTCTTCTTCTGAAAACTGCCTGTTTATTTCCTTTGACTATCAGTTTGGGAATGACTTGTCTCATGAATTTGACTTGGTTCTTTATATATTTAATAAAGGAGACCTTTATCAGAAAAAATTTGCTATAAAATATTTTTTCATGGGTTTAATCCTGCATGGGTTTAATATTTTCAAAAAATAATTTGATATATTCAAAATTTTCAATTTTATGTCCTGAAATGCTTTCTGTCTCTTCTTTGGTCATAAATTCTTCCCTTATGCATAAATCTGACAAGAAAAATATTCTGTACCTCCCAATATGTTTATAATATCATTTTTTATTCCTAAATCATGTACTTATTTTGACATTATCTTGGTAGATAGTGTGAGATCTAATCTCTGTCTAGCTTCTGCCAAATTACTTTCCAGTTTGCTCAGAAGTTTTGTCAGATAGTGATTTCTCAACTAACAAGTTTAGCTCTCTGGGTTTACCAAACATTAGATTACTACAATCATTTATTGCTGTGTATTGTGTACATAATATATTCCACTGATCCACACTCTATTTCTTAGTCCTACAATATTGTTTTGATGACGACTGCTCTGTAATTTATTTTATCTGGTACAAATAAGCCACCTTCCTTTACATTTTTTATCATTGATTTCCTTGACATTCTTGAACTTGTGTTCTTTCAGATAAATTTTATTATGATTTTTCTTTATTTTTTAAAAATAATGTGATTGGTATATCACTGAATAAGCATATATATATTATATATATATATATAATTATCTATCTATCTATCTATCTATCTATCTATCTATCTATCTATCTATCTATCTATCTATCTATCTATTAGGTAGAATTCATTTGTATTATATTGTCTTTACCTACCCATCAATGATTAATGTTTTTTTTCTAATTGTTTAACCTAATTTTATTTGAACAGTACTTTGTAGTTGCATTCTTATAGTCCTTGAATTTGTTTTGGCAGGTAGACTTTTAAGTATTTTGTAATATGTTTAGTTATTTTTAATTGAAATTCTCTTCCTATTTTTTATTGCTGGATTTTGTGGGTAAAGCACAAAAATATTAATGATGTATGCATTATTTTCTTTATTTTTTGTTACATTATCAATTCTCAACTGTCTCCTTTCTCCATACCCACCTCACCATAGAGAAGGTCTATTTGATGCAGATTTATAAATATATGCAAAACCTTACTATGCACAGTTCTGTTCATCAGTTCTTTCTCTGAAAATGGGTAGTATTTTCCTTCATAGGTTCTTTGTAATTTATTTAAATGTTTATAATACTCATAATAGCTTAATCATTTCCATTTATTATTCAAACAACATTACCGTTGCTGTGTACAATATTATCTTAGTTTGCTCACTTCATTTTTTTGTTATTTAATGCAAGTTTTCCATGTTTTTTTAGGATTTAAATTTATTTACTTTTAGTTCTTAACATTCATTTCCACATGATTTTGAGTTCCAAATTTTTCCCATCTTTCCCCTCCTCCAAGCTCAAGATGGCATACGTTCTGATTACCCTTTCCCCAGTCTGCCTGTGCTTTTATCGCCCCCCTCCTTATCCCATTCCTCTTCTATACCCCATTACCTGTAAATCTTGTTTCTCAGTTGCATGTGAAAACAATTTTTAACATTTGTTTTTAAAAATTTGGGTTCCAATTTCACTCCCTTCTTTCCTCCCCATGTACTCACATTGAAAATGCAAGCAAATTAATTTAGGTTAAGCATGTGATATTATGCAAAACACCTCCATAATAGTCATGTTGTGAAAAACTAACTATATTTCTCTGTATTTTATCCCACCTCCCAATGATTCTATTTTCTCCATTGACCCTGTCCCTTTTCTAAAGAGCTTGCTTCTAACAATTCCCTCTCCCAATCTACCCTCCCTTCTACCATCCCACTCTCTTGTCCTCTTCCCCCTACTTTCCTGTACAGTAAAATACCCAATTCAGTCTATATGTTATTCCTTCATTAAACCAAATCTGATGAGAATAAGGTTCACTCATTCCTTCTTATCTCCCCCTTCTTCTGCTCCATTGTAGAACATATTTTGCCTCTTTTATGTAAAACACTTTACCTCCAATCCATCTCTTCCTTTCTCCTCCTCTCAAAATATTCCTTTCTTACCACTTTATTTTATTTTTAGATATCATACTTTTGTATTCAACCTGCCCTGTGCCATCCATCCATCCATCCATCCATCCATCCATCCATCCATCCATCCATCCATCCATCCATCCATCTATCTATCTATCTATCTATCTATCTATCTATCTATCTATCTATCCATCTGTCTGTCTGTCTATATCATCCAATTACCCTAATACTTAGAAAGATCTCATTCAACTCTGGTCTTTTCATCAAAAGTGCTTGAAATTTCTCTATTTCATTGAAGTTCTATTTTTCCCATGAAGTATCATACTCAGTTTTGTTGTGTAGTGATTCTTGTTTTTAATCCTACCTCTTTGACCTCTGGAATATCATATTCCAAATCCTTCAATCTCTTAATGTGAAAGTTGCTAGATGTTTTGTTATCCTGATTGTATTTCCACAATACTAGCATTGTTTCTTTCAGGGTGCTTGCAATATTTCTTTCTTAACTTGGGAAATCTAGAATTTTGCTACAATATTTCTATGAGTTTTCTTTTTAGAATCTCTTTCAGAAGATGACCAGTGGATTCTTTCAATTTCTATTTTTTCACTCTGGTTCTAGAATATCAGGGCAATTTTTATTGAAAAATGATGCTTATACTCTTTCTTTTATCATGGCTTTCAGGTAGTCCAATAATTTTTAAAGTGTCTCTCCTGGATCTATTTTCCAAGTCAGTGGTTTTTCCAATAAGATTTTTTACATTGTCTTCTTTTATTTCATTGCTTTGGTTCTGCTTTAAAATTTCTTGATTTCTCATGAAGTCATTAGCTTCCATTTGCTCAACTCAAATTATTGTGGAATTATTTTCTTCAGTGAACTTTAGGACCTTCTGTTCCATTTGGCCAATTCTGATTTTTAAGGCATTTTTCTCCTCATTTGACTTTTTGGACTTCTTGTGCCATTTAGGTTAGTCTACTTTTAAGGTGTTATTTTCTTCAGTATTTTTAGAGGGGTCTCCTTTAGTAACCTGTTGACTTACTTTTCATGATTTTGTTGTATCACTACCATTTCTCTTCCCAATTTTTTCTCTACTTCTATTTCTTGATTTTCAAAATCCTTTTTGAGCAACTCCATGTCCCACAACCAATTCATATTCCTCTTGGAAGCTTTTGGTGTGGGAGCTCTGACTCTGCAGTTCCCAAGTAAGATTCTATAGTCTGATGTTTATTAATCTGCCCAGGCAAACACTTGACTTTCTAACTGTTTTTCAAGATAGGAATCTGCTTCCAGTGTGGGTGGGATATACTGTCTCAGACTTCAGCGATTTTGTATCAGTTACTAGATCTCCCATCATCTGTGGGCCCAGAGATATGGAAGCACCCTCTGCTGCTGCCACCATTGTTGATGCCACCACCACCACCCCTATCACCCTGAGGCTGAAGTCAGACCTGACCAGACTTCATGACCCTTTATTACCCACGTCCCACCAAGTTTTCCCACTGATCTTTTCATTGTTTGTTGGTTGAGAAACTTGTAAATCACCACAGCTGCCAATGATTCAGTTGCCAGAGGCCTTCTCTGTCATGTCTGTGCCAGTGAGGCCCATGACTGTGCTTAATTCCCTGCCAGATGCAAAAGACACTTCCTGTTGATTTTCCAGGTTGTCTTGGTTTGGGGACTTGCTTTACTCTGTCATTTTATGAGTTTTGGAGTTCTAGAATTTATTTAAAGTCATTTTAGAGGTATTTGGAGAGTGTTGTGGGAGAATTCAAGGAAACCCTTGCTTCTACTCCCCCTACTTGGCTCCATCTCCCTCTTTCCATGTTTTTTTTTTTTTTAATTAACCAGCTCATCATTTCTTACAGCACAATAATATTCCATCACAACCATATACTACAACTTGTTAAGGCATTCTCCAATTGATTGGCATACCTTCAATTTCCAGTTCTTTACCACCACAAAGAAAGTTGCTTTAAAAATATTAGAACATATAGGTTCTTTGGTTTTCCGTCCAATTACCCTGGGAAATAAACCACATAGAAATATTGCTAGGTGAAAGGATATGCAAAGTTATGTATCTTCTTGGTCATAGTTTCAGATTTCTCTCCAAAATGCTTGAGTCAGTTCACAGTTTCATCAACAGTTGATTAATGTATGAAACTTTCCACAGCCCCAATCAAAATTGCCATTATCCACTTCCATTATTTTAGCCAATCTAGTAGGTGTGACATCTATCTATATATCTTTCTATCTGTGTATCTATCCATCTATCTTCCAGGGAGTTATTTTACCACCTGAAAATTTGATGAAGTTGATAATTATTTCAACCATTTTCAGTTGATTAACTAGGGTTCTCTAAGCATAACATCATATTATCTGTAAAGAATGATATCTGTGCTTTTTCATGGCCTATTCTAATTTCTTCAACTTCTTTTTATTTTATTTCTATAGCTTGCATCACTTGTATGATATTGCATAATAATGGAGAAAATTGGTATCCTTGCTTCAACCATGATCTTATTTGTAAAACTTCTAACCGTCTTCTACTGCTTAAATTTTAAAACAAAATATGCATTCCCCTACTGTAAAATTGCCAAGTATCAGGGAAGGGGTATTAAGGATCTTTTGTTTTTGTTATTGTTGTTTAATCAACTGCAGTTGGCTGCTGTTCTAAACTTTCCTTAGCATTATATAACTTACTAGATGTCCTTCTTCAACAACTTGGTATGTGTGCTCAGTGTGAAATGGCAGACAAAAATATTGAGGTGATCTTAGGTCAGATTAACAAAGGTCAACAACCCAAACCAAAGACTGATCAAGCTAGATTTACTTTGGGTAGACCACACTGAATCTGGAGTATTGTGTATTATTTGGGATTCCATACTTTAGAAAGAATATTGAAAAGCTTTTGCATATTATGAGCAGGGCTACCCAAATGTTGAAGGGACAGGAAAACGTAATACACAAATATAACAAAATAATTCAGAGGATGTTCATTATAGAGAAAAAAGATTCTCAGGAGAAATATTTTATGTATATTGTATTGATAATGAACTTTTGCTTATTTTTAATGTATTTTTCCCATCCTCTAATAGGCACATGTGACCTGCTTACATCAGATGGAGGTCTCAGTCATGTGAGTCTAAATCACATGAAACAGGAAGGGGTGAAACAGGAAGAAGAGGAGCTAGAGCAAAGTTGAAAGGAAATTAGTCAGAGAGCAGTCAGAACTGAGTGAAAGAGAAAGCAGGCAGCTGGCTAGCATGAGTTGGGGTGGGGCTTGTTAGTGATTTTATTTAAGGGAGCCTTTTTGTGGTTTGTTTAAGGGAGATGGTCTGTGGGAATCTTAAAAGAGGGGAGTTTTGAGGCTGGTGTTGCCATCTGCACTGTTACTGCATATAGGTTTCTTTTTTGTTATGATGGATTTGGATTTCTGGTGTTGAGATTTGGCTTTCTGGTGTCTGAATAAATGTTTTGGTTTTGTAAAACAAATCTTCACATTGGTAATTTTTAAAAAAATGTATGTGTCATTTTCCTCTCTAGAATGCATCTCCTTTCTTAGAAGCAGGAGTCAGTACTGTGACATCACAAGTAATTACTACATAGATGTTAGTCATCTTGAAATAGTTAAAGGTGAATCATGTGGAAGAGAAATTAATTTTATTTTATTATTATTTTTTTTGTCCAGAAAATAGGACTAGTGGATCTCTGGGAAAGGATTAGCTGTCAGGGAATATTCCATGAATGATGTGGCACCATATTTGGACCTCAAAATAGGTGAATGGCTTCAATTTTTATAGATGAAGCTGATGGTTTTGTGACTGTGCATTTATATAATCTAACACATAGAGGAATTGGCAGATATGAAAGGAAGAAAGAGTATATTCTTCCTTTTTTCCACTTTACTTAAGAATAAATGAGTCAATATTGTTAAATAAAGCTTTAAAAAAAATTGAAGTTAAACTGTTGTGATTCTGATGTGCCATTTTTAGGAGAAGCATAGAATAGTGAGTAGATAAGTGATTTGGAACCTGGAAGACCTGGATTCAAGATTTGTCTCTAATATGTACTAGTTATGTGATTCTAAGCAAGCCAGTCTTTCAATTCTCTAAAAAATTCTCTAAAATCACAATTTTCAGAGACAGTGCTGAATTTTTACAGAAACATTCCTCTTTTGGGAGTATCCATTACCAGAGGGCTCTAAGGTCTAGCCCCTACTCTGATCTCTACTAGGACTTAAAAAAAGTTAAATAAGATTAAAGAACCAAGGAAATTGACAAGTGATGTGATCAGAGTAAAAGAAAACTAAGATGATGTTGTGAAAAACTATTTTAGAGGAGAGAGAAACTAGAATCATGAAGAATATTAGAGGTTGTTATATCCAGGCAATGGTTTATAAAGGTCTGAACTAAGGACTGACAGAGTTACTGAAAAATGTAATGAAATGCTACTTTAGAGTACGTGAATTTCCATTTTAATTGAAGTGTTAAACAACTTGTAAAGAATAGTTTAGAAGGGGTAGCTGCATATTAGTACAGTTGACTTCTGAGGACTTTTCCGACTTTGAGTCTATGGAATACATTTTGTGGTGGGTTGTGAAAATTAATATATGTATTAAGAAATAGCAAAATATAACTAAAACACCCTTAAAACTAACAAAATCTATCCAACCTCACATTTGAGAAGTCCCGTCTGCAGTTACGAATCCCAAAAAGCATGATTGAGCCCAGAAAGTCAGAATAATAAGCTGCCTTTTGCTTCCATAGTGCTCACTTTCCTGCACATAATTACACATCACATATGTAAATCAGAGCTTGCTGGATGTACACAGATTCTACAAACAAACACGAGTGCATTTTCAAGAGAGACTTTAATTTCTCTTCTTCTCATCCTAATTGACAACATTCATAGAAGGAGCAGAATATGACGAATATAAAAGTCAGGAAAATTAAATACAGAGACAGTCTGAACCATATAATATGTTTCCTCTTTCATTAAAAGAATGAAATATTGTCAGTGCCCTTTATAGCTTTAATTAAGTATGTCAGTCTAATGCTTAATTGAGAGAAATATGCAAATGATTCTTTCTTTATAAGTCTGGTGCTAAATAAACATGGCATTCTCTCAGTACCATCTTAATTATATTCTGGAGCAGAGGTCTAATGGATTAAGCCATTACAGGTATTCTTTTTTACATGGAAAGTTATTCCCAATACAAACAGAGCTATCACAACTGGGAATCTACATTAAAAATTCCAGGAAGATGTGTATACTAATTACAACTCTGTGGTGTGTATGGGGCAGACTAAGAATGACTGGATATGCTAGTATTTTAGTTAGACACGTTGCCATGTTGAAAAATATATAGAGTGACTCAGATTTTTAAGCTCAACCACAATGCGACTATGTGACTGTGGGTATGTCACAACTAAATTTGGACTTTAATGGTCATATCTATGCAGTGAGGGGATGAGACTAGATGATCTTTAGCATTCATCTCTACCAATTTATGTCTTCTGTCCCTTCTGTAACTGGCATTCTATACTGTATTTTGTAACATATCATCTACTATTCATTATGGCTCTAATATTCTATGTCCTCTGTGTTAACACAAGATGTCCTAATTTTCCTTCATACTCACTAGTCTGTTACCTAACAATCCATGATCTAATCTAGGGTCCCTCCTAGAATTATGTGATCCATAGTTTTCAAATTCTGTTCCTAAAGCTAAAATGGCATGAAACTACTAAAAACAGATCAATGTAGTTTACAAGTATCACCTTGAGAGCTGAGGGAAAAACAGTGGTAATAAAGCACGAAAAGCAATGCCCCTTGTCTCTCTAGATGTAAACCATGAACAGACATATTGGATTTTAGAAGACTTGGAGGACTGAAAATGACCTTGAGAGATTACTTAGTTAATCCTCCTGCCTCCGAACATGACTGAGTCTTAATCATCACAGACAGGGAAAGAAGTAAAGTATAATAGAAAGACCAATGACTTCAAGTCAGATGATCTTGATTCTTGTATCATGAGTCTATCATTTACCAGCATTGTGCCTTATAAAAATCTAAGTTTGTTTCACTTAAATGGATATACCTAGCTCACAGGGCTGTTAGGCAGCTCAAATGACAGAATGGAAACAGAATGCTTTGTAACCCTGGAACACTTATAAATGTCAACTGTGATTAATTATACAGAAAATGTTCATTCTTTTTTGTTTTCTTTAAATTCACCAATCTGGTATTTGGTTGAAGAAAAATCCTAAATGCTACACCTCTTAAAATATCCATGGATAAGTTAATCAGTTCATATTTATTGAGTATCACCAATGTGTGAGAAGCTGCATTGGTCAATAGGAAATAAAAGACATTTTTGTTTAATCATGCCTGGTATAAAGAAGCTTATAGTTTAATAGGGATGCTATGATACATGCTCAAGACAGTATGATATAAAGGGGAAGAAAAGCAAATGTTGAGACAATATGCTCTAAAAATTGAGAAAAGGACATTCCAAGGAAATATCCAAGGAGGAGGTGGCACCCAAATTGAACATTGCAGAGAATTTCAATAGAGATTCCATTAGAGAAGTCATCCCAAACTTGGATACACTGTTTTTAGATACAGAACAAGATAGATGGGGTGTGGGCATTTCTTTTTCTCCTCAAATCTGATGCCTCAAAACAAGTCCATACCTTCATGTTTAGAGATTGGGACACCAGCTTTGAGGACCCATAATCTATTTTTATGATTAAAGAAAGCCAATATAGGCACAGGGAATTTTCTCAAAAAATTTGAAGTAAAATTAGGAAGCGATGGCAATGATTAATTATTAAACAATGTTAGTAAGCAATAGCAATATCAGCAATAATTAACATTTATATAGTTCTTTAAAATTAGCAAAGTTTTTTATGTACCACATCTCATAATAGTCTGGTGATACTTGCTATTGAAAATGGGGAAAGCAGGAGCACCAACATCCCTTGCAAGGACAAACTCAAATGATATCTGCAAAGGGGTCTTCAAACCTTAAAATGCTGCAAAAATAGCCACTGTCACTAACAGCTAGGATCCCCTTGCTCAGCCTTTGTGTCAAGTGACCGCTTGGAGGAATATTTTAATGATTTATTTATTGTACATAGGTTCAAAAGCTAAACTCCCAAGGTCAGAATCAAATGTAAACCTTAGTTTAATTTCAATTGGCTCATCTAAAACTTGAGCCTATCTTTCATTTTTATTGGTGTTAATCACTGTGAGAACCTGGAAGTCTTTTAAGGTTGTGTCCTTTTTCACTGTCTTTATATATATATATATAAATTTTTATATTAAATATACATATATTATACATAAATTTATTTATTTAACTTTTTACATTCATTTTCACAAAATTTTGGGTTCCAAATTTTCTCCCCATTTGTCACCTCCCCCCACCCCAATACACCATGCATTCTAATTTCCGCTATCACCAATCTGCCCTCTCTTCTATCATCCCTCCCTTCCCTTGTCCCCATCTTCCTTTTTGTCCTGTAGGGCCAGACAACTTTCTATTTCCCATTACCTGTATTTCTTATTTCCTAGTAGCAAAAATAATACTCAACAGTTGTTCCTCTCCACCCCCACCTCACCGCCAGATCCGCCCAGCTAGTGCTTGGGGTCTGAGATTCAAATACTGCTTCCCAGCCTCAGGGCTTTCAGTGGGGGCAGGGCTACTATTCAGTCTGAGCTCAGGAGTGGGCAGGGCTGCCTCACAGGGCTCACTTCCCTCTGGAGGTTTATGAGGGGACCTTCAACAATGGATCTGAGTTCCTGTATACTTTGGGAGCTCCTGTCCTCTGCTGCCTCCCGAGAGGGCCTGAGTTATGGAGACATCCTGATCCCCTCTCGGCCAGCCCAGAAGGCTCTCCCACTGACCTGTATTTCCTGTGCATTGAGGGACCTTTGTGGCCGTTAGAGATTCTGTCCCTGAAGTCTGCTTAGATCTGGTCCTCTCTGTGCTGCACGGCCAAGGAAGGACTGGGCTCTGCTCTGGGTCCAATGCATGATGGACCTTTGGTGTCAGTTTTTCAGGGCTCTCTGGAACAGAAATCTCCTCCACTCCATTGTTGTGTGGCTTCCACTGCTCCAGAATTTGTTGGGAGTTTCTCTTTACAGGTAATTTATGGGCTGTGGGTTTGGAGCTAGCAAATGTGAATCTTTCTACTCCGCCATCTTGGCTCCTCACCCCCACTCTGTCTTAGGAGAGAAGAGAGAAAGAACAAGGGAGGGATAGTGAAGAGAGATGATTAAGGGAGATAGTATCACCTCATTCTGGTATCTTTTTACTATGTCCATTGCTAGTCAGGAGAGGGAGGAAGGATGAGGTTACTCCCAGTATAAACACAGAAAGCCAGGGTCACAGTGAAAATATTTGGGCAGATACCTTATTTGATTTTCAAATAATGACACCAAATGTGTCATCATTGGATTTCTACTAATTTATCACTGGAGAAAAGGATGTTGACTTGATTGATTTGCTTAACCAATCAGAGAAACAAACAATCCAAAATAATCATAACAATACTTCCCATTTGCCTTACACTTTACTGTTTAAAGCACTTTCACCTCTGTTAGCTTGTCATCCTGTAAGTAAGGGGTAGCTAGGTGGTGGTACAGTGGATAAAGCAGCCGTGTAGGAGTCAGGAGGACTTGAGTTCAAATCTCTCCTCAGAGGCTTGACACTCACCAGCTGTGTTACCTTGGGCAAGTCAATTCATCTCAATTGCCTCATCCTTGGTCATCCTGATGAATATCTCATCATTGGATTCAAATGGCTCTGGAGAAGAAGTGAGACTGGTGACCTGCACAGCCTTCCCTCACTCAAAACAAAGTCAAGTGCAAGTCATGTCATTATTTCAGATGGCATTGTCTTCTTTGGTAACGAAGGATGAACACATATCTGCATTTCATAAAGGAGGAAACACAGTCTAAGTGACTTGCAGAAGATCACTCAATTAGCATGTACCTGAAATGAATGGTATTTGGATCCAGCTTAATTTCAGTCTATATTTCCCATAGTGCCACTCATTTTCTATAGGGAATTTTAGAAGAATAAATGAAAAAGACTGTTCCCAATTAAATTCCCAGACTTAAGGAAAGACATGACTTTTATCATTTGTGTCTCCCAGGGATAACACTTTTATGTAAACATTTTTCCCCATATATCAGACTTGTAGTGCTGACCTGAGGAAAGGCATCCCAGGATGAGTGGCACATTAGTGAGTCAAGGTCTTCCTCCTCCACTCTCAGTATATATGATGGATTGTTTTTTTGCAAAGTACATTCCCCCAGGAGAGAAACAATCATCCTTAAAGCTGAGTCTGTGATGACAATAGAATTTAGATATACCCTAGGCTTCACAACTGGAAAGAGTCCAACAACTGGCATAGCCTGGGGGAGATTTGGAGAAAATCTAACCTATATAATGGCTTTGTCCCCATTTCAGAGACTACATACAGCCCAGCATGGAACATGTTAAAAGCCTACAAATTTCTGGATACCTGTGTGGTATCTGTAAAATAAATAATGTTCCTCATGGAAGATAAGATCAGCAAATGGCATTAATTATTTCAGGCTGTAATAACTAGGTTCAAGCTGGCAAAATGCCTTACTCCTTGGTAATTAATAAGTCAGAGATGAGGAACTATTAGATAAATGTTGTATAGGAACAAAAGTCTCCTAACAGACAATAAAAATTGTGGTCATTTCAGCAGCACAGGGATACCCATTTGAATAGTTATAATGAGTATTCAGTCAGTGATAATTTAGACTATTAATGGGATCGAAGAGGAAAACTGGTCTTGTGAGAGATAAAGCATTTAATTTTTAGAATATTTAACATTCATTATAAAGGCAGCTGGGAGCACAGCACAGTTCTAGGCATTTGGGGATTTAGCAAAGACCAGAATCTGGTCTTGGCAAATAAGTTCTGATGTGAAGAATGCTCCCAGTTCTCTGTGGTTGCTATTTACTACTTCTCATTCTCTCAAATATAAAAGCGTGTCATTTTGCTCTCCTGATGCTGGTAATCAGTGAAGTGTTTATGTTATGAAGTTAGTCCCTGGGAATTTGCAGGATATGTAGAGCAGATTTTAAATGTTTAGAGGACAGAGAGTTAATATTTACCATGGACAGAAATACCCAGGTAGTGAATAATTGATGATATGAGTGTGTGGAAATAAAGTGTTAGTGCTGTACTGAATGATTAGTGGAGAGAAGAGAGACAGAGAGATACATAGAGACAAAGAAAGATAGATACATAGAGACAGAGAAAGATAGAAACAGAGACAAAAAGAGAAAGAGAGAGAGAGAGACAGGGAGAGGCACACAGAGACAGACACAGAGAAAGAGAGAAACAGTCAGGGACACAAAGAAAGATAGAGACACACACATGTGCGCACACACACGTAAAAAGCCATAGAGAAAGAAAAAAAAGAGATAGACACAAACACACAGAGAAACAAAGAGAGATAGACATAGCAAGAAAGACAGAGACAGAGAAGGTGCAGAAGGAGTGGTAAGAGGGAAAAAAGAGGGAAAGAGAAATGGATAGGAAGGGAAAGAAAAAAACTTAGTAGGAGAGGGTCATTCCATGTGTTAGTTTAATCTTTAAGCATATGAAGGTGTACTTTGAGACTACTAGTAGATAATCCTAAAGAAACTTTGGTATTTAAATTGAAGCAGAAAGTTTTGAAGTCTGGGTATGTGTCCCCTACCTGGAAAGCTGACCAGAGACATCCTGTAACCTTTGGTTCTTATGCAAACACAAATGGAATTTATTAGTGTTTTGGAGCTGTGCTAACCTTGGTAGGTGTAGGTTATTTAATTGCATGTTACTTCTCTTTCTCGAATAGTCTCTGCACAAAGATAAGAGAGTACCCAAGCTTAGTAAGCTTACACTTAAAGTAGATTACTAACCCCTCAAGAGTTGCTTTCCTTCTAGAAAAGCAGATCTAAGAACCTGCGCTAGCAGGCCAAACTGGAGGTGTCAGGGTGCTTGCTGATACATATAACATAATGGGGCAACATTTGCAAACTACAAGAAGAGTTTTGGAGCTGGGATAATTATTCATTGTTTCTCAATTGTGGTGGCTCAGGGCTCAGTGTCCTGAAATTATATTGTATGCAGAGTCCAGAGAAGAGCAGGGAGAGCTTGGAATGGAGCCATGGAGCAGGAGTAGAGAACTGCCTGAATAGGAACCCAGTAGAAGCAGAGAACTGCTTGTGTGCTTATGTAGAAGAGGTGAGCCATGGAACAGGGGTGGAGAGCTGCCTTCAAGTAGACTCAGGCAAGAGTCAGGAGAAGCTTGCTCCTACTGGAGGAAAAGAAATCCAAGACCTTGGAATTGAACCCTGGGGCAAGATAAAGACTGAGCAGTAAGGCAGTGAGTTTTTTGCAGTGTTCTCCTGGGATGGTTTGGGACCCAGGAGGTGGAGTTTCCTGTAGTGAGTAGGGAGAAGTGTCTTGTACCCCCAAGGATCCCACACTGTTGATGTTGTTGCCCAGTCACCCCTGAAGACTTGGAAGCAGGACTGGAGCAATATTAAGACTGGCACTTGGCTCATTAAAGCCTGAACCTGAGTGCCTAGAGGAAGTGTGCAAATGACTTTATTTGGACATTTTGTTTTGAATTGACTATGACCTGGGGGTGGAATATATTGAGTTCTGATGTTATATACTTTTGCATTTGTTTAAGGCCATGGATACTGTGGTAATGAGTTACGTTATGCATTTTGTAGCAAGAAGTTAAAGGTGTGTTTATCTTGTGGAATGTGTTGTATTTACTTAAATATGTTAATGTTTGTTCAAATACAAGTTACCTATGTTATGGACATGAAAGGGCTTTGGGTCAAATGTGAAGTAAATCTCTTCTGTCTATTAATAGGCCAGTCAGATGAGAGGAGGCTTATTTTATAGTAAGGCCTACATGTTTTCTTAATTGCTAGTGAGGCACTGGCTCAAGAAGGTCATGCTGTCTACCTCTGAAAATTGTATGTGTAAATATATATATATATATACACACATACATATACATATATATGTATATATACACACATATATACATATACATATATGTTTATATACATACATACATACATATATATACCTTCTCTCTCTGGTAACTATGTGTGTATGTAAGGGTCAGACAGTTGAATCTGTCTTGATCTATGAGTATTGATTATGGTCAGTTAGATGTCCTGTCTGTTGTTCTCTATTTCTCTGCTTGCATTTTTTCTATTATTGTGATTAAGGAAGATTGTTGACCCCTTAAAAGTTCCTTTCCTCTTAGAAAAGCAGATCTAAGACCCTGTGCTACCAGGCCGTCCTGGATATGTCCTGGTGCTTGCTGGTACAGGGAAGTAGAGTTTAAAAAAAAAAAAAAAAAAAAAAAAGAAGACCCGAGTTAGAGAATGAATATGAATGAATATCCATGTGTGTGCATTTTGTAGGTAAGGGGGCATTAGTCCCACAATGAACTACAGAGATCTCTACATGAAAAATTTCCCAAAATATAATTATTAAGTAATTTTTAAAAGATCAGGAAATTGAAATTAAGAGAAAAGAAGTGTTTTACTTAGCTCAGTGGCTCTAAGCGTAGTTCCTGGCACATAGTAGGCATATAATAAATGTTTATTGATTGGTTTGTTTTCTCTATACTGAAAGCACACATTAATGTGAGCTTTTGCAAGCCCTGTATCAATGCCAGCACACATACTGTCAGGACAAGTAATTTGTCCTAACATCAATTTTCACAACTACTTAGAAGTATGTTATGAGACTTCAAAGAAATTGCATTGCTTCTGGAACCTCAATCTACCTATTCAATTTTTTTTTTAAATGAAGACAAGAATTCCTACCTTTTAACTATTACATGGTTGTATGCCTAGTGCTTTTTAAATATGTAGTACAGAGTAAATGCAAAATATTGTTAGGCATTTTAAAGTTAGAATAAGATTTTTAGATTTATCTATTAGTAAGAATTTTGAATATCATTTTTTAGATTTAAATTTAGTAACAAAAATTATATTAAGGTTTCAAAATAGCCAATGGCTTACAATCTACATTTTCTAGTTAGTTATCCTTTCATAATCTTGATACCATTTTTTCCTAAATCTTATGATATTAAAAAAATGTCAGTAATCCTTAGACATTGCTGGAGTTACATCATCATGACATGGAGTTAAACATATTTTTTAATAGTATTTCCCCCATCTGGAGTTAATGATCTAACATGTCCTAGCAATTCAGAATATCATGGATCATGGGGCTGAGGATATATTCCCAGGGCTATGCTAGCTAAGTGGGGTGGAAAAGGGTCCATAACTAGTTTGGCTTTGGAGTGATTGATATATTGGCCAGAATAAATGGGTTGATATCTTTATTGGTGAAGGGAACACTGTAACAAATACATTTGTACATATTTGAAATAATAGAATATTTATGAACATTGAGAAGTAATGTGGAAATCAGCATTTAGAATAATGCCTGGTGCACAGTGAGCCCTTAAAAAAGACTTTGATACCCATTGAACTTCCTTCCAGCTCTGGATATATGATCATATGAGTTGGAGTGAAATCTCACCTCTGACATTTACTTCCTTTGTGAATTTGGACAATGACTTTTTTTTCTTTTCTGGATGTAAGCTTTCATACCTAGAGAGTGAGAAAGGGAGAGAGAGGGAGAGAGAGAGAGAGAGAGAGAGAGAGAGAGAGAGAGAGAGAGAGAGAGAGAGAGAGAGAGAGAGAGAGAGAGAGAGAGAGAGAATATTCTCACTAATCTTACATGGGCAATCCACATTGGTAATATTATGTTCAATTCTAGTTGGGAGAGGACTTAATTAGCTGACGGTAATCTAGGCAAGCATAATCTAAAAAGACATAAAGATAGAGGTCATATCATAAAAAAATTGAGTGAAAGAACAAGTAACATTAATAGTTATCCTTCCAATATTTGAGGAGACAGTGGAAGAAGGATTCAATTTGCCCTGTTTGGGTACAGTCAGCAAAATTTGAGTAATAAGGTAGAAGGTTATATTTATTATATGAAGAAAACTCTCCTAACAATCAAATCTTTCTATAAGCATAACATGTTCTTTGATTAGTGATGAATTACACATCTGTAGATAATCTTTGAAATTGTTGAGGATATGATGGAAGAGACTCCTTTTTTTTTAGCTTGGGACTGAAATGAATTATTCCCAAAATCTTTTTCAGCTTTGGGATTCTGTGATCCTGTAGACTGTATAATGATATGGGAATATATTATCTTCAAGGTACTTTACTGCTCCAAAATATATTATGTTTATATTACATAAAGTTTTTAATAAAAGTCCTTCCTACCCATTCTTTCATCTGATTTTCACAAGATACCTAAGTGCATTGTGATATTACAAATGGAGAAACTGAAAACAAGAGAAATAAAGAGATTTCCCAAGGTACTGGAATTCATAAGTGATACTGATTCGATGCAAATTAACATGTAATTCTTTTTATTCACTCTACTATACTACTCTGTACAAAAAGCTTCCAAAATAAATCTTTAAAATATGCCTGATAATTATTAATACAAACACAAAAACATGTGCACCATTTATAGAATATGAAACACTTTTTACATAGATGTGCATAGTTATACAAATCTAGATGTATATATATATATATACATGCATATAAATGTACACAAATGCAGAAAAAATATGCCTCCATGTATAATACCTTTTAGAATGTGTGTTTGTGTGTATGTGGTGTATTTAAAGAACTTTATTTTCATTCATATATATTGTAAGTTACATGCCTACTCAAGCAAAACATGGCTGGAGTTTAATTCTAACAGTGATGAATGACTAGCGTGAATTCATGCAAACAGGGAAATTGAAATTAAATTCATCACACCAAGAAAAACACTTCCTCCCCATGTAAATTAGCAGGTTTTCTGCTAAAATCAATTTGTTTTGGTAAATTATGCAAAAATTCTCGAAGGGTTTAGGTAGGTAATTTATTATACTCTTGGCTGTTTCATAATGTTAGGAAATAAAATTTATTCACACAATATTAGATGGCATAAGCTCAGAGCTTTAGTGACAATTTTTGTTCATTGCAATTAATGTAACTTGTCTATCCTGACCAAACACCCACAATATGTGAGACATATTCTCTATTTTGCGCCATACTTAAAAGATACTGGATACAAATGCTCCTTCATCTAGTAGTACTGATCTTTTACTGAACTGAATATGAGAAAAGGTTAATAGTTTACATGGATCACATTTGAAAGTTTGCAGTTTTAGGCAATGAAATTTTATTTCTCTGTATATTTGTGCACCTGGCTATTACACGGTGTTTGAGTAGATCAATTAAGAGCCACAGAATGACAGAGATAGAAAGGACATTAGAACATAAAATGTTACAAAACAGAATATAGCACATTAGATCTAGATGGGAATCTTAGAATATAAGATAATAAAAGGTAAAAGGTCAGGGTTAGAAGTGACATTTAAAAAAATAGATTGTTGACTTTAGGGAGAATGTCAATAGGAATTTGAAGATGACCTAGTATTCATATAGGAGTCTTAGGTTTAGACAGTGTATTGTGTAGTTATCTCATTTGTTATTCAAAACAACCTTGTTGGGAAGATGCTATTATCTCCAATTTACAGATAAGGAAACTGAGGTTGAGAGGTAAGAGATATGCCTAATGTCATACAGTGAGTATTTATGATGGAATTTGAATTCAGGTCTTCAAGATTACAAGGCTAGTACTTGCCCCAGAAAGTAAATGGGTGCACCCAGAAGGGATTTTAGAGCACAAAATGTTAACAATTGCAAGGAACTTAGAACATTAGAACATAGACTATAGAATGGTAGGAATAGGAGGGATCTTAAAGATTGTATAGTCTAAGATACTTGTTGGGGAGATTTTGTTTATGAAAGAGTAAGTTAAGTGTTTTATTTAGCTATTGCTGGCCTCTTGAGCTTTTTGGTTCCTTATCACAATTCTAATATAGCACACTGTCCTTTAGGGATTGTTCCAAAGGCAATAAATATGACCAGTAGTTAGGAATTATATGAATGCATTGCTTAGGTCAATATAGTGTGAATTTTCTAATTATTAAAGGCGTCCTATAATGAAACAGGCTCTTGTTGAAGTAGATTCTTGACTATTTGAAGCATTCTAGAAGAGACTCAACAACCACCTCCTGAGGCTGGAGTCTGACTATTAATCTATGGTTCATCGAATTAATCAATAATGAACTCCCTGAAGGCAGGAACTAACAATTCATTGTCTGACTTTTGTATCTGCCATAGAGTTTAGCATAATACTTTCCACATAGACCATATTTTTCAAGTGAAAACAAAAAATTGTTTGTTAATGTTCCCTAACTTTTTGTTATCCTGTATTATTATCAATGACTTCCTATTGATTTCAAGGTAAATTTTCCATTCAGTCACCAAAGGGATTTTCCTAAAATCAAGATGTGATTATAATACACACACTTTCATTCAATAAATTCCAGCGGTTTCATATTGTTTCCAGGAATAAAAACAAAATGCTCCATTTATCATTCCAAGAACTTCTACTTTTCCAGTCTTCTCATACTTATTACTGTCTATGTTTTTTCTGATCTTGTGGTACTGACTTCCTGGTTCTACCGCAAACTCTCCATCTCCTCCCTCTGAATATTTTCTTTTCTGTCTCTGCTGTACAATTTTTACTTTTTTTTAACCCCTTCTCTCCCCACCACTACAATTAAGGGTAGATATACTTAGATATAGATATAAAAATACACATATGCACATACATACATACATACACATATATAAACATATACTTTACCTAAGCGGTTCTACTCCTAAGCTTTATTTTTATGTTTGTGACTCTCTCTTATTTCCTATCCGTCCTGACTCCTCTACTTCTACCTGCTCCCTTGCCCTTCTATTATTTAAACTCTCCCCACTCCAAGGACTCCTCCTTTATACCTCCCATGCCAATAAATTAAAACATTTTTTAATATGTTTATTTGAACTGTTTCCTCATCCTACCCTTTGAAGATCCCTCCCTTATACTCTCATTCCCATTAATCTAAATATCTTTCTATGTCACCTTTTAACCTATTTCCTCACCCTCTTCTCTAAAGAGCCTTCTCTTATCTTGTCTGCCTTCCCCTATTTTATTTCTTTCAAAAATTTTGAAGACTTTATATTCTTCTAGATGAATATGTGTTTTCCTCTCTTAAACCCATTCCCAATGAAAGTAAGTTTCCAGAAATAACCACCCTCCTCCCCCATCTAATTCCTTTGTGTTATTTCTTCCTCTTTCACTTCATTTGTGTAAGATAATTACTCTTTTTAACTGTTCCTGAATGGTTATATTTTTAAAGTTATATCGTGCTCAGGTCTACCCCACTCTTTCTTTTGTATTACCCAATTACTTATAAGAATCTTATACATATGATTTACATTTTACATACAGAAAAAAGATAAACAGTCTGTCGCTATTGAATCCCTTGTAAATTGGTCTTTGTTATGTATCTTATATTTCTCTTGGTTCCTATATGTTAAGTTCAGGTTATTTTTTAGCAAAGTCCTGAAAGTTTGGCAACTCATTAAATATCCATTTTGGGGGCAGGGACTCTTCTCAGCTTTGGTAGGTATGATATTTTGGGCCAAAAGCCCAGTTCATTTTCTCTTTGATACAAATTGTTCTCAGACCTGCGGTCTCTTAGTTTCTCCACTGGTAGGTCCTGTGTCATTCAATTCTGGCACCTCCATAGGTAAATTGTTTTGTTTTGTTTTTCTTATTGTTCATGATATTTTTTACTTGAGCTGGGGATTTCAGGATTCGACTGTAATATTACTGTGTATTTTCCTCATAAGATCCCTTCCAAGAGGTGATCAGTGGAAGTTTTTAATATATATTTCTACTTTCCCTTCTTGTTCTAATGGTTCAGGACAATTTTCTTTAATTATTTCTTGTATTATTGTATCAACTATTTTTAAATCATAGTTTTCTGATAGTCCATTTATTTTTATGTTTTCTCTTTTGGATCTGTTCTGCAAATCAGTTGTTTTTCATGTGAAAGGGTCCCACATGTACAAAAATATTGATAGCAGCCCTCTTTGTGGTGGCCAAAAAATGGAAATCAAGGGGATACCCAACCATTGGGGAGTGACTGAATAAATTGTAGTATATTAATGTAATGGAATGCTATTGTACTATAAGAAATGATGAACAGGAAGACTTCAGAGAGGCCTAGAAAGACATATATGATCTAATGTTGAGCAAAAGGAACAGAACCAGGAGAACATTGTGCACAGCAATGACCATGGTGTGTGAGAGTTTTTTCTGGTAAATTTGGAACTTCAATGCAATGCAAGGACTTAAAAAAATTCCCATTGGGGTTTTAAGGCAAAATGTCTTCCATACCTGGAGAAAGAACTTTGGAATTCAGTCTTAGAATGTAGCAGACCATTCTATTTTTTACTATGTTTTGGTTTGTTAAATAATATCTCCCATTGATTTTAATTATTCTACACAACATGACTATAGTGAAAATGTATTTAATAGGAATGTATGCATAAAACCTATATAAAATTGTATGCCACCTCAGGGAGGAAGGAGGGAGGTAGGAGGGAGAGAGGAGAAAAGTAATCTAAGTTATATCGTAGTGATTGTAGAACACTGAAAACAAATAAAAATCATATTAAAAATCAGTTGTTTTTCTTATGAGATGTATCACATTCTCTTCTATTTTTCCATTCATTATATTTTGTTTTATTATTCCTCTATCTCCTTTAAATTTGTTGACTTCCACTTTCCCAATTCTTATTTTTAAGGAGTCATTTTCTTCCTAAAGATTCAGGATCTCCTTGTCTAACTGATTGGCTTTCTTTTCATAATCCTGTTTTACTGGGATTGCTCCTTTTTTTTATTTTTAGCCCTTCCTCAACCTCTTTCACTTGTTTTTCAAGTCTTTTATTAAAAGGTTCCTTGTTGAATTATTTTTTGGGGGGGCAGGTGACCATTCAACATTGTTCTTTGCAGTAGAAGAGAGTTAATTTATTTCAGTATCCTCTTCTGAAGACTAACCTTGTTCTTTTCTATTCCCATAGTAAGTCTATGTTGCTGGATTCTTTCTCTTTTGACTGTATTTTCTTTGTAAAAGTTTAGTTTCTGTAATCCCTTCTAGTCCTAGGATATGGGGGATGGTGCCTTAGACCTTAGATACTCTTTCAGTTCTCCTCTCTGACCTTGAACCCAAACCTAGACCTCCAGTTTTCTGTAAGTGAGGCAACCCCATGCCTCTTTTTCGGCATTCATGGTACTTGTGCTGTTGCCTTTTTATCCCAGGCACATCTTTGCAGCACAGATGAGTCTGGTGTTCCTCATCAAGAGAGGTTCTATCATTCTTTCCTAATTCATATATCTCCCTTCACTATTCTAAGTAGTTGGGGCTGAGGCAACCTCTCAAGCCAGGTAACCCCAGGACTTGCTACTTGTTTAAATGGTTTAATCTAATTATTGGCCACTGATTTAAAAGTGTAAGTGAAAAAACTCCATTCAAAAAGAGTTTATTTGAAAATAGGAAAATATAAGAAATACCAGGATAGAATTAAGGAAAATAAATCTAAAACAAACTTCACCTGTATAGACACTAAATAGATTAACCAAATAGATTAGCCTACATAGATTAAATAGCTAAAAAGAATAGCCAAGCCAGAGTATCCAACAAAATAAGGTAATGCTAAAGTTGAAATAAAAGTAATAATAGAGTTGTTGAAAAATTCAAAAAAGTACAGAAACTTCTCTTGGTTTTGGAGAGAAATATGATATCCCACAAAACTCTAAGAGTCAGGAATCATAGCAATTTTATGAGGCTTGGAATAAAATCAAGATTCATTGAAGGTAGTTCAATCCTGTTCCCAGGAATGACTACCTGAATTCATTTAGATATTTATATGAAATGCTAGTAGAGGGAGTCTGCATATCATTGTTGAGGAAATGACATCAATGAATCTCAATTTGCAAACTTTTTGATCGTGAATTGCCAAAATCTTGACAGAAATATTTTTTTTCTTGATTTTATTACATTTGGGTAATTTTATTTGCTCATTTACTTATCTGAAAGGTGAAAAATAATTTATATGGATTTTAGGTGTTTTGACAATTATAGATTTTCTTTTTCATACAAATGATTTGGTTAAAGTTTTTACCATGCTTCTGCCTGCTCAAAACCTTCTGGTGGTCCTCTTTTGCCTACATGATGAAATACAATTAACTTTGTGATACATTCAATATTTTCTACTGCGGCTCCTACTAACCTTGTATATATTTCACTCCACTTTTCTTCTTACATTTTACATTCTAGCCAAATAAGGCTCTTCCTTTCCATTAATTCAACATCCTCTTTCAAATATCTGCCAATTGTTTCAGATTATCCTTGATGTATGTAATGCTCATCCCTGATCAGTAAAATCCTAGTTTCTTTCAAAATCTGAGTCAATTTTTGCCTCCATGAAGTTTACCTTTATTCTCTTTCTCCAAAGTGATCACATCCCAGGTAAATTTTCTTAGAGTACTATATTTGATGTTCCTTTTCAATGGAACATATTCTACATTTATATTTTATTTTTTCCAGCTGCATGAAAATTTTATATATATGTATGTATAATCTGGAATTTCATGTTATTTCCTTCCTTCTCCTTTCTCTTCCTTGAGGAGGTAAAAACGAAACAAAAAAAGGTATATATCATATATGTGCAGTCATGCAAAATATATGTCCAGATACTCATATTGTGAAAGAAAACATTAACAATAAAAGGAAAAGAAAACCAAGTTAAAAACAAAACAAAACAAAAGAATATACTTTGAACTGCATTCACACTACACCAATTCTTATTCTAGAGGTAGGTTCATTTTGAATCCTTTAGGATTGCCTTGTATCTCTCTATTGATGAGAGAAGCTGCCATTCACAGTTTACAATATTGATGTTACTGTGTACAATATTCTTCAAATTCTGTTCATTTTCCTTTTCATCAGTTCAGAAAAGTCTTTTCTGTTTTTTCTGAGAGCATTCTGCTCATCAGTTTTTTTGATAGCATAATAGTATTCCATCACAATTACATGCCACAATTTATTTAGCCATTCCCCAATTGATGTGCATTTTTTAAATTTCCAATTTTTTGATACACAAATGAACTCCTATAAATATTTTTGTACATATAGATCCTTTATTTTTTTTAATAACAGGTGATTTTTTTGTTAATTTATTAATTTTTAGTTCTCAACCTTCACTTCCAAAAGATTTTGAGTTCCAAATTTTCTCACCATCTCTCTCTGCCCATCCCAAGATATCATGTATTCTGATTACTCCTTCCCCCAATCTACCCTCTCTTCTATCACACCCCTCCCTTCTCTCATCCCCTCCCCCTCTATTTTCTTGTACGGTAAGATGTATTTCTATACCCCATTACCTCCAGTTGCATGTAAAAACAATTCTAACATTTGTTTTAAAAACTTTGAGTTCCAACTTCTCTTCCTCTCTCCCCGTGCATCTCAGGCAAACAATTTGACATAGGTTATACATGTGTAGTCATGAAAAACACTTCCGTAAGTCATGTTGTGAAATATTAACTATATTTCCCTCCATCTTATCCTGCCTTCCCCATTTATTCCATTTTCTCTTTTTAATCTGATGCTTCTCAGAAGTGTTTACTTCTAATTACCTACTCCTCCTATTTGCCCTCTTCTATCATACCCCTTTCCTCCCTCATAAATTTTACCCCTAATTTCCTGTACTGAAAGATAGATGTTCCTAACAAATTGAGTGTGCATATTATTCCCTCTTTAAGTCAAATCTGAAGAAAGATTCATTCTTTCTCTCTCACCAACCTCCTCTTCCCCTCCATTGAAAAAGCTTTGTCTTGCCTCTTTTATGTGAGATAATTTACCCGTTCTATTTTTCCTTATCTCTTCCCAGTATATTTCTTTTTCTCCCATTAATATTATATTTTTAGATATCATCCCTTCCTATTCAACTCAACCTCTGCTCTCTGTCTATAGGCATGTAATCTCTCTCACTACCCTAATACTGAGAAAAGTCTCAAGAGTTATAAAAGTTATCTTTCCATGTAGGAATGTTAAGAGTTCAAATTTATTAAGTCACTTATGATTTCTATTTCCTTTTTAACTTTTCATGCTTCTCTTGATTCTTGTCTTTGAAAGTCAAATTTTCTATTTGGCTCTGGTCTTTTCATCAAAAATGCTTGAAAATCCTCTATTTCATTGAACAACCATTTTTCCCCTGAAGTACGATACTCGGTTTTAATGGGTAGGTGATTCCTGGTTTTAATCGTATTGCCTTTGACCTCTGCAATAGTATATTCCAAATTCTCTGATACCTTAATATTGAAACGGCTAGGTCATTTGTTATCCTGATTGTTTTCCCACGATATTGGAATTGTTTCTTTTGGACCACTTGCAATATTTTCTCCTTGACCTAGGAACTCTGGAATTTGGCTACAATATTCCTAGGAGTTTTGCTTTTGATATCTCTTTCATAAGGCCATTGGTGCTTTCAATATCTATTTTATCCTCTGGTCTTAAAATATCATGGCAGTGTTCCTTGATAATGTCCTGGAAGATGATGTCTAGACTCTTTTTTTGATCATGGCTATCAGGCAGTCCAATAACTTTAAAATGATTTCTCCTGGATCTATTTTCCAGGTCAGTTGTTTTTCCAATGAGATATTTCATACTGTCTAATATTTTTCTTCATTTCATTGGTTTTGTTTTATAATTTCTTGATTTTTTCATAAGATCATTAGCTTCTCTCTGCTCCATTACAATCGTGAAGGAATCATTTTTGTCAGTGAGCTTTTGAACCTCCTTTTACATCTGGCCAGTTCTGCTTTTAAGACATTCTTCTCCTCATTCGACTTTTTTGGTTCTCTTTTGCCATTTGCATTAGTCTATTGTTTAAGGTATTATTTTCTTCAGCAATTTTTTGGGTCCCCTTTAGCAAGCTCTTGACTCCTTTTTCATGATTATTTTGCATCACTTTCATTTCTCTTCTCATTTTTCCTCTATTTCTCTTAGTTGTTTTCAAAATCTTTTTTGAGCTCTTCCATGGTCTGAGACCCAATTCATAGTTTCTGGAGGCTTTTGATGTAGAAACTTTGAATTTGTTGTGTTCTGTTTTTATATATTGATCTTCCTTGTCACCAAAGTAAAATTCTATAGTCTGATTCTTTTTCCCAATTTTTGCTTATTTCCCCAGTCATTTAATTAACTTTTGAGCTCTTTGTCAAGGTATTTTTCTGCTTCCAGTGGGGGTGGGGGTTTACTCTGAGGTGTTAGATTCCCCCCACAATCTATGTCTGCTGCTGTTGTCTTCTCCACCCCCTCTACTGCTCTGGGGTTAAGGCCACACTACACTACTCTCTTAAAGATATCCACCATTTTTTTTCCATGACCTTCTAATTTGTCCTTGGCATTTTGGGGTTGTTAAGTCTGAAAACTGCCACATGTGCCTGCCAAGGCCTGCTCAGTCCCTTCTATGCTGGTGTGACCCATGCTGGACTGTGCTCTCCTCCCAGTGTGGCATGATAGATGCTTCCTGGCCGCCTTCCAGGCTGTATTGGACAGCAGATTTACTTCACTCCATCGTTCTGTGGGTTTTGCATCTCCAGAATTCATCTATCTCTATTCATTTATTTATTTATTTATTTATTTATTTATCTATTTATCTATTTATTTATTTATTCATTCATTCAATTATTTATCTATCTATCTATTTATTTATTCATTTGACATTTTACCTTCATTTTCACAAAATTTTGGATTCCAAATTTTCTCCCCTTTTATCCCTTCACCTCACTTCAATACCTCAAGGAATCTAATTTTCCCTATCTCCAATCTGCCCTCTCTTCTGTCATCCCTCCCTTCTCTTGTCTCTATCTTCTCTTTTCTCCTGTAGGGCCAGATGACTTTCTATTCCTCATTAACTGTATGTCTTCTTTCCTAGTAGCAACAACAATACTAAACAGTTGTTCCTAAAACCTTGAGTTCCAAATTCTCCCCATCCTTCCCTCACCACCCATTCCCTTTGGGAAGGCAGGCAATTCAATATAGGCCCTATCTGTGTAATTTTGCAAATGACTTCCCTGATAGTCATGTTGTGTAAGACTAACTGAATTACCCTCCATCCCACCCTGCCCCTCATTGTTTCTCTTCTGTCTTTTGATCCTGTCCCTCCCCAAGTGTTGACTTCAAATTGCTCCCTCTTCCCTTTGCCCTCCCTTCCATCATTCCCCGCTTTGCTTATCTCCTTCTCCCCCACTTTCCTATACTGTAAGATAGGTTTTCATACCAAAATGAGTGTGCATTTTATTCCTTCCTTTAGTCAAATGTGATGAGGGTAAACTTCTTGTTTTTTTTTTCAGCTCTCCTCTTTATCCCTCCACTACAAAGTCTCCTACTTGCCTCTTAAATGACATATAATTACCCCATTCCATTTCACCCTCTTCCCTCCCACTACATTTCTCTCTCACCATTTACCTTAATTTCTTTTAAGATATGGTCCCATCCTATTCAATTCACTCTGTGCTCTCTGTCTCTGTAGGTGTGTGCATGTGTGTATGTGTGTGTGCATGCATGTGTGTACATGTGTGTGTGTGGTCCCACCAACTACCCCGATACTGAAAAGTTTTAGGAGTTACAAATATTGTCTTTCCATGTAGGAATGTAAACAGTTCACTTCTGGTAAGTCCCTTAAGACTTCTCGTTCCTATTTACTTTTCCATGCTTCTTCTCATTCTTGTGTTTGAAAGTCAAATTTTCTTTTCAGCTATGGTCTTTTCATCAAGAATGCTTGAAAGTCCTGTATTTCATTGAAAAACCATATTTTCCCCTGAAGTATTATACTCAGTTTAGCTGGGTAGGTGATTCTTGGGTTGAGTCCTAGTTCCTTTGACTTCTGGAATATCCTATTCCACACCCTTCGATCCGTCAATGTAGAAGCTGCTAGATCTTGAGTTATCCTGATTTTATTTCCACAATACTGGAATAGTTTCTTTCTAGCTGTTTGTAAGATTTTCTCCTTGACCTGGTAGTTCTGGAATTTGGCCACAATGTTAATAGGCGTTTCTCTTTTTGGATCTCTTTCAGGTGGTGATCGATGGATTTTTTCAATACTTATTTTGCCCTCTGGTTCTAGAATGTCAGGGCAGTTTTCCTCGATAATTTCGTGGAAGATGATATCTAGGCTCTTTTTTTGATCATGACTTTCAGGTAGTCCCATAATTTTTAGATTGTCTCTCCTGGATCTGTTTTCCAGGTCAGTTGTATTTCCCATGAGATATTTCACATTCTCTTCCATTTTTTCATTCTTTTGGTTTTGTTTGGTGAGTTCTTGGTTTCTCGTAAAGTCATTAGACTCCATCTGTTCCATTCTAATTTTGAGAGAACTATTCTCTTCAGTGAGCTTTTGAACCTCTTTTTCCATTTGGCTAATTCTGCTTTTGCAAGCATTCTTCTCCTCATTGTCTTTTTGAACCTCTTTTGCCAATTGAGTGAGCCTATTCTTCAAGGTGTTATTTTCTTCAGCAATTTTTTGGGTCTCCTTAACCAAGGTATTGACCCGTTTTTCATACTTTTCTTGCATCTCTCTCATTTCTCTTCCCAGTTTTTCCTCCACCTGTCTAACTTGCTTTTCAAAATCCTTTTTGAGCTCTTCCAAGGCCTGAGCCCACCCGACAACCCCCTGGGATGTCTGGGGTACTGAGGCCCCGCCCTCCACACCTTTCCCTGATGGCAAGAATATGTCCTCCTCCTCGTCAGATCTGAAAGTCGGGATCATTTGCATTTGTTGGAAAAAACTCTCTATAGTCTTATTTTTCTTCCCTTTTCTAGGCATTTTCCCAGCCAGTTACTTGACTTCTGAGATTCCTGTCCACCCCCCTTATATCCGCCCATCTAGTGCTTGGGGTCTGAGTTTCAAATGGGCTTTCCGCGCAGCCCGCCTGCTAATCAATGTGAGCTTTAGTTCTGGTGCTGGGGTGGGGGCAGGGCCGCCTCCCAGGCTCAGCTCCTTCAGGGGCTTTATGCAGAGGCCTTCAGTAATGGAGTGGGGTGGGGCAGGGCCGTCTCCCAGGCTCAGCTCCCTCAGGTTGTTTATGCAGAGACTTTCAGTAATGAAGATCCTGCCTGATGCTGGGGGAGTCCCAGGCTGCTGCGCCACTGCTGCCTCTGCCGCCGCCGCTTCATCCTGAGGAGGCCCGAGTCACGGAGACACCCCGCTCTCCTCAGCCAGCCAGCCGTCTCTCTCCCTGACCTGTAGCTTCTGTTGGTGGAGGGTCTTTCCCTGCTGATGGAGCTTCCATCCCTGAAGCCTGCTCGGGTCAGCTTCTCTGGGGCTGCGGCCAGGGCAGCGCTGGGGTTGGGTCCCCTTTCTGGGGTGCAACGGACCCTGGGGATGGGTCTCCAGGGCTCTCTGGCACGCAAATCTCTTCCACTATGTTTCTGTACCCCTTTCAGTGATCCAGAAGTTATGGGGATCTCTTTTTACATTAATTCTATGGGCTGTGGGTTCGGAGCTCGTAAATGTGCATCCTTCTACTCTGCCATCTTGGTTCCGCCCCCTCCAGAATTCATTTAGAGACATTTTTTATAGGTATTCTGCTGGGTTTGAGGATACAGCAAGTCCCTGCTTCTATTCCACTATCTTCTGTTCTTTCCTTTTTTAAATATCTTTGAGATATGAACTAGTACCAGCATTGTTGGGCCAAAAGGAATACATAGTTTTATAGTCCTTTGGGCACAATTCCAAATTACTCCCCTTTACAGTTGGATCAGTTCATAACTCCAACAACAGTGCAGTAGTCACCCTATTTTCTTATATCCCCTCCAACATTTGTAATTTTCCTTATATATCATATTAGTCAGTCTAATAGTTATGAGGTGATCCCTCCAAGTTGTTTAAATTTGCATTTCTCTAATCAATAGTTATTTACAGAAATTCTAATGCCAGTAGGAATCAAATGATTCTCCCCAAATTCCCCATCTTCATCTATATTTTTAAAGCTCTTTTGAGTATCTTATGTGAGATTATCTACCCCACTCTACCTGTCTCTTTCCCCTTATCACAATTCATCCCTCCTACCCATTCCTTTATTCTTTTGATTCATCCCATCATAGGCAACTCACACCTGTGCCCATATATAATATACATGCCTTCTATCTGCCCTGATAATTATAAGGTTCTTAGGAGTTTTAAATAGTATATATCAGTGTAAACACTTTAACCATATCAAGTCCTTTCTGATTTTTCTTTCATGTCTACATTTTGTATTTCCTTTAAATCTTGTGTTTGAAAGTCAATCTTTCTATTCTTCTCTGGATTTTATATCTGAAATGTTTGAAAGTCTTCAATTTAATTAAATGTAATTTTTCCCCACAGAAAATTATACTAAGTTTTGCTCAGTAGATGATTCCTTGTTGTAATTCTAGCTCCTTTGCCCTTTGGAATATCATATACAAAGACCCATGATCCTTTAATGTAGAAGCTCCTATACTTTATATTATCCTGAGTGACTTCATGAAAATTGAATTGTTTCTTGGTTGTTACTTAAAATATGTATTCTCTGACCTAGGAGCTCTGGAATTGGGCTACAATATCCCTGGGAGTTGTCATTTTGGGATCTCTTTTAGTAAGTGAACTTTTGTTAAAGTTGGGTTCTGCTCCTCAGGTAGAGGGGTCATTGTACCAACCTGTATATTTTATGTGCATTTGTTTTCTGAACTAGTTCTGGAGATCTGTGAGTTTCCAGTTCTCTCAAGATAGTAAGATCTAAGGGGAGATATGCTTACTTCTCTCCTTCATTGTTCTCTGATCTATGAGCAACCACAAACATTCTTTTATTCCCTAGAACTGTCTGCTCCCCTGAGGCTAGAAGCTCTAGACTGCTTGTGTTGTTCCTTTCCCTGGGATCATTGAACAAACCTGGGACCCAGATCCATGTCTGCATAATGTAACAGAGTACTGCACAAGCAAGTGGAATGCTATAATCTATTGCTGATCAGTTATCTAAGTTCCTTACGGTCTGTGGGTTGAGGACTTTAGAATCAGCTGCTACCAATTCAGTCACTACCAAAGTCTGCTTCTAGCTTGTCTAGGGAAGGCCTGCTACTGGTTGCCTAGTGCAACAATTTCTGGCTTGAGCTGTTGCATGATCTGTTGCAGGCTTGTCAAGGTATTGCCTGTACTAGACTTCACTCCATTTTAGCTTGTTCAACAAAACTTCCACTGATCTTTTAGGTTGTCTTTGATTAGAAAAATGTTTTACCCCAACATTTTGTGGATTCTGCTGCCCCAGAATTCATTGTGAGATGTTATTTCAAAGTTCTTTGGAGGTAAATTTGGGAGATTCAGGGGACTTCTTACCTATTCTAAACCATCTTGTCCTAACCCCCCCACTTTAACATATTCAACCTTATTTTTTAATATTGATTTGTGAACATGTTATAAGCCCTAGTTCAATTTGTGTGCTATGTAAGATGCTTACATTTATATATTGCTTTGTGCTTTATGAAACAGTTTAATCACTATCTCATGCAGGTCTCTCAACAATTCTATGAGGCAGGTATTACAAAGGCTGATAATTACAATTTACAAAGGAGGAAACGGAAACTGACTTTAAAAAGAAATGAAAATGGCCAAATAAGAACTTTTAATTCAGTTTTTTGATTCATACACTTAATATTTTTATTTGTGTTTGTTGTTGTTCCCCCTCTCCAAGCAATATACTTCTGCATTATTAAATGATAAAACAAGGTAAAACAAAAGTGTATACATCTTGATACTCAATAAGAAAAGCAAGTTCAAAGTTGTTCTTTCCTATATCTTTTGGTTTAACATAATTTCCTAATGTATGTTTATAAGTAGTCAGGAGGATACAGCAAGTTGAATAAATTTATAAATTATCCATTTTGAGAAAGAGAACTTAAGTGCCTTTTGAATACAGTTGCCTTCAGTGAGCTAAAAAGAAAAGACCAAGAATATAGTAGGATTCCACTGATGTCAGAGGCTACGCTTATGGATTCATTCAAGGGGTAGAATGATGATGCTTTTTAGACCAGGACCATCCAACAAAATTAAATGGAGAGACACAGAGTCAGGAACACTTAAATGGATGGTGAATATACTAAGGAGCTCTTGATAGCAAATAAATTCTTCTCATCTTTTGTCCATTTGTTTATCATTATGCAGCTTTCTCATGATTAGTGTATTCAGAAGTTACAAAAGATCTGCTTACCCTTGCTTTGTACTTTTGTAAATTCTATTCCTTTGTCCTTATGTGGAAAAAAAACTATTTCTCTAGAATAGTCGCTAAATAAGAATAATAAATTGCCTACAAAACTAAGTGGAGTTGATTTCCTGTGACTGCTGAATATGACGCACAACCCTTCAGAAACCAGTAGTAACATTAGCAGACTGGTGACAAAGATTTGGGTGGCGCATGGAAATACTCAAGTATTAGAAGGTATTTATATGAACGTAAAGGCTTCTTTTCACAAATGCAAATCACAGAATATCACTGTTTAATGATTTAATTGATAAGTTCTAGAGAATACTTTGAAACACTAAGACTTATCAAGGGTACATAAAGGTAAAAAGTGATAGAATCAGGAGTTGAACTCATGTCATGTTAACTCTAAACACAGAACCTTGCCCACTGCTGTGCTCCCATTATTTCTATATCTTTCCATCTAATCTTTTGTGTGTATTAAGTGGGCCAGTTTATATACCATTGACAAATCATCTGTTTGTAATAACTAAACATGTGGCTCAATCTTTTCCTGCAATAATGATTTCTTTTTGTATAAAGCAAATATCATTATGTAAAAACAAGCACTCCAGAACACATAAGAGGGACTGCTGTACAAGGTCTTAGATCTGAATTTCTAAAATGAAAGCAACTTTTGAGATGCCAATAATCACATTAATCAAGCACATATGTCATTCAATTAGTACCAGGGAAAAAATCAGCACTCTGAACTTTAGAGAAAATACAAATGGAGAAGCAAAGATCAAGAGACAGAGCTTCCAGGTATATGATCATAAGAAATACATACATCACAGATCAACAGACAGATCCAACTATCTGATCATTACATAGACATATAGTTACCAGAGAGAAAAGCACCAACATTTGGGCTTTGAAAGCCAGAGGGCTGCTTATTGGTTTCCCAGAGTCTCATCTGGCATTCAAACCTTCTTCCAAAAACTAAGCCCCAAAGTAAAACCTCACCTCAGAGTATTTATATACTTTTCAGAGCCAGAGGGCATCATAAACCCCGAGAACTAGTGCCTCATTAGAAAATTAACAAAAAGTATTTGAGGTTACTCGGCACTGAATATCTACTTAACATTACACATTATTAAACCAATAAAACCAAAACCAACTTTAAGGAAAACTTTGTTCTAGAAACAGCAGAGATAAAAGCATTAGAAAGACATAGTCCCGATCATCAACCTTAGAATCCATTAATGGATATAGGTTATCATCTTCTCCATTAGAGAAAGCACTTAAATTATTTTGATCAGAAGAATGAGAAACCTTCATTTAAACTTGGTTCTAATTTGTCAAATATTTTCCCAAATTCCTTGATTATATAACATAATCCTTCATATGTGACATATATGTATGTCTATAAACATCTCTTTACCAAAAATAGGATAAAAATTTCACAAAATCTAAAAAGTTGTTAACAGCTATTTGAGATAATCTTTTTGCCAAAGTAGATTGCAGGCTAATTATGCTCCTTTTTATTGCTTCTGTGCATGAAGAAATAGACAGTAATCTAAAGATAAATTTTTAAATACTAAAAATGACAAGAAATTTAGGTATAAATATTCTGGGTGGTACTGCTTTTTGATATACCTTTGTAAGTCTTGTGTCTGAGACAAGTAAGTTCAAGGAAATTTAAGGATAGGTAGTTAATTCCAAAATAAGCTAACTATGGATGAGTCTCTCTCCCATGGTTCATGTTATGTGGCACTTCTTCCATAAAACAGCTCCTCGTCTTTCAAGTTGAAAACAACTCCATTATCAAATTATTTCATACCATATGTTTGTT
>JAJHZJ010000068.1:110407-184903 GCA_023548195.1 Bettongia penicillata ogilbyi
ATAATCTTCTCTACCTCCTGTTTGGTCATAAACTCTTCCCTTCTCCATAGATCTAGTAGGTAAACTTGCTTTGCTCTCCTGATTTGCTTATGGTGGCATGCTTATTATCATTTTAAAGATAAGGCAAGAGACATTCTGAGTTAAATAAATTCCCCTAATTCTGACATGTCAAAATTGGTGTCTGAGTCCAATTGTAAAGTACTTCTCCAGTAATCAGTTCACTATTACAGTCTGCCTTTCATTACCTAAATTTGAGCAAATCATTCATTCTGAGGGGATTCTTAGGATTTGGAATGTTCTAGGAATAATGTTCAATGTTTTCCAAAGATTGTCATGAGGTAAGGAGGACAGATAGATAGATATGATAGAACAGGATAGATAAACAAATAGATACGCACACATGCAAATAGGTAAGTATAGAGATAGATGGAATGTGACTAATGTGTCACTATTATGTGGATGGATATGTTTAATTGAAATAGCACTTTGTTTTTGCTCAAGACCTTTATAGGAACATAAATTAACAAAACAATCACAATTGAAATTGAATTGAATCAAATAGAATACAATAATAATACACTGACAATATAATGATCAATTTTACATAATCAAAAACCATTGCAATGGGAAGAAAACAATAACAACTGTGTTTTAGGATCTTAGCTCTACCACTTATAGTATTGTATTTTTAAGGCACTATAGAAATTCTGCCTACTCTGATTGGTCATGCCACTTCCTTTCTGTCAGTATCTTTTGTTACATGAAAGTAGTTTGCATTACCAACTTTATAGATTATTGGATGAGTGAGTGTCATTAAATTCTTATTGATGATGCTGATTGTAATGATAATGGTGAGATGATCTGATTAATATCATTTACTTTGCTGGGATTCAGAAAGAAACAACCCTGGAATAAATTTATATCTGCTAAAATACCTTTATAGTCAGTGCTATATGAATGATAACACAGATGAATAAAACTAAGTTTTTTTAGTTTAATAAAAATGTACAGTACGATATTCCTAAAGAGATGTAGATTTAGTGAGAAATTTGGGTATGGGATAGAGATAATTAAATTTGTGGAAGTCATCACTGTAGATATACAAAGATTATTGAATTCCACTTCAGAAAAACAAAACTTTAAATATTGCAGTAACTCCAGTTTTTAAAGTAACTCATTTAAGGCGGTGAGGTGAGGGTATTGTCAGAATCAACCAGTTGGATAGAAAAAGTCAAAGTTTAGGCCAGAGGGAAAATATTTAAGGGCTAGTTAAATTAGATAATATATTTTAAAGTTACTTCACTTTTTAAAATGTAAGTTATGCATGACAGGTGTAAGCTCTGTTGTAATTGTTTAATTACAATCTTTTTTTTTCTTTCTTTAATAAAAATTTATTTATTTAACTTTTTACATTTATTTTCACAAAATTTTGGATTCCAAATTTTCTCCCCATTTATCCGCTCCCCCCACCCCAATACACCGAGCATTCTAATTTTCCCTATCTCCAATCTGCCCTCTCTTCTATCATCCCTCCCTTCTCTTGTCCCCATCTTCTCTTTTGTCCTGTAGGGCCAGATGACTTTCTCTTCCCCATTACCTGTATGTCTTATTTCCTAGTAGCAACAACAATACTCAACAGTTGTTCCTAAAACTTTGAGTTCCAAATTCTCCCCATCCCTCCCTCCCCACCCATTCCCTTTGGGAAGGCAGGCAATTCAATATAGGCCCTATCTGTGTAGTTTTGCAAATGACTTCGAGAATAGTCGTGTTGTGTAAGACTAACTGTATTTCCCTCCATCCTATCTTGCCCCGCATTGTTTCTATTCTGTCTTTTGATCCTGTCCCTCCCCGAGTGTTGACTTCAAATTGCTCCCTCCTCCCATTGCATCATCCCCCCCACCTTGCTTATCTCCTCCCCCACTTTCCTGTATTTTAAGATAGGTTTTCATACCAAAATGCATTTTATTCCTTCCTTTAGTTGAATGTGATGAGAGTAAACTTCATGTTTTTTTCTCAGCTCTCCTCTTTTTCCCTCCACTAAAAAGTCTCCTGCTTGCCTCTTGAATGAGATATAATTTACCCCATTCCATTTCACCCTTTTTCCTCCCACTACATTTCTCTCTCACCATTTACTTTAATTTCTTTTAAGATATCATCCCATTTATTCAATTCATTCTGTGCTCTCTGTCTCTGTATGTGCATGCTTGTGTGTATGTGTGTGTGCGTGCACATGTGTACATGTGTGTGTGTGTGTCTGTATGTGTGTGTGTGGTCCCACCAACTACCCAGATACTGAAAAGTTTTAAGAGTTACAAATGTTGTCTTTCCATGTAGGAATGTAAACAGTTCACTTTTGGTAAGTCCCTTATGATTTCTCTTTGCTATATACTTTTTCATGCTTCTTCTCATTCTTGTGTTTGAAAGTCAAAATTTCTTTTCAGCTATGGTCTTTTCATCAAGAATGCTTGAAAGTCCTCTGTTCCGTTGAAAGACCATATTTTCCCCTGAAGTATTATACACAGTTTTTCTGGGTAGGTGATTCTTGGTTTGAGTCCTAGTTCCTTTGCCTTCTGGAATATCCTATTCCACGTCCTTCGATGCCTTAATGTAGAAGCTGCTAGATCTTGAGTTATCCTGATTGTGTTTCCAAAATACTGGAATTGTTTCTTTCTAGCTGCTTGCAAGATTTTCTCCTTGACCTGGGAATTCTGGAATTTGGCCACAATGTTCCTAGGAGTTTCTGTTTTGGGATTTCTTTTAGGTGGTGATCTATGGATTCTTTCAATAATTATTTTGCCCTCTGGTTGTAGAATCTCAGGGCAGTTTTCCTCAATAATTTCATGGAAGATGATGTCTAAGCTCTTTTTTTGATCATGACTTTCAGGTAGTCCCATAATTTTTAAATTGTCTCTCCTGGATCTGTTTTCCAGGTCAGTTGTTTTTCCCATGAGATATTTCACATTCTCTTCCATTTTTTCATTCTTTTGGTTTTGTTTGGTAATTTCTTGGTTTCTCAGAAAGTCATTAGACTCCATCTGTTCCATTCTAATTTTGGGAGAACTATTCTCTTCAGTGAGCTTTTGAACCTTTTTTTCCATTTGGCTAATTCTGGTTTTGAAAGCATTTTTCTCCTCATTAGCTTTTTGAACCTCTCTTGCCAATTGAGTGAGCCTAATTTTCAAGGTGTTATTTTCTTCTGCGTTTTTTGGGGTCTCCTTTACCAAGGTATTGACCTGTTTTTAATGCTTTTCTTGCTTCTCTCTCATTTCTCTTCCCAGTTTTTCCTCCACCTGTCTAACTTGATTTTCAAAATCCTTTTTGAGGTCTTCCAAGGCCTGAGCCCACCGGGCATCCAACTGGGATTTCTGGGATACAGAGGCCCTGACCTCCACGTCTTTCCCTGATGGTAAGAATATTTCCTCGTCATCAGAGTTGAAAGGTGGGAACATCTGTACCCCACCAAAGTAGCTTTCTCTAGTCTTATTTTTCTTCGCTTTTCTGGGCATTTTCCCAGCCAGTTACTTGACTTCTGAGATTCCTGTCCAACCCTGCCTAGATCTGCCCAGCTAGTGCTTGGGGTTTGAGATTCAAATGTGCTTTCCACGGCGGGTGTGGCTTCTATTCAATGTGAGCTTAAGTTCTGGTGCTTGGGTGGGGACAGGGCCACCTCCCAGGCTCAGTTCTCTCAGGGGCTTTATGCAGAGACTTTGAGTAATGGGGCAGGTGGGGGCAGGGCCATCTCCCAGTCTCAGTTCCCTCAGGGGGTTTATGCAGAGACCTCTGGTAATGGCCCTGAACTTCTGCCTGCTGCTTCAGGAGTTCTGGGCCACTGCCACTGCCTCAGCTGCTGCCTCTGCTGCTCCCTCCCCTGCTGCCTCCAGAGGGGGCCTGAGTCACGGAGACACCCGCTCCCCTCTTGCCCAGCCCAAACGTCTTTCTCACTGACCTGTAGCATCTGTGGGCGAAGGGACCTTCCCAGCTGCCGGAGTTTCTGTCCCTGAAGCCTGCTCGGATCTGCTCCTCTGGGGCCATGCCGCCAGGGCAGCACAGTGGTGGGCTCCGCTTTCTGGGGTGCGATGGTCCCCTGGGGACGGCTCTCCAGGGCTCTCTGGAATGGAAATCTTTTCCACTGTGTTTCTGCATGCCTTGCAGTGCTCCAGAATTTGTAGGGAGTTCTTCTTGCAGGAAATGTATGGGCTGTGGGTTCAGAGCTAGCATACTGAGTCTTCCCACTCTGCCATCTTGGCTCCACCCCTAATTACAATCTTAATACCAGTTTTACTAATACTTATAACCTTAAAATGGATTTACAATCTTTATAGGTTAAAATTTCCTTTATTTTTATTTTTTTTTACTGGAAAATATAGATTTTATTTATTTTTTTCAGGTGATACATCTTTTTAAAGCATTTACAATATGGACCCCAAAAGAATTTTTTTAAAACATCAACCAAGACACAAATAATATTTATGTTGCTAACTTCACAAACTCTTGACCTAATTGTCTCCACAGTATTACTAAGAATTAAAGGATCCTAACTTATTGTGGTTGGTCTAAAGTCCTATGCCTAAGAGCTTAATTTTAGACAACCTCAGATATTCCCATACCAATAATCTATAATTGAATAGATCTGGTATTAAACTTAGAAATCTTTTGACTATAGGAATTTGCCACCAAGTGTAGGGACAATGCAGGGATACAGTATCTCCCCAACTTCCTGTCAGTTCCAGGCAGGATTAGATTATCCACTTGCATTCAGTCAAGCTTAAAGTCTGCCTGGTGTCAGTGGGGAAACTGAGTTAGGAGAATGCCACCTAAGCCGGTGCTGAACAGCCACTCTCCCACCCTTCCCTTGAGATCACCTTAGCAGTTCATACCAAGATCTCATCAGTTTACTGGAATCATGGATTAGAGGCTCAGACAGCCTTGAAAGCATAGATTTTAAAGGAACTTCTAGCCTGAAACAACTGGAAAACCAGGAGATCCCATGAGACCATCTGGTCACCAGAAACTCCATCCTAGACCAATCCACATGGCCTCGGCTGGGGGCGGGTTTGAGTTCGTTTCTATCCAAAGAGCAAAGCAGGAATGGGGATTCTGTGTCCGAGGCGGGGAGCCCCTACCCCCTGGCCCTGGACCCATCATTTCCAGAAGGCTTTGCTCCCTAGCAACAAGAAGACAGAGGAGACAGGCAAACTAGGCTAAGGTACAAAAAAGAGACCAAGACCCTGGTCTCCCTTCAGGAAGACATCATGGATGAATATTTCATTAGGATCACTCATTGTTTTTGTACTTGGTGAATAGGTTGTACAAAACCAGCAGGGTAGTCTTGAGATCCAGGTTGACGACGTCTTCTGGGCGAGCCTTTGGTTTCTTGAGTCCTCCCTCTTGCATGAGTTCAAAAGCAAATGAGACATTGTGGACCTTCTGTACGAAATTCTCTGGAGTTAAATGAAAGTTATGGAGAGGAACAAAGTCAACTTCCAGCAGGCCCATGAGCAAAACCAGGCACACGACATCTGCAAACTGCGTCTCCAGCTCTGTCACCTCTAAGTTCAGTTTATTAACCTGTTTGTTCACTAAGATGATAAGAGACTTCTTCACTATGCTGAATTTATCAGGGGCATGGTCAACGAGTGTGTGGAAGTCGTCTCGTTCAATTCTTCCCATCATCATCTCGGTCGTGATGGTCAGTCCACCAGGTGGACTGAGTGCAACAGGCCTTCCCGCTTTCTGTCAATCACAACATGCAGGGAGACGTGCTTGGGGAGCCTGATGGAGGCTCCGAAGTGCATGGATGGCCAGGGCCACCAGGAGATGAAGGGCGGCTAGGAGATTATTTCCATGGATTGAGTCCACATTCCATTTTATGGCCCAGCCGTGAGGCCGCAGGACTTCGTAAACCGCCTCCAGGATGGTCTGCAGCTTTTGTTTCTGACCTATGTCTGATTGTGTCACTTCAACCACTTTCAGTTTGCAGTTTGCTAACTTTTCCAAAAGCTTCTGCAGTACCTGCCCATCCTATAGGTCCTCCTCTGCTGTGGCCAGCGCAGTCAGGCAGATCCGGGGCGGTTATGGGGCTCGCAGAGCGAGAATGAAAAGACAGACAAGACACAGCAGTCTGAACAAGCTGAGTTTATTCTAGACATCCTGAGCCAATAAAGCAAGGGGTCAGGGAGTTTATATAGTAAAAAACCATAGGGGTAGCGATTGAGGTATGAGAACAGAACAGATCTTGATAAGTAGCAAGGGAGGCCTCAGGGCGTCTTTTGTCGGAATATTATCCTGTATAACAGGGGTCATGATTCTTGGAATTTCAACATCCCAATTGCAGGACATACACCTACACCTAAGAACTACATATCATTTAACTTCTCAAGTCAGCTATCATTCTCCCCTGGAGAAGAACTCTTGATAAGGGGCTCTTTCAGACCCCTCAAGGTTCTCTACAATCTTCCAGCTGCTTGATGATGATTCTCTCCTCCACCAGCACATCATTAATGCCATCAATTAAAACCTTGCTCAGTTCTTTGAACTTGGGGCCTTCCTTGGAGGTGGGATCAATCATCGTCCGCTCCTCATTTTCTTCCAGGAGAGTGTCCTCCTGGTGGATGTTCACTGTGGCAGGAGTCATGAGAGAGTTGATGGCGTTCTTGCCCTCTTCCTGGAGGTCACTCAACTCCTTGGCTCTCTTCTTCCGGCCCAATGGGCCTCCCAACCCAGGAAGGACTCGTGCTTCTTGGCCCGGGGCGGCCCCAGATGTGGCCCCTGGGAGCGGAGTGGGAGGCGGTGTGGCTGAAATTTTCTTTAAATCTTCCCCTTTAAATCTCAGGTACTTTTCTTCTTTTTAAATACTTGAATTTTTGACAAGTTCGTTTTTTTTAAAGAAATTCTACAAATATTGAAGTTTTAGAAAATTTATTTGGATGTAATTTGCTTCAGGTCCTTAAATAACAGATCACTTCTACTTTATAAACCAAAGTAGAGGAGAGAATTTAGAAGAGATCTTAGCCATCCCTAAATCACTTCTGTTAATTTCTTTTAAAGGAAACTTCACTGTGTACTGCCTTAAAGATCAAAATGTTCACGAGTAGACATTCTAAGAACGTTAAAAGAAAAACAAAAGTTCAGGGTTATAACAATGATATCCCTTGACAAAAACTACTGTTTTATTTTTTTAAATACAAAAATCAGTGGAGAATTAGTGGATGACTCACCTAAATTAAGTGTTTTAGATTACTTCATAAAGGACTTGTTTTGACAAAACCATGCAGTTCATGGGGTTATTGTTTTTATTTTTCTTGTTATAATATTTAAGTACCATTTAATCAGCAAGCACATAATTTACTGTCTAGTGAAAAATATTAGTGATTTTACAAAGTAAAGATTCAAAACAAACAATTGTAAAGTATAACATGCACCCATGCTTATTGTTGGAATAACCTTAAAATAGCACTGTATTTGAATCTGCTGTTATCATTTTGTTAGATATCAGTCATTACGTTTTGAGTGGATGTTATTTTTGATGTTTGGACTTAAATAGAGATTAGTTATAAAACATCAACAATTTATTGTATAAGAAATTTTATTTGTACTAGTACGGTTTAGATGAAATTGATTAAACATTGTTTTCAGCAATCAAAAATTTGGTACTCTTATTTTATAATTACAAAAGTGAGTATACAGAGCAGTATTGCCCAATTATTGATTATTTTAACATTTTATACCTATGTAGAGTTTACAAGGATATTAGGAATTCTCTTAAAATATTGAGCCACAATCCTCTTTTTTGAATATAAAGAAATTAGAATATTTGTAGCTATTACCTTCAACTATTCATTCAATATGACCCCAAACTTCAGTCTCAAGTTCTTCCATGTGTTTGTCCTTGGTAAAAGAACATCTCATTAAACGAATGTAAATTTTATTTTGATATCGAAATAACATTTCATAGATGAAGAGCTCTTTATTGTAGTATCCAGATATTTTTCAGTTTTCCCCAGAAGACTTCAGAATATGCTAGATTTTTAATTTATCTATTTTTGCATTATTCATCTCCTAGCTGCATTCTGGCCATTGAATTTAAAAATGCTTTTCATAATTCGAGTTTAAGCATTCTCATTTCCTTTAAAACAATCATTTGTGTGATTAGTGTTGTTTTCTCATTTATTTCATAATTAGTTAAATTTGCAGAATTTGCATTAAATGATGCTATTTGATGTCAATACTTCATTTTTTTCTCTTCAGATTTTTATTTTTATTAGATTTTATCTCTTATTTTCTTTTGTCTATTTTTTTTCTTATCTGAGATTAATCATGCTAATTCAGTCATTTTGCTGTTATGTTGGATTCTTCATGACCTCTTTTGAGTTTTTCTTGGCAAAAATACTGGAGTAGCTTTCTATTTTCTTTTCCATCTCATTTTACAGAGAAAACTAAGAAAAACAGGGTTAAGTGACTTGCTCAGAGTCGCATAGCTAGTAACTTTCTGAGGCCCAATTTTAACTCAGGAATGAATCTTCCTGACTCTAGTACTCTCCACTGTGCCACATAGCTTTGTCAATGATACAATGGAATTAGAACTGAGGATATTGTTAACAAAAAAAAATATAAAATTATTGCCTAGAACTAATGCTTCCAATTTTGTCATGATATAATGCTGACATTGTAAAAATAGCCATGACTTTCATCCATTTCCTCTATGCATCTATGGTTTGCCACCTGTAGAAGTCAATGCATCTACACCAAAGTCCTCCTGGCAGACAGAATTTGTATTGCTGATTCATTCCAATATACCATATCTTACTTCTTATGATACCAGTGTCAAGACATCACTTACTCTACTGATTTTCATATCTTTATGATAGTTTTGAGTATATTTGTCCTAAATAACTGTAACTTTTTCTATTCCACAGATTCATTGAAGCACTTTAATCTCTACCACACATTAACCTGACATTCCCTTTTTTTACCTTATCCCACCCCACACCCTTCATAATACTTTGATCTTTGAGCATATTATTATTAACATTAATACTTACTATTCATAAGTAATTATTTGGACTAATAATCATTAGTCTAATCTGCTCATTATCCTTTTCAAAGTTTCTCTAAGCTGTGTTACTAAGGACCATTTACTAATATCCAGTGAGATTATTTTTTTTCCCTTAGACTAGATGACCAAACAATAGCAATCAGGTTTCTGTACAAATTGTCACTAACACCTTCTATTTAAAGAAGGGCTCACCTTTTGAGCAAATTACTATATTTGTAGTCATAGGTGACATAGACCTCCATTGTACCCTATTTAAGTATCACCATAAGTGGAAATAGATCCAATTAAAAGAAAGAAGAAACAAAGAGGGGAAAAAAAAAACACCTACAGAAATGACTTTTCTGTTTTCCTCCTATGTCGATAAAGCAAGACTTTCTTGCTCAACCTGGGATAGTGCCTGTTTGCACTCCTCTGGTTTTGCTTCATTCTTAATGTCTCTTTTTCTTAAGTCGAGGAAAGGGCTGGAATTTTACCTTCTAGTTTTTGCTTGTTTCACCATGTTAAAATGCATTTTCAGCAAGGAGGGAAAATGCTTGCAGGATCTGCTGAAGTTGGGCTGAGAACCAAGTAGCACTGTACCCGCTTATGATGGAACATGGTTCTCTGAGGGAACGGTTTTCTTACTAGGTTACCATATATGACCTGACTATCTTGGGACTATAGACTTGACATTGAAGGGGAACCTGAAGGAACATCTATGACAATCACAGTGAAAAATACCAATAGTAGCTCACAGGAATGATAGTTGAAATACTATTTCTAATCCCATTCTACATTGAAGTAAACAAGGCACAGGAAGGATAAATGATTTGCCAAAGGCCATTTGGCCAAATGGTGGCAGATGCAAATAAAATTAACCTATGTGGAGATACTACTGAATTTATACTCAGAATATCTGTTTTCATAAACAAATCAAATAACATTTCTGTCTTAGTTTCTGCATTTGGAAAATGAAGAAAAGAATACTTTTAAAATGAGGGAGTTACAATAGAGGTTCTCTTAAATTCTAGATTCTAACGTATCTACGTAATTTTTTAAAAAAAAGTTTTTGTTTCTGTTCCTTCGTTCTCCAATGCACATCACTAATCATAAGAATTTGAAAAAGAAATAATTTTCATAAAGCTAACTTTTTTGGAACTTCAAACTCTTTAAAGTTTGATAAGATTCTTTCAGATCCTAGCTGTGAATTCCTTAGTATGACCACCTTTGATCCACAAGGTGGCAGAAGTGAGACAGGTTTGAAACACTGAGATGATAGACAACTTTCTCTTTTTAAGATATACACATACCTATTCTTCTTTGGTAATTCAATTTGTGTCTGTCTATCAGGAGAGGATAAGAGGATTTCAGAAGCAGACGGAAGGAGAAAGAGTATTAGTGGTGCAATTCCTTTTAGAAGAAATAAAAATATACCTGCTTCTTTTAATGCCCAAAACCCACCAACTCCAGTCTTTAAGTGTTATACTAACTTTTTCATATAATTGCAGCACATTTAAGAATAATACCTGTCTCCCAGGAATGAAGAGTCCCTTCTGCTAAATATGGACTTTTTTCCCACCTCACAGAAATATGCATCATCTGGTTCTAAAATAAATTCATACACAGACACACACATATATATGTATATATATACATATATATGTGTGTGTATACACATATATATACATATATACACACATATGCACATACATATACATGTATACATATGTATGTATGCATTTTATGTTGAAATCTCTGGATTTTAGATGTAATGCAATGGGTTGAGCACTGGTCTAGAAGTCAGAAGAACATTTTCATCATCTGGATGTAAAAGATGAGCATCAAATGGATGGTTCCTAGTGGGGATGATGATGTCCAAGGAGAAAAAGATACAGGACTTAAGCCAAGCTGCAATATGACTTTTTCCAGAATGGATTAATGAATGAGTGAGAACTATTTGCTGAACTTTTATTATGTGTACCATTCTCTGACTAGACACTATTGTATTCTCTGGGAAAACAACTAAACAAATAAAACAATAACTCTTTGAAGGAACTTACATTCTAATAGTGGTAAAAATGAACATTCTATTACACAGGTCCACAGATGGAACCAGGGTTAAAGACTTCAGTGGAGCACAGATGGAAGTAGTTTTAGCTGGAGATCTTGAGAATTGTAATCCTTTTCTAATGTTCGCCTCCCAGCCTCCACATCCCATTCAATCAGCAAGAAGATGGAGGTATTAGTAGGTAATATAAATGGATAGTTATGCTTAATTTGTGTTCATGGTTGTAAATAAATGGGAGAGGGGGATGGGCAGTCCTACATTCTCATCTAATCTTCCACGTCTGGGCTACCTGATCTTCTTCCGTATATTATACACCATGGGAGAACAGAGGATTGGTGGTCCAGGAAAGGTGTTTGAGTCTGGAAATTAGGATGGAGAGTGGAACATAGGGACATTAGCTGATAAACCCTTTAAAAAAATATTGCTATTATTCTCTACTGTTTCCTGAGCAAGAAATGTACTGTGGCTGTAAAGGAAAGGAAGACTACACTAGATTGCACAGTAAATGATAAGATGATGGGGGAGCGGGGTGACTGCAGAGTAACAAAGCATAGTAGTATAGTGCCAGATAAATAAAAAAGGCTAAGGAGAAAGTGTCGAGTGATGGTGTTTGAAGTAGGATCAGGAAGTGACAATGATTTCCCCCATTGAGAGCAATTAGTAAGGTGTATAATAGAAAGAGTAACTAGAAACGTAAAAGGAGATAAGGGAAGACTTGCACTCAGAAAAGATCAAGGTTTCAGTGTCTTCCAGGAAGGGAAAAGAATTAAAAAGGGAGCGGTCTAAAATTAAACCTTTAAATAAAGTTTATCAATTATGGGAGCAGGCATTCCAGAGGGGGAAATGGGAAGGGGGGGAAGAGCTAGATTTAAATTTTGAGGTGTCTAGGAAGTTCCAGTAGCATAAAGAGTGCTACTTCCTTATTTAACCTACTTATATCTCAGCTCATTTCAAATATTTAAAATTCAAAAGTAGGCATGCAAATGTATTCTCTTGGGAAAAACAGAACAAGACTAATGCCTCTTCTAAATGACAGTTATACAAGTACTTGAAGGCAGCTAAAATGTTCTCCCTGAATCTCGTCTTCTCAAGGTTACACCTGTGCAGTTCATTCAACCATTTCTCTTGTACCATGATCCTCTCTCTTCTCACCATCCTCATCATCCATTTTTGTATATGATCCAACTTGGCAATGACCCCCTTAAAATGTGTCACTGAAAAGTCAATATCGCAAGTAGGATCTATCAGGGAAGAGGATACTAATGGTATTATTTCCCTCATTTCAAAATCTGCTTCTTTAGTTGTCCATAGACTTTACTGAAAGGTATCACTGGGTGGAAGGTAAGAGACCTAGAAGTAAGGAAGACCAGGATCCAGTTTCTACCTCTGGTGCAGACTGGTTTTGTGCTCTAGGCAATTCACTTAATCACTCAGTATTTCAAGTCACCCTCAAAGGCTGCAAGTTGATGAAATAGTTATAGATTTACATTTTTCTATTATTAATTGGGATCCAAGTGTGTGTGTGTGTGTGTGTGTGTGTGTGTGTGTGCATGTGTGTGTGTGTTTTTAATGTCTTCATTCGGGAACTAGCCTCTGTAGGTCAGTCAGTCTCTGAAGGACAAGATAGATAGAAAATACTGACTTAATTCAGTTAGTGCTTTCAAAACCTTGGGATCTTGTGTAGGATCCCACCCAATTAAGAGAGGTTACTTTTGTTTAGAATATAAATAGAATCCAATCTAGGTGAACTTCAAACCCAAAACACCAAATCTGGGGCCTTGCACTGCTCCTGTTGGAGTTCAGGGTAACCTAGATTGTGAAGGAGAAAACCAGCCAGAGTCGTTTGATAGATTCCTGGAAGGCTGAGTGTCAAGATCAAGCCAGGTACAGTTCTCAGCAGGTACAGTTGAAGACTTTTAACCTACCTCCTCATGTCTAGCCTTTCATTAACTCTTTACAAGTCAAGGTTGATTTATCCTGTCAGGGGCATTTTCTTCCAAAATATATTTGAGGCAATCAGTATCTCCAGTAGATGTCTGGTTACTGAAACCATCGACATCAAGTATTATTTGCTAGCCTAATTAAGAAATTGATTGTTAATTACCTAGAAACTGTTTCTCAGGTTTTTCATTGGCCTCAATTGTGATCACTATATTTGTAGAGCTGACTTGACTTTCATCCTTTTAAAATTCCACCTTGTTAGATCAGCTATGAGTAAGTTAGTGACAACCCTTTCACTATGATGAGTGAATTAACAAGTCTTACTGGGAATGAATTAGTTAAGTATACCACAGAACAAACATATGATAACAGAATGATGATTTCTAAAAAGGAAATATTAGTTACTGAGAGTCAATTAATTTACAAAAAGGTTGTTGCATTAGCTAACTGGTCTGGCTGCTTACAAATGGTTTAAGAGTATATTTAATCTGATTAAAGAGGATAGCTTATATAGTGGAAAATGTGCTGGACTTTGGGATAGAAAAGATGGATTCCAGACCCAACTCTGTTCCACCATAGCTATGGACAAATTACTTTAAATTTCATTTTTCTGACTTTGGTTTTCCTTGTCTGTAAAAAAGCACTAAGTAACGTAGTTTTTTGTTGCAAGCAATGTACTTTGTAAACCTTATAGCCCTATATAAACGTTAGCTGTTATAAACAATAATGAAAAAAACTGGTGAACTATTATTATTCTTATTTTTTGTCTTGCAGATAAGTTTTATGTTTCAAATGTCAACTAAAAAGAATCTAGGTTTATTTCTACTATTGTTTTATTTTAGCCATATATCCAGAGCCGACATAACTGATCCTTTCAGTCCGCCAAACAATAAGATTATTTTCTGAGCTCTTATATTCTGAGTTTGATCTTCATGCATTAATGAATCATGAGACCTCTCACAGAGTAACTGTTTGTAAGAAGTGGGCTTAAAATATGTCATATAAATTATAGAATGCTGTTTTTCTTATATATCTCGGCGTTATAGCTTTTAAGATCTTTGTTTTACCTATTTGAAAAATTCATATGATTAATTGAATTTGTGATAGAGGGAAAAAGATAAGTCTCTTGTCTATTTTCAAGTCATAGATGCAAGGGATATTTTGTCAAATATGACAACTTGAATCAATAAATACTCATTGTTTTGTTTGGTTTTGTTTGGAGTGTGATGGAATGCATTGTAGACTCAGAATTCACAAGTTAACAGTAAAGCAAGCTTATTTTATACATCTTTGCAATTGGGCTTTCAAACTACATTCAGGTGTTTTCTTTTGCTTTAGTAAGTGAGTATTCTCTGTTGGTCCTTTCTATTTTCCAAGGGGAGGAGGAAGGATTGGTTCTTGGGATGTCATTGTTGTAGGGATCTCCAGGTATGAAGATACCATCCACTAATGTACAATTAAAATTTGTCTGTAATTTATATTATTACTATGTTGCCTGAAGCAATGAGAGATGAAGAGACATTCTAGTTCTCACAGCTAGTAAGTGCCAGCAGAAGGTGTTCTTATTATCTCCAATTTAAAGTTGAATACAATAAAGCAAATACAGGTTAAGTTCAGGTCCACACTTCTACTAATTTGTTATTGTTCAGTCATTTCAGTTGTGTCCAACTCTTTCTACATCATTTATGTTTTCTTGGCGAAGATATTGGAATATTTTGCCCGTTCCTTTTCTAACTCCTTTCATAGATAAGGAAACTCAGGCAAAGAAGGTTAAATGACTTGCCCAGGGTCACACAGCTAGTAAGTATCTGAGGCCACATTTGAACTGAGATCCTTCTGATCCCAGGTCCCATATTCTATCCACTGTTCTGCCAAAAAGTATAAGTCAGGGGTAGGGAACCTGTGGCCTAATAGCTATATGTGGCCCTCTTGGTACTCAAGTGTGGTCCTTTGACTGAATCCAAACTTCACAGGACAAATCCCTTAATAACAGGATTAGTTTTGGACTCAGTCAAAAGGACCTATAAAGCCATATATGACCTCTAGGGCACAGGTTCCCCATCCCTGGTCATGCTTAATCAGAAAACCTGAAGTTAATGATATCCCCAAAGATTTCTACACATTGGAACAAAAGCCTAAATCCTATAAAATTAAATTAAATTGTGATAGAAGTTTGCACTTTTTTCAGGTAATAAACTATGCAAGTACAACATGTCATATGAGATGTCATATGTGTCCTACTTAGAGAAAATTGAAATGTTCATTTTTAAGATGAAGAAGAGAAGGACTGACTAAGGGGCATGATAGCTGTTTCAGCAAACCAGACCCATTCCTTTGATATATCTGTGCTAATTAGATTCATCTAATAACAGAATAGTCTGCATTATGCCAAACCATGTTCCTAGTAACCAGGAGCTCTCAAGTAGAGTTGGAATGTATTTTTCAAAATGCTATACTGGAGTTACCTAATCACTTTGAGTTTTAATAGACCTTTGAGGTACATTCTACTTTTATGGTTCTATTACATTGTCACAGTGCAATGTATTCAATTTCTACCTGTGGAATGAAGAAATTGGACTAGATGCTCTCAAAGGTCCTTTCCTGGTCTGACATTCTTGTTTTAATAAGTTTTCTAAGCAGGCATGAAGATGAAAAATAAAACAATACATAGTTTAAATGTTGCTCTTTTAAATAAAATAAAATGCCACAAACTATTAATCCTGAAACACATACATCTCCCAGATGATTCTAAGAAAGCTTAACTCCAGTGAAAACATGGAAAACTAATGATTTCTAAACAGTTAGCTAATAATTAAAGTAGAAATAATGAAGTTTAAAACCTAAAGGACATTTAATGTGGAATGTTAATATACAAATATTTTGGAACTCATAGATTCAAAGCTTTCTCTAACCACTTACCTTTAAAAAAAGACTGACCACACAAGCAAAGTCGGATCTTGGAGACTGATTTTAATGAGTCAATTGCTCTCATTGTCCCATTGTGTCACTTCAAGTAGCTACAAAAAAAGATCCTAAGATGTCCCTGGTATAAGCAGTTTATTTCTGGTCCCTCTCCACCCCAAGTGCATAAAGGGGAGCAACAAAATAAATTAACATCTTCCTTTCTCCCCAAAGAAGTTCAAGACACTCTTTGGGCTCACATAAATTCATCAAAATGAGCACTTAAATAATTCATCAGTTTCTCTATCACTATAAATGAGGTGAAACAGTGTTTGCCATTAAGGTAACCCTCTGATGTTCTGGTGAAATCCCTCTTTTTCACAGGATCATGCATCATCCATTCTAGATTCCTAGCAACATTCTATCATTTAGACTGCCCACAAAAATAGAAGATGTTTTGGAGCTAACATACAGTAATTCCCTTTTTATCAGACTTAAAGTAACTTAACACTGGGTCCACTTTCCATTTTAGGCACTATATGGGAACCATATGGATTAATGTCTACAGTAACTGACAAAGTGTCCCTGTAGAAATCAGGGACTTTTTAACTTGATGCTCTCCAGGAAGCAATTCTTAACAGTGGGATTCCATTTTCAACCATGTGGGCATCCCCAAGTTTACTTCAACTATGTCTCCAATTATCTTCATTGGCAAGATCTGTAAAGAAAGAGAAGTTCCCCTGAGAAAATGTGTCTTCTTAGGTTATGTGGAATTACATGTAACATTGTGATTTAGTTCTTCTGAAAAATGTGTTCCTGCCTTTTGGAACTCTTGTAAAAAACACCGATTTAGTATGAAAAATAAGGAATTACTTGAAGAGAAATGGAGAGAGACAGAGAGAGAGAGAGAAACAGAGACAGAGAGAGTAGAATAAAAACAGACAAAGACAGAAAGTGAGCAGGAAGAATGGTGAAGGGAAAGGGAGAAACGGCAAAAAAGAGAAGGAAAAAAGAAAGAGAAGGAGAATGGCAAATGGTAGGGCAGGGAGGTTTGTAGGTTTCATATGTTGATTTAATCCCTAGCTAATCTGAGAATGTATTTCACAACTATCCTTATAGAACCATGGAAAACTTTTAGTATTTAAATTTAAGAAGAAAATTTTGATTTATGCATGTGTATATGGGAAGTAAGCTCTGTAGTGGAGACAGATGCAATCCTTCTCTGTCAATGAAACTGACTAAAGATGTCTTGTCACATTGGTTCAGAAACCCAAGAAATGATACTAGTATTTTTGGAACTGGGTTAGCCTTTATATGTTTAGGCAATCCAAATGGGAAATAGTTCTCAACCCCTAGTAGTCTCTGCCCAAGCTAAAAATTACATGTCAGCTTGGGGGGAAGATAGAGTACAAAAAGACCAAAAACAGAATGTGCATGTGCATGTGTGGGGGGCTGTGGAGTGTGAGGAACTGGAGGAACTCTATTATAAAATTTTTCTTTGGTGCAATCATCATTTTTGTCACAACATTGAACTAACGTACTTGTAAATGACTAGTTGGAAGATAGTATAGGAAAAACAATGGGTAACCCAATTTAATTTCAGGAGGAAAAAGAAAGACTTAATATTAAAAAAAAACAGAATAATAACAACTCACACTTACATAGTGTTTTAAGACTTACAAAGTTCTATTGTCACAACCTCACCATGAGTTAGATATAACAACCATTATATGTCTACTTACAGAATAAAATTGAGATGGTATTTCATTGACTCTATAATGAAAGTTTATATTTATGTGAGCTATTGCAAGAATTATAGAAATGCACTAGAAATATAGAGACAGAGAGGAAATATTTCACAGCATGGACCAGTTGCTTTTTTGATCAGATAATTGTAAAAAGGAAGTCTCAGTCAATATTAGACTTGGCAAGCTCCTATCCTATGAGGATGTACCATTCTTTGCCTCAAAAACTAGCTTATACACAATTGTTAGGACAACTTTTCAATTGGTTTGCTGACTTTTTTATCACACATACTTCAAATTATTTTCAAAGAAAGAGAGACTATGTTGGGCAGGCTAAAATATTTCTACTACTTACATATACATGCATATAGTTGGTTGATTGTTTTCCTTCATTCTCAAAGAGAACCAAAATGACATAACCATATCAATGTGTCCAAATGTGACTGATCAAATCAATATGAGCTCAGAATGCTCTACCACAGATTGGATACAGATAGTATACATGAATATTTTGGGTTGACACTCTAAATTTGTGCATCCCACATTTCCTTTGTGCTGTCCCAATTCTGCTCTGCTCATAGAGCATATCACCTTTTCTGATGTGGGCACACCATTCTGAGTGGTCCTGTGCCATTGTCTCCCACATGGCACAATAAAATCCAAAATTCTTGAGAGTGACCTTGTATTGCTTCTTCTGACCATGCTGTAATCTCCTGCTCCATGCAAGTTCTCCACAAAATTGTCTTTTTGGCAAATGTATATTTTACATTCAAACAACATGGCCAGCCCATCAGAACATGCATACAATTCATCACATAATTTAGAAAGCCTATGGGTTATCCCAATCTCCTGATGATGCTGTAATAAAGAGCTGAGATGACAGTTATCTCACAACCTCATAAAATGTCTACCAATTTAGACTGTCTACGATTATGTGTAAATTGTTCTACTACTATTTATAAAAGCACACCAGAGTTTGAATTTGGTGACTATCCCCACTCCAACTACTTAATGCTTTGTAGTGCCAATAAATTCCTCTTTGTGTTAAAAAATAGATCAATTACATATATATATACATATACATATATACACATAGATAGATAGATATATAAATAGATAAATACATAGAATCAAGGATTTATGGATATATAGGTATGAATGTATATTACCAGTCATATCTAGATACTACAATGATTAAAAAATCTGTGAATTTCAGGGATGTGATCTTCTCTTTACTGCTATATATTTCAAACCTTTTGTATGTCTTGTAGAGTTGTTGAATGCTAAGTATTTATGGTATAGTGACCAATCTTTTTCTAAGCTTTTTCAAAAGATACCTAAGCCAATCCTCAAATGGCGGTGATTATAGCATCAAAGAATCTATTCTTAAAATCTTTACCCTTTATAAGACCTACTGCAGCCTACCCTTCACTAACACAACCCACTACATTCAAAATCTTCTTTCTGCCAGCATGTATCACACAAAAAAGATATATTCAGTTCAGGATTTTACCAGATCAATGATTTCACTGATTTAGTTAATTTCTTCCATTTTACTCATTTCAATCCATCCAGTCCTTATCATCCTATAAAATTCTTGTCCATATTCTCAAGTAAAACTTTCTTAGGGGGTCTGTCTCAGAATTCTGGTGAACTTTCAATCTCTTAACAATAGTTACCACAATACAGTGTCTTTCTGTACATGGCTGACCTATCCTTTGGTGCATTATATTTTAGTTCCTCTGTTTTGGTTTTATGATAGTCATTTCTGAATATAATCTATTTTCCTTTCCCTATCCACTTTCCTCATAACTAAGATTTCAAAGAAAAGTAAAATAAAATATATTTTACCAAGTTCAATAAATCTGTGGATGGTGTCTGACAACATTTTCAACATTTGCTATATGCATGGTCACCTATATGTACACTGAAAGAAAGGCACACGTTTGTTTTTTCTTTTCTTCTTTGGAGTCAATGTTGGTTTGTAAAACTATACAAGATTCAATTTCATTTCATTGTTCATTATTTGTACATTAATGTAGTTATATTTTTTTTCCTATTTGAGCTTATTTCCCTTTGCATCTATTAATAAATATTCCATATTGCTATGCCTATAATGATTTCCTTCAGCAAAATAATATATATGTGCAAAAACAGTTTGCTTATATTGCCCCCACTGAACATACATTATTTTACACAGTTAATATATTTTAAATGATTTACACAATCACCATATAACTTTTTACTGTCCTCTGAGTGAGTCCCAATTTTAATTCTCTGGAGTTTGGTCAGTTCCATGATTATTAATTATGTAGTTTTACCAGAAGAAAATGAATGGATCTTTGTTTTTAAAAGGCGATTAGGGTCATTCAAAGACTAGGTAATTATTTCAAAGCAATTGAGAACATTTTCTTTTTATATTCAGTTCTATAACCAATTCGCTGCCAAACTACAGTATCATTCCAACAAGCCTATGCTGTTAGACCAGGTCTACGGGATATTCCTCCAACTGCATATTTTATTCTGGAAAATAAGTCATCTTCATCTAATATTATCCATCTCATTTCCATCTTCTCACCCTCCCACAGTTGAGTAATTTCGATGATTCACTTTTGAGTGATGTGGGATATGTCAAGACTTAGAGTAACCAGCACAATGTTTTCTATAAAGATTAATGACTGGAAGACCACATGTTTGACAAAGAATTCTTCTCCCATTGTACTCTTCAAAAAATCCTCCATATAATCCATAACAACAGCCTACCTTAGAATATCCACAGGATAGGTAATCTTTATCCAAAAGCTTTATGAGTCTTACTACTATCTTCTTCATTATCCATACTCCCACTATATCTATATATCTATATCTATATCTATCTATCTATCTATCTATCTATATATATATGGACAGAAAAAAAAACAGAACATGACTCATTTCAACAAAATTTCATTAAGTACTTACCATGTGAAATGGACTGTACCAGGGTCTAAGGGAGATGTTGTCCCCATGAAGTGTGTAGCACATGATGTATATATGATATATAGATAAACTGTTGTTCAAAAATATTGGGAGGTTACATAATAAATATAGAAAAAATATTTTTGAAAGTTGGCATTGCTTCAGGCAGAACATAGATTTATTTTAATTGAGGGAATGGAATAGATGGCATCTAAACCACCTTCTAATTAGAAGTTTAAAATATTTAATATAATGTATTTTAAAGTAATTACTTAATTTCTTAAGATAGATCTACCTCCCCTATCACCATGAGCCTAACCAAATATATATATTCTCTTGCAAGCCTAGACTTATTTATATATTTATCCAAATCGAACCTGTATTATAGTGAAAATAGCTATTATTTCATATGGTACTTAAATGTTTGCAAATTTCATCATATTATCTTGTGTAAGCCTCACAACAAGCCTATGAAATAGTGCCATTCTTATCTCTACTTTTTAGATCAGAAACTGAGTCTGAGAGAGATTAAGTGTTCAGGATCACAGACCTAGCAAATATCTGAATTAGGTTTCAATATCAGGTCTTTTGTGTTTCAAAACAGAGGCACTATACCACCTACCTGACAGAATTAGAAAAACAATTTATTGACATGAAATCAGAAAAAGCAAAAACAAAAAAAAATGTGAAATGAAGTTCCAGTGATGGCATTTACTATATGACAATAGGTATGTTATTTCTGCTCTCCAGGATTTTTATTTTCTTCATATTTTAAATGAACAAAAAAATTGGACTACATAAAATCTAAAATCCCTTCTAGCTTTAAGGTTTTGTTAATTCTAATGATAAATGTTAATAGCATTCTATGAATCACACATACATTTAAAGTAAATGAGGTATTTTAAAAAGATTTTTAATACATTTTTTTCTTGGTCCTGTTGGTTTACCTGATTCTGTTTTAAAGGCTTGTACTGATCACAGAACTCAATCTGAGCATGCAAGCTGGAGTCAGGCACGGTTGACCTAGTAATGAAAACTTGGTAAAGTCTCATTGATTTTTTTCTTGCTTTCCTCTCTATTTAACCATTTGTCAATACTGCAGAAAGAAAGCCATAGAATCTAATTTTTAAGCAACTTCAAAATCGCAACTGATCTATGTGAAAAAAAAAATGTTCCTAAAACACTTTTGACATGGACTAAAGTTCCGTTGAAGAAAACTATTTTCCCACATTTGTAATGTTGAACCTGAAGCCATATTTGTTCATTTAAGTAACATGTATTAAGGACATCTGGTATGAACTGCAAACAATTAACAAGCATTTATTAAATATTTTATATTTATATTTTATAATTATATTCCTGTTATAGTGGAGATTATAGTTTATTTAGTAGAATCGAGGGATGAGAACTTGTGATATGGTGAATTAGAATGCTCATGTTGTAGAAACTGCATCCACTAATACATATTATTGACCAATCTGCAATTTTGTAATGTTAGTTCCTTGGGACAATATGGGAGAGGATAAGAAAAGTGCTATGTGACTTATTCAGATTTGCATAGCTAGTATGTTTCAGAGTTATGGTTTGAAGCCAGTTTTTCCAGATTCTCAACTATAGCCTTCTATTTACTAAAGTATGTTTGTTTATTCTAGGGGATATAGCAGAATAAATAAAATTTACTTCATTCTCTCTTCAAACTTATAATCTAAGCAATTATAAAATAGCTTAATTAACTATAACATTTACAAATTAAGGTGGGGTTGTCATTTAGCTATTGTCTTTGGCATTTTTTAAAGAAATATACAAAAAGATGGTGGATGGATGGATGGATGGATAGATGGATGAATGGATAGATAGATGAGACAATAGGAATGATATTGATGGTATAGATATAGACTTAGATATAGGTTTAGATCTATATATCTACATAGATATCTATAGATATCCATAACATCTACATCCATTACAAATGTTAGTGGTTTTGTGTTACAAGTGAAAAGATACCACGAAACTCAACTTCTCAGGTAAGACATCATTATGGAGCTGTCGTGGATCACATATGACAGAGTGCTGGCATGGTTTGAAGGAAGAGTACAGGAACTGTTTTCACACAATGCCTTTCCCTTTGAACTCAGATAAGTCATTGGCTGTGAAGTTGACTGTGGATGAACTTTGATTATTTTTTCACATTCACTGAGTTTAGAATATATCAAAATGCAAAAATGGTCCAAATTTACAAGCTTTTTTTTCTACACTAGGGAAAAGCAGACAAAGTCATTATTATATCATTGTCCTTAAATTAACAGAGACATAAATACACTCTGATTATCAAAATAAAGTGGGAATATTTATCTGGGGTTTTACAGAAAAAAAAGACTCCTTGATCCTCTTTCTGCCTTCTAATCCTGGCCAGGTTGTGAAGGTGGAGAGAAAGATAAGAAGAAATTGGAGGAACTTTTTCCCTCATATCAAAAAAGCAGATTGAATAGCATTTTAGTTATCTCATGGATCACCTAAAAGAGAAAAGTTTTTGTATATGGGACAACTAAAAGGTAGTTATTCTGGTCGTATTTTAAGTGAAACATGTCATTCTTAATTAGATGTTTAAGACAGGTCAGAATTTGTTGTATTATTTGGCACTAAGGCAAGTTGGGAATATGCATAAATCTGAAAATGAAAAAAGACACCTCAGAGATAGTGCTAAAGACATTGTTAGGGCAGAACTGTAATCATGATTGTATAAAGACAATGCTGGGACTGCCAAAAAATGCATCCAATCAAGAGATGTTACAGAGTTGTGAAAGGGTAGAGAGCCAGGTGCACATGGCACAAATCCAAGGGGGAGTGTTTGGCCGCAGTCTTAAGTAACATCTCTCTGGAGAAAAATTGTTTTTGCTGGGGAAAACAAGGACACTTCAAGAGGTACTGCTAGCAAAAAGAAGGAAAAGGGAGAGATCAGAGCTCCTGCTTTTTATGTTGAAAGCCAGGTCACCTAGCTAAACAATGTAGGAAGTCAGGAAACTGGATGAGGGCCCCTTGAGGGCCCTGAAAATGTGCCCTCTGGCAGAGACTTGGGATGGCCCCTTGGAGAGAGAATACAAGAGATTATGGGGCCAGAGGAAGAAATGCAACACCTTTACAGCTTAGATAAATACCAGCTTGCAGCCCATCAGTTTGCCATGATCCCCCTGAGAGACCCTGTACAAGAATACCTGTAAAAATGAATCTAAACAAATTTTGAGGCTGCAGAACCCAAAGAATCATGGAGTGAAGCATATCTCCAGCCCAAGAAAGCCTTGGTAACCACATATGTATTGCTTATGGTCAGACAGTTGGAAGACTTGTCTGTTGATCTTTATTTCTCTGTATTTTCTCTGAATTTCAGGGTGCTGACTTTTCCTTCTAAACCATGTGACTGAAAGATGTGCTTGATTAAAGTGATTGTTGACTCCTCCAAACTTACTTTCCTTTTAGAAAAGCAGGTCTAAGAACCTGTACAGCAGTCCCTACTGTGTGTGTTGGGATCCTTACTGATACGGGGGTATGGAAATCTATCTTCCCCTATAACAAAAGAGAGAGGAAGGGGATGAGAAAAAGGAAAGGTGTGATAGAAGGAAGGGGAATTTGGGAGAAGTGGTAATCGGAATGTGTGATCTCTTGAGGAAACTGAACGGGGGAGATGGGGACTCAAAATCTTGTGGAAGTGAATGTTGAAAACTACAAATAAATAAATTAAAAAAAATAGAATGACACAAGTGGAAGTTAATTAAGAAATATCAAGAATCAAAGAAATTCAAAAGAATGAAAAAAATAAAATAGAAAATATAAAAAACATCATTGAAAAATCAACTGACCTGGAAAAAAAAGAACCAAGATATATAATTTAAGAATCATTGAGCAACCTAAAGAGCATGATCAAAAAAAAAAAAAAAAAGGAAAGATGAAAAAAGAACCTTGAAAGCATCTTTCAAGAAATTATCAAGGAAAATTTCCCTAATATCCTAGTGGGTAGGATAAGTAAAATAGTCATTGATGTTGTTAAAGGGTGAAATAGTTCTTGAAAGAATCCAACAGTCACTTCCTCACAGAGTTACCAAAACAAAAATTCCAAAGAATATTGTAGTCGAATTCTAGAAAAATCAGGTGAAGGAGAAAATATTGCAAGCAGCCACAAAGAAACAATTCAAATATCAAGGAGCCATAGTAAAGATTACACAGGATTTAGCACAGTTTCTACATTAAAACATTGGATGGCATGGAATATTATATTCTCAAAGCCAAAGGAGCTTAGATTAAAACCTAGAATCAACTACCAAGCAGAACTTAGTATAATCTTTCAGGGGGAAAAGTGGACATTCATTGAAAAAGGAGACTTTCAAACTTTCCCCATGCTGAATGGAAAATTTAATCTTCTAATACAAGATAAAAGGGCAGAGCCAAGAAGGCACAGTAGGACAGACCTGCTTTAGCTCTCCCTCACAGCTCTTAAAATACCTGTAAAAATTACTCTAAAGAAATCATAGAGCAGCAGAAGTCACAAAATGATAGAGTGAAACAGATTTCCAGCTCAAGATAGACTAGAAGGCTGACAAGAAAGTTCTATGATCCTGGGGTCAGAGCAGATTACAGTCCAATAGACTGGCTCAAGCTTCAGGGCACAGAATCACTGGTAGTTTATGAGTTTTACAGATTTCTTAACCCACAAATGCCAAAGAAAGCTTCAAAGGTTAATAAGAAAGCTCTTTCACCTGGGTAAGAGGGGAGCAGGGTCCAGCCCCAGCCTTGGCCCAAGGGCAATGATAGCCACTGTGGCAGCAATATTCGCTTTTAGAGCCCTCAGCCTAAAATCCCTCAGAGAATCAAGTGACTGATATCAATCCTGAGTGGTGTTCCTGAGGTGAGGAGGAGCTTTGGTGTGGCAGAGCAGGTGCATTTGGGGAGACAGAATTCTACTCGCACTTCCAGGACAGAAAAGAGTGATTTTGGTTGCTCACAGATCAGACTGTAAGCCTGGAGAGGAGTAAACTCTTCTCCCTTGATGGTGCTACCTTGGAGGAACTGAGACCTTACAGGTAACTAGAGATTTATCAGAGAACAGCTGCACAAAACTTCTGAAGCCTAAGGTAGAATACCCTTCAATTGACAAAGGACTTAAAAATCAAATAACTGGCTGGGAAAATGCCATAAAAGGGGAAAAATAAGACTACTGAAGGTTACTTTCTTGGTGAAAAGGTATTTTCTTCCATCATTTCAGATAAGAAAGGGCAAAGCATACAATCAGAGGAAGACAGCAAGGTCAAGGCTTCCAAAAAAATATGCAATGGTGTGAGACCATGGAAGTCATCAAAAAAGGATTTTGAAAATCGAGAAAAGTGGAGGAAAAATTGGGAAGGGAAATGAGAGCAACGCAAGAAAATCATATAAAGCAAATCAACAGATTACTAAAGGAGACCCCAAAAATGCTGAATAAAATAACACATTTAAAAAGAGACCAACCCAAATGGCAAAAAAAAAGTCCAAAAATCCCATGAGTAGAAGCATGCTTTAAAAAGCAGAATTGGTCAAATAGAAAAGAAAGTTCAGTTGCTCATTTAAATTTTTTAAGAATTATAATGGAGCAGATGGAAGCTAATTACCTAATGAGAAACTAAGAAATTATAAAACAAAGCCAAAAGAATGAAAAAATAGAAGACAATGTGAAATATCTCATTGGAACAACAACAACCGCCCTGGAAAATAGATCCAGGAAAGAAAATTTAAAAATTATGGGTCTACCTGAAAGCTATGATCAAAAAAAGAGCCTGGACATCATCTTTCAAGAAATTATCAAAAAAAAAAAATGTTCCCTGACATTCTAGAACCAGGGAGTAAAATAGAAATAGAAAGAGTTCACCAATTATTTCCTGAAGAGATGCCAAAAGAAAAACTCCTAGGGCCAAATTCCAGAATTCCCAGGTCAAAGAGAAAATATTGCAAGCATCCAGAAAGAAACAATTCAAATATTGAGGAAATATAATCAGGGTAGCACAAGAATTAGCAGCTTTTACACTAAGGATCAAAGGACTTGGACTATGATATTCCAGAGGTCAAAAGAGATAGGATTAAAACCAAGAATCACCATTAAAACACCAGCAAAACTGAATATAATAGTTCAGGGAATAAAACAGAATTTTAACGAAACAGAGGACTTCTAAACATTCTTGTTGAAAAGACCAGAGCTGAATAGAAAATCTGACTTTCAATTATAGGAACCAAGAGAAAGATGAAAAGCTAAACAGGAAAGAGAACACTCAAGAAACTTATTAAAGTTGAAGTATTTACAGTCTTACATGGAAAGATGTTATAGGTAACTCATGAGATCTTTTTCAATAACAGGATAGTTACAGGGAAAATACACCTACATATATACATATATATGTTTCTATGTATATATACGTATATATGGATATGAATGTATGTTCCTATGAATATCTTATATATGTGTAGGTATGTATATGTACGTGGGTATATGTGTGTATGACTATATCTGTGTGTGTGCAAATATACATAAATAGATAGAGGGCACAGGGTGAGTTGAATATGAAGAGAGACTACCTACAAAATAAAATTTACTGTTGAGTGGAATGTACTAGGAATAAGAGAAAGGGAGAGAATTAATCTTGTAAATCATTTCTTTTTTTGAAAATAATTTATTTATTTAACTTTTTAGATTTTTTTCACAAAATTTTGGGTTCCAAATTTTCTCCCCATTTGTCTTCTTCCCCCACCCCAATACACAAAGCATTCTAATTTCCCCTATCACCAATCTGCCCTCTCTTCTATCATCCCTTCTCCCCATCTTCTCTTTTGTCCTGCAGGGCCAGATAACTCTCTATTCCCCATTATCTGTATTTTTTATTTCCTAGTAGCAAGAACATTACTCAACAGTTGTGCCTAAAACTTTGAGTTCCAACTTCTCCCTATCCTTCCCTCCCAACCCATTCCCCTTGGGAAGGCAGGCAATTCAATACAGGCCATATCTGTGTAGTTTTGCAAATGATTTCCATAAGAGTCTTGTTGTGTATAACGAACTATATTTCCCTCCCTCCTATCCTGCCCCCCCATTGCTTCTATTTTCTCTTTTGATCCTGTGCCTCCACAAGAGTGATGACTTCAAATTGCTCTCTCCTCCCATTGCTCTCCCTTCCATCATCCCCCCCACCCTGCTTATCCCCTTCTCCCTCACTTTCCTGTATTGTAAGATAGGTTTTCATACCGATATGAGTGTGCATTTTATTCCTTCCTTTAGTCGAATGTGATGAGGGTAAACTTTATGTTTATTTTCTCAGCTCTCTTCTTTTTCCCTCCACTAAAAAGTCTCCTGCCTGCCTCTTCTATGAGAGATAATTTGCCCCATTCCATTTCTCCCTCTCTTCTCCCAATACATTTCTCTCTCACCACTTAACTTCATTTTTTTTTGGGGATATGATCCCATCCTATTCAATTCACTCTGTGCTCTCTGTCTCTGTGTGTGCATGTGCGTGAGTGCATGTGTGTGTGTGTGTGTGTGTGTGTGTGTGTGTATGTGTGTAATCCCACCAACTATCCAGATACTGAAAAGTTTCAAGAGTTACAAATATTGTCTTTCCATATAGGAATGTAAACAGTTCAACTTTAGTACGTCCCTTAGGACTTCTCTTTGCTAATTACCTTTTCATGCTTCTCTTCATTCTTGTGTTTGAAAGTCAAATTTTCTTTCCAGCTCTGGTCTTTTCATCAAAAATGCTTCAAAGTCCTTGATTTCATTGAAAGACCATTTTTTTTCCCCTGAAGTATTATAATCAGTTTTGCTGGGTAGGTGATTCTTGGTTTGAGTCCTAGTTCCTTTGACTTCTGGAATATCCTATTCCACATTTTTCAATCCCTTAATGCAGAAGCTGTTAGATCTTTTGTTATCCTGATTTTATTTCCATAATACTGGAATTGTTTCTTTCTAGCTGCTTACAAGATTTTCTCCTTGACATGGGAACTCTGGAATTTGGCCACAATGTTCCTAAGAGTTTCTCTTTTTTGGATCTCTTTCAGGTGGTAATTGATGAATTCCTTGAATACTTATTTGGCCCTCTGGTTCTAGAATATCAGGGCAGTTTTTCTTGATAATTTCATGGAAGATGATGTCTAGGCTCTTTTTTTGGATCATGGCTTTCAGGTAGTCCCATAATTTTTAGATTGTCTCTCCTGGATCTATTTTCCAGGTCAATTGTTTTTCCAATGAGATATTTCACATTCTCTTCCATTTTTTCATTCTTTTGGTTTTGTTTGGTGATTTCTTGGTTTCTCAGAAAGTCATTAGCCTCCATCTGTTCCATTCTAATTTTGAGAGAACTATTCTCTTCAGTGAGCTTTTGAGCCTCTTTTTCCATTTGGCTAATTCTGCTTTTGAAAGCATTCTTCTTCTCATGGGCTTTTTGAACCTGTTTTGCCAATTGAGTTAGTCTATTTTTCAAGGTGTTATTTTCTTCAGCATTGTTTTGGATCTCTTTTAGCAAGGTGCTGACCTGCTTTTCATGCTTTTCTTGCATCTCTCTCATTTCTCTTCCCAGTTTTTCCTCCACCTGTCTAACTTGTTTTTCAAAATCCTTTTTGACCTCTTCCTATGGCCTGAGCAAATTGAATATTTATTTTTAATGTTTGGGATACAGAAGCCTTGACTTCTATGTCTTTCCCTGATTGTAAGCATTGTTCTTCCTCATCAGAAAGGAAGGGAGGAGATATCTGTTCACCAAGAAATAACCTTCTATGGTCTTATTTTTTTTTCCCTTTTCTGTGCATTTTCCCAGACAGTTACTTGACTTCTGAGATTCCTTTCCACACTCACCTCCATATCCACCTAGCTAGTGCTTGGAGGCTGACATTCCAATGCTGCTCCCCAGCCTCAGGGCTTTCAGCGAGGGCGGGGCTGCTATTCAGTGTGAGATTAAATCCAGGTGTTCAGGTGGGGGAAGGGCTGCCACACAGGGTTCAGTTCCCTCACGGGGTTTATGAGGAGACCTTCAACAATGGATTCGAACTCCTGCCTGCTTTGGGAGCCCCTCTCATCTGCCCCCTCCAGTGCTGCCTCCCAAGTGTGCCTGAGTTATGGAGACACCCCACTCTCCTCTTGGCAAGCAAAAAAGACACTCTCAGTGACCTTTGGTGTCTGTGGGTGGAGGGACCTGTGCTGCTGCTGGAGATTCTGCCCCTGAAGCCTGCTCGGATATACTCCTCTCGGTGCCACATGGCCAAGGCAGGGCTGGACTCTGCTCCAGATCTGGCACAATAGACCTTTGGTGTTGCTTTTTCAGGGCTCTCTGGAACATAAATCTCCTCCACTCCATTGTTCTGTGGCTTCTGCTGCTCCAGAATTTGTTGGAAGTTCTTCTTTACAGGTATTTTATGGGCTGTGAGTTAGGAGCTAGTATATGTGTATCTTTCTACTCCACCATCTTGTCTCCTCCCCTTCGAAGCAAATCCTTTCATATAAAAGTGGCAAGAAAGAACTTTCATAATGGAGGGGAAGGGAGGGGTGAAGGGAAATTAATGAACCTTACTCTCATGGGATTTGGTTTAAGGAGGGAATAACTCATGCTCAGTTGGATATGAAAATCTAGTGTATCCTGCAGGAAGGGAGTGGGGAAGCAGAAAGGAAAGGGAAGATAATAGATGAGAGAGCAAATTGAGGAAAGGGATAATCAGAAGCAAACATTATTGTGGGAAGACAGATCAAGGGGGGAAATGGAATAAATGGAGGGTAAGATAGAACAGAGGAAGTTGTTTCTTTCACAACATAACTATTATGGAAGTGTTTTACATGGCTACACATGTATGACCTATATTGACTTACTTGTTTTCTCAATGAAGGTGGATGAGGAGGGAGAAAAGGAAAGAATATTAAACTCAAAGCTTTAATAATGAATGTTAAAAATGATTTTAGCATGCAACTGGAAAATAAGATGTACAGGCAATGAATGGGGTGTAGAAATTTATTCTACTTTACAGGAAAATAGAGAAGGGGTATGGAATAAAGGGGGTTAATAGAAAAAAGGACAGACTGTAGGAGTGATTGAATGGAATGCATGATGTCCTGGGGTGGGGGTTGGGGAGAGATGGGGAGAAAATTTTAAATTCAAATTCTTGCAGAAGTGAATGTTGAGAACTGAAAAATAAATTATATATTTAAAAAATGTAACTACAAATACAAGACTCAAGAAAAGCACAAAATGATAAACAGGAAAAAAGAAAAAAAATATTATTCAATAATATTGAACTGTATATTTCTAGATGAGAAAATGATGCTTCTTGCCTTTGAAAGTCATACTTCTATTAGTAGTGTTAGAAGGAGTATACAAAAACAGAGTATACGGATATAAATTGAGTTTCATGTGATGATCTAAAAACATATGAAGGAGTGGAAAAAAATGATTGTACTGTGAGAAGAGGAAAAGGGAAGGCAGAAGATGGTAAATTACATCCTATGAAGAGGTGCAAAATGCCATATACAGTAGAAGGAAAGAAGAGAGGGGATAAATATTGTTTGAACCTTGCTCTCAAAGATTTGGCTGAAAGTGCGAATAAAATGCACACTCATGTAGATGTAGAAATTTATGTTACCATATATGGAAGAAGGGGTTAAGGAGAAATAAAAGTAAAAGATGAGGGACTGATAGAGAGGAGGAAAGAAATAGAACAGTATAGGAAAAAGAGAAGGGGGGCTTTTAGAAAGGATGCCACTTTGATTGAGGTGGAAATCAGAAGCAAAATACTGATAAGGAGGGAAAGGGTGAAAAGAGAGAGAAATGTATAAACAGAGTAAAAACTAGGGTGGAGGGAAACACGGTTTGTAATCATAACTGTGAATATGAATGGGATTAACTCTCCCATAAAACACAAGCAGATAGCAGAGTGGATTAAAAACTAGAGTTCCACAATATACTGTTTACAAGGAAAACATTTGAAGCATATGGATACAATCAGAGTAAAAGTAAAAACTTGGAGCAGAGTATAGTATGCTTCAGCAAAAAAATAAAAATGAAAAAGAAAAGGGTAGAAGACCTGATCTCAGACAAAGCAAAAGCAAAAATTGATAAAATTAAAAGAGATAATGAAGGAAACTGTGTATCGCTAAAAGGTACCACTGATCCAATTGATATAATTAAAAGAGATCATGAAGGAAACTGTGTATTTCTAAAAGGTACCACTGATCCAATTCCCAGAGTCAAGATGACGGAGTAAGCATCAGAGACAATGGAAAAACAGGGAGAAGCAGATTAGATTTTAGAATGGAAAACTAGGATCACCAAAAAATGTCCATTTGACTTGGGTTAAAAAGGGGGGGATGAGTCCAGGACTAGAGCATCCCAGAAAGCTAGCAGCAAGAATCACCTCAGCACCTCATGAGATCCTGAAACCCATGGTTGTGGAGCAGGCAAACAGTAATACCAGGACCCTCCCCCACATACCTTAGCATACCCAGGGGAACCTTTAGACTCTAGCTCAGTGAATTCACCATGTGTTCTGGTAAAGTCTCAAGTAGGCAGGTGTCTTATAGCAGCTGAAAATTCCTGTGCTTCAACAAAGCTCCAGGATGGCAGGTGTCCTCTAGCAGCTGAACCTGCCCATGCTTCAGAACAGCCACAGATGGGGTGGGGTCCTTCAGCAGTAAACTGTCCCAAACTTTGAAGCAGCTCCAGGAAGACAGGTGTCTTCCAGAAGCTAAATCTCCCTGCTCTTCAGTACAGGCCCAGATAGGCAGGCATCCTCCAGAGGCAGATCTCCATGTACTTCAGTACAGTCACTGATGGGTAGGTGCCCAGGGAAGTGCACACACACACACACACACACACACACACATACACACACATAGAAAAAAACGAACGAACCAAAAACGCCTTACCTCAGCACAGTTCAGACACCACCAATAGGACCCCAACTCAGCACCAGGTTAGCTGCCAGACACATAGCGCCCCAAATATCAGCAGCTGACATCCCATAAAGCCTGTGGAAAGCCCTCTGGTCCCCAACAAAAGAAGCTTGGGACATTACCCGATATACTCCAGGAGGGGAGTTAAACTTTAGAAGGTAGGGAAGTTCAAAACATAAATTCATAAGAGGACAATATTGTCAATATAACTACATGTGAAACCTCAAAGGGAAATAAAAATTGGTCCCACACCCATATAGCCTTCTTGGAAAAAAAAAAAAAACAAAACTCAAGAAGGATTTTAAAAGTCAAATAAGATAAGTGGAGGAAAAATTGGGAAAGAAGATGAGAGGTATGCAAGACAGAGTCAACAGCTTGGAATAGGAAGAACAAAATTTAACTGAAGTAACATCTTAAAAAAAGAAGTGGTCAAATGGAAAAGGAGTTACAAACATCCACTGAAGAGAAAAAACTCCTAAAAAAGTAGAACTGGCCAAACAGAAAGCAAGGTATAGAAATTCACAGAGGAGAACAACTTATTAAAAAGTAGAATTTGCAAAATGGAAAGGGAGGCACAAAGACTCACTAAAGAAAATAATTCAGTAAAAATAAAATTGGGCAAGTGGAAGTTTATGACTTAACAAAACATCAAGAATCATTCAAAGAAAATTGAAAGAATGAAATAAACAGAAAAAAATGTAAAATATCTCATTGGAAAAACAGCTGACCAAGGAAATAGATTCAGGAGCGATACTTTAAGAATTAATGTCCTAGCTACAATCAATTATTTTTTTAAAAAAGAGAGACTGGACAGCATCTTTCAAGAAAGTATAAAGGAGAGGGGCGGAGCCAAGATGGCGGAGTAGAAGGACGCAGTTTACGAGCTCCGAAACCAAAAGCCCATAGAATTAATGTAAAAAGGAGTCCCCCATAACTTTTGGGTCAATACAAGGTGTGCAGAAACGGAGTGGAAGAGATTTCCATTCCAGGGAGCCCTGGAGACACGTCCCCAGGGTCCGTCGCAACCCGGAAAGTGGACCCCAGCCCCAACGCTGCCCTGGCCACGGCCCCAGAGAAGCTGATCTGAGCAGGCTTCAGAGATAGAAGTTCCGGCAGCTGGGAAAGTCCCTCTGCCCACAGAAGCTACAGGTCAGTGAGAGAGAAGGCTGAGCTGGAAGAGAGGGGGAGCAGGGCGTCTCCGTGAATCGGGCCCCCTCAGGAGGAAGCTGCGGCGGCGGAGACGGGGACAGGAAATGGCAGAGGCAGAGGTGTGGGCGGAGGCTGAGGCAGCAGGCAGTGGACCAGGACTCAGGAATGCCCCAGCAGCAGGCAGGATCTTCATTACGGAAGATTCCCTGCATAAAACCGGAGGGAGCTGAGCCCAGGAGATGGCCCTGCCCCCACCCCGCTCTATTACTGAAGGCTTCTGCTTAAAGCCCCCGAGGGAACTGAGCGTGGGAGGTGGGCCCCCCCACCCCGCCCCCACCCGCTCCATTCCTGAAAGTCTCTACATAAAACCCCTGAGGGAAACTAGCCTGGGAGGCGGCCCTGCCCCCACCCCAGCACCTGAACTAAAGCTCACTGATTTACAGCCAGCAGGAGGAAAGCCCATTTAAATCTCAGAGGCCAAGCACTAGCTGGGCAGATACAGGCGGGGGTGGAAAGGAATCTCAGAAGTCAAGTAACTGGCTGGGAAAATGCCTAGAAAAGGGAAGAAAAATAAGACTTTAGAGAGTTTTTTCCAACAAATGCAAATGATCCCGACCTTCGGATCTGATGACGAGGATGTATCCTTGCCATCAGGGAAAGACGTGGAGGGCAGGGCCTCAGTACCCCAGACACCCCAGGGGGGTGGCAGGTGGGCTCAGGCCCTGGAAGAGCTCAAAAAGGATATTGAAAAACAAGTTAGACAGGTGGAGGAAAAACTGGGAAGATAAATGTCAGAGATGCAAGAAAAGTATGAAAAACGGGTCAATACCTTGGTAAAAGAGACCGAAAAAAATGCTGAGGAAATTAACACCTTGAAAAATAGGCTCACTCAATTGGCAAAGGAGGTACAAAAAGCCAATGAGGAGAAGAATGCTTTCAAAAGCAGAATGAGCCAAATGGAAAAAGAGGCTCAAAAGCTCACTGAATTTAATAGTTCTCTCAAAATTAGAATGGAACAGATGGAGTCTAATGACTTTACGAGAAACCAAGAAATCACCAAACAAAACCAAAAGAATGAAAAAATGGAAGAGAATGTGAAATACCTCATGGGAAAAACAACTGACCTGGAAAATAGATCCAGGAGAGACAATTTAAAAATTATGGGACTACCTGAAAGTCATGATAAAAAAAAGAGCCTAGACATCATCTTCCATGAAATTATCAAGGAAAACTGCCCTGACATTCTAGAACCAGAGGGCAAAATAAGTATTGAAAGAATCCATCGATCACCACCTGAAAGAGATCCAAAAAGAGAAACTCCTAGGAACATTGTGGCCAAATTCCAGATCTCCCAGCTCAAGGAAAAAATCTTGCAAGCAGCTAGAAAGAAACAATTCCAGTACTGTGGAAATACAATCAGGATAACCCAAGATCTAGCAGCTTCTACATTAAGGGATTGAAGGGCGTGGAACAGGATATTCCAGAAGTCAAAGGAACTAGGACTCAAACAAAGAATCACCTACCCAGCTAAAGTGAGTATAATGCTTCAAGGGAAAATATGGTCTTTCAATGAAACAGAGGACTTTCAATCATTCTTAATGAAAAGACCAGAGCTGAAAAGAAAATTTGACTTTCAAACACAAGAATGAGAAGAAGCATGAAAAAGGAAACAGCAAAGAGAAGTCTTAAGGGACTTACCAGAAATGAACTGTTTACATTCATACAGGGAAATACAATATTTCTAACTCTTAAAACTTTTCAGTATCTGGGTAGTTGGTGGGACCACACATACACATTTATACGCATGCACACACATACACACATGCACACACATATAGAGATAGCGAGCACAGGTTGAACTGAATAGGATGGGACCATACCTTAAAAGAAACTAAGGTAAATGGTGAGAGAGAAATGTAGGGGGAGGAAAGAGAGGGAAAGGGAAGGGGGTAACTATATGTCATTTAAGAGGCAGGTAGGAGTTTTTCTTAGTGGAGGGATAAAGAGGAGAGCTGAGAAAAAAAAAAAAAGTTTACCCTCATCACATTTGACTAAATAAAGGAGTGAAATGCACACTCATTTGGGTATGAAAACCTATCTTACAGTATAAGAAAGTGGGGGAGAAGGAGATATTGCAAGGGGGGGGGGGATGATGGAGGGGAGGGCAAAGGGAGGAGGGAGCAATTTGAAGTCAACACTTGGGGAGGGACAGGATCAAGAGACAGAAGAGAAACAATGAGGGGCAGGTTAGGATGGAGGGAAATTCAGTAAGTCTTACACAACACGACAATCAGGGAGGTCATTTGCAAAACTACACAGATATGGCCTATACTGAATTGCCTGCCTTTGAAAAGGGAATGGGTGGGGAGGGAGGGATGGGGAGAATTTGGAACTCAAAGTTTTAGGAACAACTGTTTAGTATTGTTGTTGCAACTAGGAAAAAGACATACAGTTAATGAGGAATAGAAAGTCATCTGGCCCTACAGGAGAAAAGAGAAGATGGAGACAAGAGAAGGGAGGGATGACAGAAGAGAGGGCAGATTGGAGATAGGGAAAATTAGATTGCTTGGGGTATTGGGGTGGGGGGAGGGGATAAAAGGGGAGAAAATTTTGGAACCCAAAAATTTGTGAAAATGAATGCAAAAAATTAAATAAATTAATTAATTAAAAAAATAAAAATAGATTAATCAAATGTAAAAGAGATAAAAAAGTCAATGGGGAGAAGAATGTTTTAAAAAGAAAGATTAAAACTCAATGAATAAAAAAAAAGTATCAAGGAAAACTACACTGAGGTCCTAGAATCAGTGATAATGCAAAATACTCCACCATCTACTTCCTGAAACAAAACTCAAAATGAAAACACCAAGGAATATTGTAGTCAAATTCCAGAATTATCAGGTCAAAGGGATAATACTTTAAGCAATCAGAAAGAAACCATGGAACAACAGTCAGGATTATGCAGTACCTAGTAGCTTTTACGTTAACAGATCAGAGGGCTTGAAACCTTGTGCAGAGGACCTTGAATTACAACCAAGGATCAACTACCCCACAAAATTAAGCATAGTCATTTTGGGGAGGACATGGACATTCTATGAAATAGGGGGCTTTCAAATCTTCCTGATGAAAAGAGCAGAGCTCAAGAGAAAATTTTATCTTCAAATACAAGTCTCAACAAAGTATAAGAAGGTAAACAGTAAAGAAAAAAATGTTATTCAATAAAGGTAAATATTTTACATGCCCACATGGGAAGATGATATTAACTCTTGAGAATTATGTCTTTATTATAACATTTTAAAGGGGTATACATAGACAGAGGGTGTGGGTATAAGGTGACTTGATGTGATGATAAAAATGAAGGTTAAAAAAAGATTGTACTGGAAAAAGAGCAAAATAGGAGACAGAAGAGGATAAGGTACAACTCATGAAGAGGTGCAAAGATCTAATACAGTAGAGAAAAAGAAGAGACAGAGGCTTAACATTATTTGAACCGTATTCTCAGATTTTTCAAAAAGAGGAAATAACATGCACACTCACTTGAATATGTAAATCTATTTTAAACTATAAGAAATTGGAAGGAAAAGGGGAAAGAAAAGTTGAGGGGCCATGGAGAAGAGAGGGTAGAAGAGGGGAAGGAGTAGTAAGGGAAAAGGGAAAGAAAAAGGGAGGAATGCTGATAAAATGGAGGGCAGATTGAGGAAGCTGGTGGTCTGTAGCAAAACTTGTGAGGAGGGAAAGGAAAAAAAGGAGAAGGTAAATTATAAAAAGGGGAAAGGGAGGATGAAGGGAAACACACAGATTGTAATCATAAATATAAATATGAACAGGATAGACTCTCCTGAAGAATAGAAGTAGAATAAGATATTAGTAAAAAAGATTACAGCAAATTTTCATGCGTATGATACACTTTGATCAGGTAGGATTTATGCCAGGAATTCTGAGCTGGTGTAATAGTAGGAAAACTCTCAGCATAATCTATCGTATCAATAACAAAACTAACAGAAACCACATGATCATCTTAATAGATGCAGAAAAAGCTTTTTGACAAAACACCCATTCCAATTGAAAACCCTGGGGCTTTCCTTAAAATGCTAAGTAGCATCTCATAAAACTATCAGCAAGCATTATATGTAATGGGGGTAAGCTATATGCCTTTCCAAGAAGATTGGGTGTGAAACAAATATGTCCAAAAAGAAAAATAAACTGATGGAATTAAACTAGGCAAAGAAGAAACTAAGTTTTCATTCTTTGCAGATGATATGATGATAAACATAGAGAATCAAGTAAAAACTACTTGAAATAATCAACAACTTAGCAAAGTTGTGGGATATAAACAAACTCACATAAAACATTTGAATATATGTACATTATTAACAAAGTTCAACAGCAAGAGAGAGAAATAACATTGAAAGTTACTCTAGGCATTATAATTTTCTTGCATTGCTCTCATTTTTCTTCCTCCACCTCTCTTACTTGATTTTCAAAATCCTTTTTGAGATCTTCCATGGCCTGAGATCATTGCATATTTATTTTGGAGGTTTTGCATGCAGAAGTCTTGACTTTTAGGTCTTTGTCTGAAGGCCTAAATGGTTCCTCCTCATCTGAAAGGATGGAAGAAAGTACCTGCTCACCAAGAAAGTAACCTATTATCTTATTCTTTTTCCTTTTGGGGGGCATTTTTCCAGCCAGTTACTTAACTTTTGAGTTCTTTGTCAAAGGGAGGAACAAAAGTTCTCAGTTCCTCCAAGGTGGTACAATCATGCCAGAGGAATTTATTCCTCTCCTGGCCTGCACTCTGGTCTGTGAGAAGATTCCCTCTCCAGAGCTTCCACCAGCTCCACCACACCAGCCAGCACTCTTACTCACTCCAGGGTCCCCATTCAGGGCTGAGATTCAGATCGGCTGCTCAATTCTCCTAGGGGCTGTACGTCAGGTCTCCAACAATGGAATTTGCAGCTGCCTGGGGCCAGAGCTAGACCACTGTGTTCTCTTCTCACCCAAGTGAAAGAGCTTTCTCACTGACCTTTGAAGCTGTCTTTAGTGTTTGTGATTTGAGGAATTTTGGACTCACAGCTGCTTCTGGTGGCTTGGCACTTTGAGGCCCACTCCAGTCTTGTCCTTGCTGAAGCAGGGCCCATGCTGGGATGTGCTCTGCTCAGTGCCTGTACTGTGTTGCTGAGTGTTCTTATTATAGAGCCATGGCAATAAGTGGGTTGGTAACTGTGCTGCAGCTCATATCCAAGTCTCCAGATTCCCAAATTCATTGCACTCAATACCACATGGGACAGATTCCTTAGAACACCTAATCAACATATAGTATTTCTTCCTGGCTCACAGGTCTTCCTCTCCACTCTCAGAGGTCTCCTCTCAGTTCATGTCTCAACGCTGACTCTCTTCATATCTCTAGGTATTATAAAATATTTGGGAATCTATTGCCAAAACAAATACAGGAACTTTATTTTAACACAAATAAAGTCAGACCTAAATACTTGGAAAAACATAAGTGGCTTATCAGTAGGCTGAACTATTGTAATGAAAAATGACAATACTTATTTTATTATACGACTTACTTATTCAGTGTCATACCAATCTATCAAAAATTATTTTACAGAGGTCAAAAAGTCATACCAAAATTCAAGAATATCAAAGAAATTAATGAAAAGAAAGGATTGTTCTTTAAATTTTGATAAAATTCACTTATAAATTCATTTGTCTTTGGAGACTCTTTCCTAGGGAGTTCATTGATAACTTGTTCAATTTCTTTTTCTGAGATGGGGTTAAGTTTTTGACTTCTCCTTCTGTTAATCTGGGCAATTTACATATTTTTTAAAATAATCAGCCATCTCATTGACATTGTTGAATTTTGGGGCATAAAGTTGGGCAAAGTAATTTCTAATTACTCTTTTAATTTCCTCCTCATTGGAGGTGAATTCATCCCTTTCGTTTTTGATATTGGTAATTTGGTTTTCCTCTTCCTTTTTTAAAATCAAATTGACCAAAGGTTTATCAATTTTATTGTTTTTTTTTTTATAAAACCAATTCTTAGTTTTATTTATTAGCTCAATACTTTTCTTAATTTCAATTCTGTTATTCTCTCCTTTGATTTTCAGTATTTATAATTTGGTATTTATTTATAGATTTTCAATTTGTTCTTTTGTAGAGCTTTTTTCAGCTGCATGCCCAATTTATTAATCTCTTTCTCTATTTTATTTATGTAGGCATTCAAATGTAAAGCTTCCCCTAAGAGCTGCTTTTGCAGTATCCCATAAGATGTGGTATGTTGTCTCATTATTGTCATTATCTTGAATGAAATTGTTGATTGCTTCTATGATTTGTCGATAACCCATTCCTTCTTTAGGATTATATTATTTAGTTTCCAATTAATTTTTGGTCTACCTTTCCATGGTCTTTTATTACATGTAATATTTATTGCATTATGACCTGGGAAGGATGCATTGACTATCCCTGCCTTTCTGCACTGGATTGTGAGACTGCTATGCCCTAGTACAGAGGTAAATTTCAAAGAAAGGAGATACTATTTCATCCAACATACCACATTGAACCTCTAAAGCATTTGTGAGAAGCATGGTGACACAATGAACTGGGGTGTATTGAAGGAATACATTTTGCAATTACATGGAAGATGTCAATAAAAAGAAAAATGTGGCAGGGATACCAATTAGAAAACTACTGAAATAACTCAGGGGAAAGGCCAGGACTCAACCTATAATAGGATTTATATTAACTGAGAGAATTTAAAAGATATAAGGAACTTCATTCAGGAAGAGTTAAAAAGAAATATCAATGCATTGGCTAGAAGGATTAAGATTGAATGAAGACTTAACACATGAATTCAAGGTAATAAAACAAAGTCATTGTAAAGGTAGTTTTATTTACAATGTACAAAAAGAAGTTAGAAGGAAGGACATGTTTTGGGGAAAGATAATATGTATTATTTTGCCATTTTGAGTTTGAGATTTCCATGAGATATTCAAGTAAAGAAGTTCAACATTCGTTTGGTCATATGGGACTGAAGTTCTGCAGAAGGCTGGAGGTTTGGTATCCATCCATCCATCCATTCATCCATCCATCCAACCATCCATCCATCCACACATGTATACATACAGAAATGTGTACATGTGTACATATGTATATACACACATATGCGTATATACATACATATGCTCATAAATATTTGCACACATATGTCTATATGTATAAGGATATACATGTGTATGTGTGTACATATGTGTGTATATGTATATGTATGTGTATGCACACATACACACAAATACACATATACATATAGATAGACATAATCTACATCTATCTTTCTCTATATCTATGTAGATATGTAGGTATATCTATGTACACTATACAGTTAATGATATCAAGACATTGATGGAGATATATACACACATACACATATGCCTATATAAATTACATGCACACATGCATAAGCATGTATACACATGCACATATATGCATATATACATATATGCACATACACACATACATATATAGGCATATATACATATATAAAATATATATGTATATTTATGTGTGTATGCATGTGTATATATGTATGCATGTCTACACACATGTGTGCATTTATGTATATGTGTGTATATGTTCTATAATCTAAAAACATAATCTATGAATTATCACAGTTGGAAAAAAATTAAAAATATAGTTGTATAAAAGTAGTAAGATATAAATTCTCCCTATTCAATATGCAGGGGAAGTAAAATCTTGATACAACTTCCTGATATTCCCATATGATTTTAATCACTTGGGCCTCTTTATAATTCAAAATATAATTAATTCTTTACTGCTATTCAACTAAGATTATTTTATGACAAGATATATTCAAAATACTAAGGACATAATTGTAATTTTTAACAAACTGAACCTTTTAAAAATATTTAAAATAACGGGAAGGTGATCCAGTAGTACCAAATGGAAAAACTGTATTAAAAAGCAGTAATCATCAAAAGTAATTGGTACTGGCTAAGAAACAGAGTGGTGGATCAGTGAAACAGGTTAAGTATACTAGAGCAATTGTATGATAAACCAAAATACTTAATCTTTGGGGATAAGAACTCACTATCTGACAAAAAGTTGCTGGGAAAAAATGGGAGAAACTAAGCATAAACCAACATCTTACACTGTATACAGAAAAGTTCAAAATGTGTCCATGATGTAGACATAAATGATAAGACTACAAATAAATTAGGAGAGCAAAGAATAGCTTACCTCTCAGATCTATGGAGAATGGAAGAATATATGACCAAACAAAAGACAGAGAACATTATGAAATGCAAAATGTATAATTTTGATTAAATTAAAAGTTTTACACAAACAAAATAAGGGGCATGGAACCAAGTTTTACAGCTATTTTCTCTGATCAAAGTCTCATTTCTACTTCATAAAGAAGTAAATCAAATTTATAAGAATATAAGTCATTCCCCAACTGATACATGGTCACAGAATATGAAGAGGCATTTTTCCGAAGAAGAAATTAAAGCTATCTCTAGGTATATTTTTAAAATGCTCTAAATCAATTCTGAACCACCACATCCCACCTATTAGCCTGGCTAACATGATAAAACAGGGAAATGATACATGTTGGAGAAGGTGTTGGGAAATTGGAACACTAATGCATTGCTTGTGGAGCTGTGAACTTATCCAGTCATTCTGGGGAGTAATGTGGAACTATACCCAAAGTGTTATAAAACTGTGCATACCATTTGATCCAGTAATACCATTTATAAGTCTGTATCACACACACACACACACACACACACACAAAATCAAAAAAAGGAAAAAGTACCCACATTTACCAAAATATTTATAGCTGCTCTTTTTGTGTTGGCAAATAATTGGAAGTTGAGGAGATGCCCATCAATTGGAGGATGGCTGATTAAGTTGTGGTATATGAATGTATTAGAATGCTATGGTACCATAAGAAATGGTAAGGAGTCAGACTTTAGAAAAACCTGGACTTTCTTCAACTGATGCTAAGTGAAGAGAACTGAACCAGAGCAGCAACATTTGTGATGACCAACTTTGTTACTTATCTCTTTTGAGCAATGAAAAGATCTAAGACAGTTCCAAAAGACTCATGATAGAAAAATCCTATCCATATCTAAAGAAAGAACTCTGGAGTGTGAATGCAGACCAAAGCATTCTATTTTCTCTTTAGTTGTTGTTGCAAATATTTTCTTTCTCATGTTTCTTTCCTTTTGCTCTGATCCTTTTTTCACAACATGACTAATGTGGAAATATATTTAATATGATCATATGTGTATAGCCTATGTCAGACTGCATGCCATATGGGGTTTGTGGAGTGGTAGGAGGGGAGAAAATTTAGAACTCAGAATCATATAAATGTGAATGTTGAAAACTAAAACTAAAAAGATAATTAAAAAATTAAATATGATTATTTATCATAATATCCATGATCAATTCAAGGACTCTCAGAGAGGGTTTCTAAGAACATAGATTATCAGTTGAAAGGGACACTCTCTTTTGTTTAAGACAGGAGAAAATAATCAAAAGAGCAAGGAAATTTGGGTACCTTAACCAAGGATCTCAGTTTCAAAGAAAATCCAATACTCTTCTGCATTTGCCAATGGATGGCAGTTGTTGCTTCTGTGAAGTTTAATTTGACACTATTAAAAACCAAGTTTCCTGCTAGTTAATCTCTGCCCCAATCTTTAAGAAATTAAGAAAAAGTAATTCACGCTCTTCCCCACCCAACCATAAATGTAATGGCTACATGTAATTTATAGGCCAATATATTCAGAATCCCTACTCATAATTCAGCTGTCTGCCTAGAATATCTATCCTCAATAACAATGCTGAATTGCTTGTGTTCTTGGTTTTATCTCAGTTACAAGCATTCACCTGAAGCAGGCTACTGGTTCTTTCCTTAATCTTAAGTGCATACTCAGCCCAGGAAATTTCCTTATTTTTGAATTTCCAGACAAACTTGCCAAGTCAAGTAACAAATTTAAATTCACAGCAAAATCAGTGGGTGAGAGAAGTATAGCAGAGCAGATGGTTTGATGAGAACCAGGGGACAGAAAGGCAAATACTGTACTAGTCAGGAATGATAGCACTAACCGCCTCACCGTCTCACACACACACACACACACACACACACACACACACACACACACACACGCACCACAAAATGCTCCCTGAATGGAGAGATATAATGGCAGTTCATTTCATTTTTTAGAGGGGAGGGAGGTCATGTTGAAAAGCCTATGCATATTAATGTTGATAATTATTGTAACAAATATATTCTTGAAATTAAAAACGACCTCTGCAGTCATCTAGTCCAAATGCTCCCTAAATAGAAATCCTCAGAACAACATCCCAGACAGGTGGTCATCCAACCACTGCTCCAGTATTTCCAATGAGAGAAATCCACTGCTTCCCAAGGCAGTTCATTAAATTTTGGATAGCTCTTACTGTTTAGAGGTTTTTTCTTGGGTTGAGTTAAAATCTACTGTTCTTCTACTGTAACCAATTGTTCTGTATTCTCTCTTCTGAGCACAAGCATAACAAATCTCTATCCTAAAGGGTGTTAAATTGTCTCTTCCTCTGAACTTTATGATCTGTGATAATTTGCTTTAGAATGCTATTTTATATATATTGTCTCTTGGGTTTATCACAACAAGTACAACTCAGAATATTAGAGAAAAAGTTCCTGACCTGAAGTCAGGAGACATATACTCACATGCCAACTAAGACTGGATTACCTAAGGGAGGTAGCTTGTTTCTCTGAGTCAAAGATTCCTCACTCATAACATGAGGATAATAGCATTTCTGCTGCCTACTATAATTCACAAGGCTTCTGTAGGGACATTTTGTAAACATTAATGCACTTTTAAAGTATTAGTTACTGTTTTTATTATTATTCAAATTTGGCAGCAAAGGACATTTGACTTTCAGGGTACTCAGTCAGTCAAATAAGTCAAGAAGCTTTTATTTTATATGACAAGCACCATACCAAGAACTGGGAATATAAGTGAGTTTTCTTTAAGTAATCAAATAAATTCTTTTGTTCAAACTTACACAGCTAAAAAAAAGGCAAGATTGCAACTGGTGCTTTCTAATGCCTAATATCAGTAGTATTTTTCAAGATAATGAAGTAAAGTGCACAGGTCACTGGGTTTAAGAAACGTGTGGTTTTAAAAGATGAAAGAAATTTTCTTTTTTTTTAATATAAATTTATTTAACTTTTTACATTTATTTTCACAAAATTTTGGGTTCCAAATTTTCTCCCCATTTATCCCCTCCCCCCAGTGCAATACACCAAGCATTCTAATTTTCCCTATCACCAATCTGCCCTCTCTTCAATCCTCCCTCCCTTCTCTTGTCCCCATCTTCTCTTTTGTCCTGTAGGGTCAGATGACTTTCTGTTACCCATTAACTGTATTTCTTATTTCCTAGTAGCAACAACAATACTCAACAGTTGTTCCTAAAACTTTGAGTTCCAACTTCTCCCCATCCCTCCCTCCCCACCCATTCCCATTGGGAAGGCAGGCAATTCAATATAGGCCATAACTGTATAGTTTTGCAAATGACTTTGATAATAGCTGTGTTGTGTAAGACTAACTGAACTTCCCTCCATCCTGTTCTGCCTCCCACTGTTTCTATTCTGTCCTTTGATCCTGTCCCTCCCTGAGTGTTGACTTCAAATTGCTCCCTCCTCCCATTGCCCTCCCTTCCATCATCCCCCCCACCTTGCTTATCTCCTTCTCCCCCACTTTCCTGTATTGTAAGATACGTTTTCATACCAAAATGAGTGTGCATTTTATTCCTTGCTTTAGTCGAATGTGATGAGGGTAAACTTCATGTTTTTTTTCTTAGCTCTCCTCTTTTTCCCTCCACTACAAAGTCTCCTGCCTGCCTCGTGAATGAGATATAATTTACCCCATTCCATTTCACCTTCTCTCCTCCCACTACATTTCTCTCTCACCATTTACCTTAATTTCTTTTAAGATATGGTCCCATCCTATTCAATTCACTCTGTGCTCTCTGTTTCTGTGTGTGCATGCATGTGTGTATGTGTGTGTGCATGCACGCATGTACATGTGTGTGCGTGTGTGTGTGGTCCCACCAGCTACCCAGATACCGAAAAGTTTTAAGAGTAACAAATATTGTCTTTCCATGTAGGAATGTAAACAGTTCACTATTGGTAAGTCCCTTATGACTTCTCTTTGCTGTTTACATTTTCATGCTTCTTCTCATTCTTGTGTTTGAAAGTCAAATTTTCTTTTCAGCTCTTGTCTTTTCATCAAGAATGCTTGAAAGTCCCCTGTTTCAATGAAAGACCATATTTTCCCCTGAATATTATGCTCAGTTTTGCTGGGTCGGTGATTCTTGGTTTGAGTCCTAGTTCCTTTGACTTCTGGAGTATCCTATTCCGTGCCCTTCGATCCCTTAATGTAGAAGCTACTAGATCTTGAGTTATCCTGATTGTATTTCCACAATACTGGAATTTTTTCTTTCTAGCTGCTTGTGAGATTTTCTCCTTGACCTGGGAATTCTGGAATTTGGCCACAATGTTCCTAGGAGTTTCTCTTTTTGGATCTCTTTCAGGTGGGGATTGATGGATTCCCTCATTACTTTTTTTGCCCTCTGGTTCTAGAATCTCAGGGCAGTTTTCCTTGATAATTTCATGAAAGATGATGTCTAGGCTCTTTTTTGGATCATGGCTTTCAGGTAGTCCCATAATTTCTAAATTGTCTCTCCTGGATCTATTTTCCAGGTCAGTTGTTTTTCCAATGAGATATTTCACATTGTCTTCCATTTCTTCATTCTTTTGGTTTTGTTTGGTGATTTCTTGGTTTCTCAGAAAGTCATTAGCCTCCATCTGTTCCATTCTAATTTTGAGAGAACTATTTTCTTCAGTGAGCTTTTGAACCTCTTTTTCCATTTGGCTAATTCTGCTTTTGAAAGCATTCTTCTCCTCATTGGCTTTTTGAACCTCTTTTTCCAATTGAATGAGTCTATTTTTCTTTTTTCATTTATTTGTTTGTTTGCTTATTTATTTATTTATTTATTTAACTTTTTACATTCATTATCACAAAATTTTGGGTTCCAAATTTTCTCCCCTTTTATCCCCCCCCAATACCCCAAGCAATCTAATTTTCCCTATCTCCAATCTGCCCTCTCTTCTGTCATCCCTCCCTTCTCTTGTCTTCATTTTCTCTTTTCTCTTGTAGGGCCAGATGAGTTTGTATTCCTCATTAACTGTATGTCTTCTTTCCTAGTAGCAACAACAATACTAAACAGTTATTCCTAAAACTTTGAGTTCCAAATTCTCCCCATCCCTCCCTCCCCACCCATTGCCTTTTGAAAGGCAGGCAATTCAATATAGGCCATATCTGTGTAGTTTTGCAAATGACTTCCCTGATTGTCGTGTTGTGTAAGACTTACTGAATTTCCCTCCATCCTAACCTGCCCCTCATTGTTTCTCTTCTGTCTTTTGATCCTGTCCCTCACCAAGTGTTGACTTCAAATTGCTCCCTCCTCCCTTTGCCCTCCCTTCCATCGTCCCTCCCCTTGCTTATGTAATTCTCCCCCACTTTCCTATACTGTAAGATAGGTTTTCATACCAAAATGAGTGTGCATTTTATTCCTTCCTTTAGTCAAATATGATAAGGGTAAACTTCTTGTTTTGTTTTTTTTTTTCTCAGCTCTCCTCTTTTTCCCTCCGCATCTTCCATGAAATTATCGAGTGAGCCTATTTTTCAAGTATTATTTTCTTCAGCATTTTTTGGGGTCTCCTTTACCAAGGTATTGACCTGTTTTTCATGCTTTTCTTGCATCTTTCTCATTTCTCTTCCCAGTTTTTCCTCCACCTGTCTAACTTGATTTTCAAAATCCTTTTTGAGCTCTCCCATGGCCTGAGCCCATCAGACAGACATCCACCTGAGATGTCTGGGATACAGAGGACCTGAACTCTACCTCTTTCCCTGATGGCAAGCATTGTACTTCCTCATCAGAAATGAAAGGAGGAAGAAACATCTCTTCACCAAGAAAGTAGCTTTCTATGGTCTTATTTTTCTTCCATTTGCTGGGCATTTTCCCAGCCAGTTACTTGACTTCTGAGATTCCTCTCCATGCCTGCCTAGTTCTGCCCAGCTAGTGCTTGGGGTCTGAGATTCAAATGCTGCTCCCCAGCCTCAGGGTTTTCAGTGGAGGGCATGGCTGCTATTCAATGTGATCTTAAGTTCTGGTGCTCAGGTGGGGGCAGGGTCACCTCCCAGGCTCAGTTCCCTCAGGGGGTTTATGCGGAGACCTTCTGTAACAGCCCTGAGCTCCTGCCTGCTCGGGGAGTCCTGGGCCACCGCTGCCTCTGCCCCTCCCTCTGCTGCTGCCTCCTGAGGGGGGCTCAAGTTAAAGAGACACCCTGCTCCCCTCTGAGCCAGCCCAGAAGTCTCTCTCACTGACCTGTAGCTCCTGTGAATGGAGGGACCCTCGCCCCCACCGGAGGTTCCGTCCCTGAGCCTGCACGGATCTGTTCCTCTTGGGGTTGGGTGGCCAGGGCAGCGCAGGGGTAGGCTCTGCCTCCAGTGCGCGACGGACCTTTGGGGTCGGTTTTTCAGGGCTCTCTGGAATGGAAATCTCCTCCACTGCGTTCCTGCATGGCTTGCACTGCTGCAGAATTTGTGGGAAGTTCTTTTCACAGGAAATTTATGGGCTGTGGATTCGGAGCTAGCATACATGAGTCTTTCTACTCCGCTATCTTGGCTCCTCTGATGAAAGAAATTTTCAATGTCATCTCATTGTGTGTGGTTAACTGAATACCAAAGAGGAGTAGATTGCCCCTAGATCCTATAGCTAATTGTCGTTTACTTATCCATTTAATTATATACATATATAATATATAATATACTCATATATGCATAAATATAAGCACATAAGCTTATACATATATGTATAGATCCATATGCATATGGATTTATATATGCATTTATGTATACAATGCAATACATATATATACATATATGTTCACATGTATATCTAGAAATATGAATATAAAATATATATATATATATATCTCATTTCAACTTTACAGAATTTCACTTCCTTACAAACAGGGGTAACAGGATATTTCATTATTTCATCTCTAACATGATCTAGCATGATCATTTGCACCTAGTATATGCTAAGTAATTGTTGATGGAATGGAGCTTCAGTTCACAATACGCATATTAAACACACAATTGAGTTTATGCTCTGAGAAAGAGGAATCAGTAAACTCTCAAATCTATTTGTCACAAGCATATTATGACATATACACAAACACTAATGTACAATAGAACATGGCAAGTAAATAGGAAACTGATGCGTCAGATTTGAGGAAGGAATGACTGTTTCCAATGAGATAGATTAGGAAAAGGCTCCATAGAGTAAATAAATATCTAAAAGCTAAACTTTGGAAGATGGATAATATGGAAGCTGCTGGTGGTAATAACACACAGGGCAAAAAGAAAAGAGCATAATCAAATGTGTCAAGAAAAAAAATGTGTTATATTCTATTGAAACCTATCTGGTAAAATAAATTAGAGATAATTCATCCACAGTCATATACTTAATACCATTTGATTTTTTGATGGTCACTACATTTATGCTATTTCCCAATATATTATATTGCCATTTAAATTAGGGTTAAATAGATGGGCCAACCAGTTACTTATACATGGAGTGGATATTTTAGGTATGAATTGGTCTTTTAATTATTGAAATACTGGATTGGGAAAGGTCCCCAAAGATGACAACGTGACTTGCCACAGATATTACTAGAGCCATCTGAAAGTATTGAAAAGACTGTCATGTGGCTGAAAGATTAGAATTGTTCCATTTATCCTACAAGGCAAAATTTGGTGCCAAGGATGGATACTTAAAAGGATAATATTTACATTTAATTTTAGCAAAGTTTTCCTTGAAATTCAACATATTTATTACTAGAATGGGCTACTTCAAAAGGTAAAGAGTTGCCCTACATTTGGGACACTTCAAAATGTATTAAATATTTAATACATATTATATTTTCATTTTCATGATTACTCTGGGGAGTACATTAATTATAGCAATATTATTTATCATCATTGTCATTACCATAGTAATTTTATATGCAAATATTTAATTATAATTTCCATTTTGCCACTGAGGAAATTAAAGGTATGAGGGTACATTGTTGACTTTTCTAAATTCGTATAACTAATAAATAACCAGATCAATATTCAAAATTGGTTCTGCTATCTAATATACTTTACCTTATTTTAGATTACCTCACTCAAATCATAGAACCCCATAGCTGAAAAGAATCTCAGTGGCCATATAGGCTATTACTCACCTGACTAGGATTCCCTTCTTCTATATCTCCCACTCCACTTAGCACTCTTGTAGTTTCTATCTGATGACCAATGATAGAAATGTTATCAACTGTTAGTAGATGATGCTTAAGGTTGTTTCAAACTGTGAGTTTCTCTGGTTCAAATAATCAAAAGCTTAGGAAGAGGAAGCAAACTTGAAAAGCATACTTACTACCTTTATGGAACAAAATGGATATAGCCAATAGTATATTTTACTGTTATATTTCAGTTGTTATCCTGCTAACTTTGTAATATCTATATTTTATTATCCTAAGAACTTTGTAATGATGACATACCAGAAAAGCATAAACATATTGTCATTTTCAATGCAAGTGCAAGTGCATTTTTTGGTAAAAAGGAATGAGTAAAATAAAGCTCAATAAATTAATGGCAAATGAACTATATTTAAGATGTCCCATGCTTTAAGTGCCCCAACTATTTGTATATTTTATTATGGTTCAAAGCAGGACCTCCGGGCAGTGAAAATCGATTGAAAAGACAAAAACAAATGTTTACAATCATAACTGAAAGGCCCAGAGGGCTTGTATGTGTGACAGTTATGGTTCCTGGGAAAACCATCTAAAATAGAGGTGTCAGAGTTGTATGGGTCCTTAGAACACAAATTCATAGAGCAAGAAAGATACATACAGTTTTAGAGACATAATGGATATATTATTCCCACCTTTTTATTTCACATGAGAAAACTGAAGCAGAGCTTTCATTATGACCTCTGCATCCCAATTTCCAGTCATCTATTTATCCTCCCAGTATCCACATATCTCATTTAGCAGTCAGTTGCTATGGTGTCTGAGGAATTTCATTTGAGAGGGAGAGGGAGACCCAAGAAGAAGGTGAAGAAGGTGCAGAAGGACAGAATGCTATGGAGAGTACCATGGGAATAGGTGGGATTGAAACTGAGCTGGGCAGGGTAAGCTATGGAATTTATAGCCTTGGCAGTTAAATGATCACATTATTTGACTGGTTTTATCTTTAAGCAGTTATTCTTGGTAACTAGGCAATAAGTTCAATTGCTCTTACCATGCTGAAGGAGTACTATCACTACCTTTTAAATTTTGTAATTATTAGCCAAGGCTAGTTACCTAGTGACAGATCAGGTAATCTCTCTTATTCTTCTGTCTCTTCGTAGTTTTTTTTTTTCTTTTACTCCTATTCCTATCCCTTTTGAAGTTTCCTCTGAAAGATTAATTTGTGTGCCATATTTTCTTTGTTAAATAGACCTAACTTGACCTGGATATGAGTGACCCCACATATGATAACGTTTTTTAATTTAAAAAATGTTGAATTTGTGTATTTCTTCAATGATCCCTCAGCTTTGATGAAACCATTAATAAATAATGTTTTAAATTTTGAATCATCAGGGAACAGGGAATATGCTTGCTGAGTTTGTCCAGAGACTAACACTGTTATATCAAGAGACAGACTCGTAGAAGGAGACACTAAATAATGAAAGGAAAGACAGGGATTACCTAAACCATCCCGTACCCATATGGAAACCCCTCCTACCATATCCTACAAAAGACAATGAAGTCTCTATTTGAAATATTCATTACGTTTAGAGACACACTAAAAAACCCACAGTTTAGAGGATTGCATCTTAGAGTATTTCTTATTGTTCGTCCTTTACAAAGAGGACCAATTACTTATGAGTGAATTGGATTTAAATGAAGCAGAGTTACACAAACTGGTCAGCCTCATTTTGTCATTCAAAATAATTAAAGTCCTATGACAACACAAAAGTCAGGATGACTGGTAATGGCTCCAGCTTCAGTGAATGATCTTACTGTCTTCTAGTATGACCAAGCTCTAAGCACTCCATAGCACCTGCTTTAGCCACTTTCTTCATGGTCATTGGAACAAATTGTTCTCACTACCCATTCTGCCTGAAGAAATTTTAACATGCTTGAGGAAGACATTGCCCTAACCCTCCAACAGGTTTGCAGTCTGTCAGTCGACCTCAATCTGGTTTAGCCCATCTGCTGAGATAGTTTTACTGAAATATGGCTATTATGCCTGCGATGTCTTATGGGAGCCAGAGGTGAGATTTGGGTGAAAATGGACACTGAAGGCAGATGAACAAGTCTCAGCAAGCCCGCATACCAGAGGGGCTAATCAGAAATGGGCAATTTAAACTAGAACTAATTTAGAGCTATCCAGACATAAATAGTTCTCAGTTCTGTCATGTCCAACTCTTTGAGCCCAAAAGATAATTTCCCATTTTTTCATCTGTGCTGTTGAGAAATTGCCAGAATGTCTTAAAATTGACTGAAATTGACTATGAAACACACTGGGATCTTCCCCATTCACCATGAAGTTCCTTTCCTATGTAAAAAAAAATGACTTTGTGCTAATATTAGATAGAAGTAATTCTACTATTTCCTGGAATCAATATCTTCCCTACCTTGCATTTTATGTAAAAGATTATTGTTATTATTTCTTTGTATGTCATCTTAAAATCTCTATTACCCCAAATTAAATAACATTTAACAAAAAAATAAGTGATGCATGCTACTGAGAATAGTAGTAGCTGATTTTTGGTTGGATATTTTAAGGCTCCTAAAACATTTTGCATTTGTTAACTCCATAATAAAGTTATGTGGTTAGCATTAAAGTACTATTCTTTTTTATAAATGAAGAAGTGCAAGGTCAGGGAAGTTGTGAAAGTGCAGGGTCACAAAAATGGTATGCTTCAGAACCTCAGAACAACCTGGGTCTTCTTGACTCCAAATCTAACATTCTGTCCATAGACACCAACTGTTCAGTGACACATAACTTTGGAGATTTACAAAGCTGCTGAGGGAGTGGGATCAGGTAATAGGAAGAGTCCAAGATTGGGATTTACTAAAAAAAAAAGAAAAAAATAATTCTAGTAATGTTTCCGCTATCAGCATCTTTGTGGCCTTAATTAAAACTTTTTGGATTTGCTGGACTACTCTTTATTCATTTGAAAAATAAGAGATTAGATTAGGTGGCTACTAAAGTTCCTATCAGGTTTAGTATTTTATATACCAGGATCTAAAATTCTTAATTTTTAAGGTTCCTTTCAATTGTAACATGCTATATTCTAATATGTTCTTTTCTGAGCAGAGCATCCCCTTTCACTGATGTATTTCCTAATATTTGTTTGAACTCTGAAATCTTAGTTTTTTAAAATTTTGGTTAATTTTCAAGTGAAATATCATATTTATGGTAGAACTTATCTTACTACAGCTCAGATATAACATTATTATATATTTTAAAGGAAGGTATAGTACTACTAAGTTTTATTCAATAAAAATCATAATTATAAAAATCGAACATTAATATTTATTTGTGGAAGCTCTCAGAAGAATTTATGGTATTTCTTTTGGGATAAAATTATTAAGTTAAATGTATCAGAAAAAAAGCACTTTAATAACATGCTCATTTAGAATCAGACATCACTAGATGTATTTATTGGTATTGCAATATTAAAATAATAGTATCAGTCAAAATACAGGATACTGTCAAATGTGGCAGCTATCAAAATCCTAAGATTGAAGTGCTGAAGGAAAAATAAAGGTGAACCCAAAAAATAACGTAAATTATATACTCATAATTCTTAAGGGTGTGGGATTATGTGACATATGTTCAGAAAAAATAACTTTCAAAATATAAGGTTGTAACAGTGAAAGACTTATTAGAGACACTATACTCTCCTCTTGGTCAGACTCTTGCTTTTATATGGAAAGTTGAAATCCAGAGTCATCTACAGTTACAAATGTAGCATTTAGAAGAGCCAGAATTTGATTCCAATTCTTCTTCTTGTTATAAACATTGCACACACTTTCTCTCTCTCTCTCTCTCTCCCTCTCTCTCTCTCTCTCTTTTTATATGTACATATATGTATATATATTTCCCAATTACATGCTAAAATTAATATTCAGTTTTGAAATTTTTGAGTTCAAATTATTTTCCTATTTCCTGCCTCTCCCCTACCCATTGAGAAAGCAGGCAATATTATATCGATTCTATATGCAAAGTCAAGTTAAACATTGTAAATACTGTTTCCCTGACAGTGAGAATTATAACTGTGAAGATAATGAAACAAATGATAGATACCATAATTAAATACTTTTTCATCCCTTAGCATTGTATACAGCCCAGAGACTGGATTTGGAATAGACCACAGAGTCATAGTACTGAAATTTGGAAAGAAAAGTATTTATTCTTCACTACAGTTTTGGGCATAAATCAATAAAAGGCTATATACCTCCAGTATTGCAGCCAATAACAAGCAAAAGTATTATTTAGTAAATAAAGAAGCATGCCTCAATGGGGCAAGTGTTTCTGAGAGTACAAACCACTTAGCATTGTAACATATTGTGATCCACACATACATACATATATTGTACATACATATATCATGAGCAAATACATAATTATATTATATAATCATCTATGCATATATTATATAAACATATATACCCATATATATCTCATACACAAAATAAACATTGTTATGGATTAAATATATTATATTGGCCTTTGGGACAGTTTATTGTTTTTCAGAGGAGGAGACAGAGACTTCCTAATTTGCTAATCTATTATTGGCTTGAGAAAACCAGATACTACTGCTACTGTTAGTATTGCTTCTACTCTTATTAGTAGTAGTGATGATAATGGTGATGATGATAAGGATAATTAGTATTTCTATATTAATTTAAGTTTTGCAATGTGTTTTATATGTGTTATATTTTATCTCATAAAAATCCTGAAATATGCATGTTTTCATTTTCCTCATTTCATAGAGTAAAACTCTGGTTTAGAACTATTAAGCAACTTGCTAGGGGTCAAACAGTTATCAAGTTTCTGAGGCAAAATTGAAATGCCAGTTTTCTTGACACTAAATTCAGTACTCTATTAACTTCCAAATAGCTAATTGAAACTCTTTTAAATTCTCTAAGCTCAGTTTTCTGATCTAAAAAGCTGGAGTCATTTTGATAGATAGTCTTTAAAGTTGCTTACTACATCACTCTACGTTCCAAAGATCCCGTGATTTGAGGCATATTGAATTTGCCTTTTGTTTAGCCATATGTGATTCCTGGCTAAGAATTGTGGTAAAACAAAAAAGGAAATATAGATAGATAGACAGATAGATAGATAGATAGACAGATAGATAGATAGATAGACAGATAGATAGATAGTGACTGCACACTTACTCTTGAAATGGTGGTTGATTTACTTATAAGAAGAAAGAGAAATCATTTTCTCCGTCTCTGTCCCAACAACAGGTAATGCATATAGAATTTGAAAAGGAGGCACAATTACAGGTGCAATAATTCCAACCCAAAACTGTTTATTTAAAAAAAAAAGAAATTTTCAAACTTGCTAAACATTATGGAAAATGCAAAGGCAGCAAATATAAGACATTGGCCAAGCATTTTGGGGGTTTCTAGTCAAATGGTCACTGATTTCATGTGAATTTCATTAACTCATCTTTATCATAAATCCTTCAATATTCAATGTCTTCATCATCATTATTCAATTGTTCACACCCAAAAACATTTACTATGTGCCTACTGTGGGCAAAAGAGGGTGTTGCAGGTTGGTTACAGAGTTCAAGAGACAAAAATGACTAAAAGAAAATTAACTCTCGCTCTTAGAGAAGATCATGATTATAATAGCCTGTGTCAGTATAGGGAAGTCTTGTGGAGAAAGAGGGACCTGAGGTAAAGATCTCACACTGTGGGGAGATACAAAAGAGAGAAGCTTCCAAATAGGGGAAAAATCAAGTTTATTTTCTGAGTATTGTAGGTCAGCCTTTTATTAGAATAGGGCCTTGGGGCAGCTAGGTGATACAGTGGATAAAGCACCAGTGCAGGAGACGGGAGGACCTGAGTTCAAATGTCACCTCAGGCACTTGACACTCACTAGCTGTGTGACCTTGGGCAAATCACAATTGCCTTATCCTGGGTCATCTCCTGGGTCATCTCCAATTATCCTGGATTGAGATGACTCTGGAGGAGAAGTGCGGTTGGTGATCTGCACAGCCCTTACTCACTCAAAACAAAATCAAGTGCAAGTCACGTCATGACTCTGATGAAATGGTCTTCTTTGGCAACGAAGGACAAACACAAAGAATAGGGTCATATTCAGAAGAGTTCATTTCCAGAAACAGGGTATAAAATAATAATATTAAATAGTAATAATAATAATAAATATTTTGTATCACAACATGAACTAATCACTGTGATGAATGCTTTAAAATGATCTCATATAATCTTCACAATAACTCTCTGAGGAAGTTACCACATTAGTCCTACTTTATAGATGGGGAAACTGAGGAAAAGATTAAGTGACTTGCCCAGGGTCCCACAGTCAATATTTACCTGAGTCCAGATTTGATCTTAGGTCTTTCTAACTCTAGATCCAATGCTCTATTCACAGCACTACCTAAACAGTCACAGAATCAGAAAATACCAGAAATTGAAAGTTGGAACAAACCTTAGTATCCATCTCTATAAACTTACACACAAAAGAAATTCCATACTACAAGACTAAATGGAATTACTTAACCCGCACCTGAATGCTTCCACAGAGAAGGAAGCCAGGACTTCCAGATATAAAGAATTCTACTCCTATATGATTCTAAGTGCTAGGAAGGTTCATTATTATTTTCCCTTGACATGAAAACTCAGTTGGCATTTTTGCAACTTCTGCCTACATACTATTGGTTCTAGAGTTTTTCCACATGCCAGTCTTCCAGACACTTGAAGATGGCTAATATATTAATCAAGCAAACAAATAGTACAAAATACTAAGGGCCTGCTATGTACTAAGTGGGAAGTTAGGTGGTACAGTGAATAATGTTGGACTGAGAGTCAGGAAGAATTATTTTCCTGAATTCAAATGTGGTCTCAGACACTTTAGGGGTGACTCACACTCCAGGGTCAGTGCTCTATTCACTCTGTCACCTAGCTGTGATATATATAGTCCTTGGCATAATATTTTAAGGCCAAATTATTTTCTAATAATGAAGTTTCTAATTTTTCAATACATATTACTCACCATGTTTGTTGCAATCTTTGGGTTAATTTGCAATTTCACTTTTTTACATTCTGTACATATCGTTAAGTATCGCTGGGTTCCCCAAATTCTTCCTTCCACAATTATAATCTCATCCTAACGCAGACTACTGCTTTTCACTCCCATAAATCTCATAGCACATTATATGTTTACAAACCTCAAAATATAGCAATCATTTTGAATATGTCTTAATTTATACTCCCCACTCTGGTTGTGTTCTTTGGTTTTACTCCCAAAGAGGAATGAGTGACAAAGATAGATCTTATTCTTGGAGATAATTGTGCATCCCATCCGAACAAGTGTATCATTTCTGCGTGGTGGTCTATAATAACATCAGTAACTGTTTGTAATCCTTTAGTGTGTGAGAAGCACTTGGGGCCAGGCAAAATCACCTGTAATTTTCTAAGTAATTCCACATGTGGTTAGTATCTTTATCTGTGGTGGAATCTAGAAAAGTGAAATTGATCTTGAGTCAGAGGAGTAATACTTTTCAAGTTCAAATATTATGTATGTATATATACATATATATATGTGTGTGTGTCTTTGTGTGTATGTACATGTGTATGTGTTTGTATTAGATAAATATTTCACGTATATACATACATATATACACATACATATACTATCTATGTCTCAACATTCATTTGTCAAAAATGTGTTTCACATTTTTGCCCTTCTTTGCATCTTTCCTCTCTCCTTGAGAAGGCATGCAATTTGATATCAGTTGCATATGGGAAGTCATTCAAATCATATTCCCATATTACCCATGGAAAAGAAAACACATAAAAAATAAAGAAAAGAAAATAAACATGCATGGATGTGCATTCAGAGTTCGCGAGTTCTTTCTCTGGAGGTAGGCAGTGTATATCATCATGTGACCTGTCAAATTGTCTTGAATGAGTGTGTTGATCAGAGTAGCTAAATATCTCCTAATTGATAAATTGTACCTCATTTTTTATTGCTGTGTAAAATGTTCTTTTGGTTATGCATAATTTGTTTGTCATGAGTTCTTCCAAATTACTTTTTTCTGAACCCATTCTGATCATCATTCCTTATAGTAGAATATACACCTTCTCAATCATAAACCACAACTTGTTCAAGCTTTTCTCCAATTGATGAGCATGTCTTCAATTTCAAATTCTTTGGTGCCATAGAAAGAGGTGTTATTAAAATTTAATACAAATAGCTCCTTTCCCCTTTCCCTTTATGTCTTTGGGATACAGACTTACTTACTAGTGGTATCGCTGGATCAAAGAGGATGCAGTTTTATAGCCTTTGGGGCCTAATTCCAAATTACATTTTAGAATGGTTGGACTAGTTCACAACTTTACCAATAACTAGTGTCCAAATTTTTTCTCATCTGCTACATAATTTGTCATTTGCCTTTTTTTCTAATCTTCACCAATTTGATAGACATAAAGTGGTATTCCAGAATTGTTTGAATTTGCATTTCTCTAAAGAGATATGATTGAGAACTTTTTTTCAAGTGACTTTGTAACTGAAAATTGCTTTAATTTGTTTTCTGTAGTTTTATCTTTGAATTGTCATTAATGACTTTACCATTTTTGTTCATAAAAAACCGTTTAATGTCACATATTCAAAATTATACATTTTACTTCTATACTTCTCTCTATCTCTTGTTTCATCATAAACTCTTCCCCTATGCAGACATCTGTCTGGTGCACTTTTTCATATGCCCTTAATTTACTTATGATAGCACCGTTTATATCGATATCATTTATACATTTTGACCCCTTATTTTGGTATGTTATTGAGAAGGTAACCTAGGCTTAATTTTTTCTAAATTGTTTTCCAATTCTCCCAGGAATTTTTTTGTCAAATTGTGAGTTCTTACCCCAGAAATTTAGATCTTTGTGTTTATCGGTTATTATGGTCATTCACTACTATGTAAAAGCTATCCAATCCATTCCACTGATACACAACTCTGTTATTTAACTGGTACTAGATTGCTTTCTTCTTTTCATTTTCAAACTGCATACCATTTGCCAATTACATGTAAAGAGATTTTTTGACAATTCATTTTTTAGTACAATTTTGAGTTCCAAATTTCTCCCTTTCTCTTTCATTTCTCCCCTCCCTAACATGGTAAGCAATTTGATGAAGTTTATATATGTGTAATTATGTTAAACATGTTTCCATATTAGTCATGTTATGAAGGAAAAAATAGAACCAAAGAAAAAAAAAACGTAAAAATGTGAAAATAATATACTTTAATCTGCATTCGTTCTCTATCAGTTCTTTCTCTGCATGTGGACAGAATTTTTCATCATGACTCTTGGAATTGTTTTGGATAACTGGATCATGCTGAGAAAAGAAAAGTCAACCATAGCTGACCATGATGCACTGTCACTGTTATTGTGTGCCATGTTCTCCTTTTTCTGCTCACTTCTTTGTGCATCACTTCATGTAAAACTTTCCAGTTTTGCTTTATTTCATTTTTTGTTTTTAAAATCTACCTCCTCATCATTTCTTAAATGTTTCATTACATTCATAAATCACAAAATTGTTTATCCATTTCCCTCAGCTTACTATGTAAACTGCTACTATAAATACAGCTGCTATAAATATTGTTTGTAAATGCAGGTCCTTTCCCCTTTTTTCATGATATTTTTGAGATACAGATCTAGTAGTGGTATTTTGGGGTCAAAGGCCATAAAAAGTTGAGTTGCACTTTGAGCGTTTTCCAAATTCCTCTCCAAAATACTTGGATCAGTTTCACAATTCACCAAAAGTGTATTGGTATTCTATATTTCTGACATTCCGTCCAACATTTATCATTTTCATTTTCTGTCATGTTAGCCAATATGGGAGGTGTGAGATGGTATCTCAGAGTTTTAATGTGCTTTTTTCTACTCAATGGTGATATCAACTTCCTGTTAATATCTATTAAAGAAGGACTTGTATTTCTATAAATCTGATTCAATTCTCTATATAATTGTGAAATGGTATCTTTATCAGAGATACTTGCTGTAAAATGTGTTACACAGCTGATTTCTAATCTTGTTTATATTGGGTTTTTTTCTGAAAAAAACAAAAACCAAACTTTTGAATGAAATATAATTGAAATTATTAATTTTATATATCCTCATGCTCTTTTTTCCTTGTTTGGTCATAAATTCTTCCTTTCTCCATAAATCTGACAGGTAAACTATTTCTTGACTGCCTGATTTGCTTATGAAATCAACCTATGGATCTAAATTATGTACCATTTTGACCTCAGCTTTGTATATGGTGCAAGTTGTTGGTCTTTGCCTTGTTTCTGCCATACTGCTTCCAGATTTTCTAGCAATTTCCATCAAACAATGTGGTTTTATCCAAGATGCAAAGTTATACTAGATTACTAGGCTAATTTACTACTCTGTTGTTTTTTTTTGTACCTAATCTGATTGATTCACCACTCTTTCTTAGACAGAACCAGATATTGTTGATGATTGTTGATTGCTAATATAGTTTGAGATTTATTATGACTAGGTCACATTTCATTGAAAAACTTCATCAATTCCCTTGATATTCTTGATCTTTTGCTCCTCCAGAATAACTGTACTATTTTTTTCTAACTCTATAAAATAATTCTAGTAGTTTGATTGGTATGGCAATAATAATAAGTAAATTAATGCAGGTAAATTGCCATTTTTATTTCATTGGCTCATGTAGGGGTGGGAAACCTGCCATCTGTAGCTCATATGAGTGCCTCTAAGTTCTCAAGTGTGGCCCTATGATGGAATCCAGACTTCACAGAACAAAGCTCTGTAATAAAATGATTTGTTCTGTGAAGTTCGAATTTAGTCAAAGTGCCACACTTGAGGATCTCAAGGGCCACATGTGTCCTTGAGTCCATAGGTTCAGTCTCTCCATCCCTGACTCAGTCTATCCATGAGCAATTGATATTTTTTCCAATTATTTAGATCTAATTTAATTTGTGTGAAAATAATTTTGTAATATTCCTGTAGTTTCTGGGTTTGTCGTGGCAGGTAGACTCCCAATATTGTCTCCATTTATTTTAAATGGAATTTCTCTTTCTCTTGCCACAGAATTTTGTTGGTAATGTATAGGAATGTTGGTGATTTCTATGTGTTTATTTCATATCCCACAGCTTTCCTAAAGTTGTTCATTATTTTCAGCAGATTTTTAGTTGATTCCCTAGTATTTTCTAAGTATATCATCTTACAAGCAAAGAGTGATAATTTTGTTTCCTTGTTGCTTATTCTAACTCCTTCAACTTCTTTTTCTTTTTTATTGCTAGAGCTAACACTTCAGTACAATATTAAATGATAGTGGTGAGAGTGGGTATCCTTGCTTCACTACTGATCTTATTGGGAAAGCTTCTAGCTTATCTTTATAATGGATGATTGTTGTTGATGGTTTTAGATAGATACTACTTGTCATTTTAAGGAAAGCTAAATGTACATTCTTATATTCTCTAGTGTTTTCATAGGAAAGAATGCTGTATTTTTTTTTCAAAAGTTTATTCTGTATCTATTGAGATAATCAGATTATTTCTATTAATTTTATTATTGATATGGTCAATTATGGTGATATTGTTCCTAATATTGAACTAGCCCTGATATAAATTTCACTGATATATTCCTGATATAAATTTCACCTGATCATAGTGTATGATCTTAATAATATATTACTGCAATCTTCTTGCTAATATTTTGGGGATTTTTTTGTGTGTGTGTCAATGGTCATTAGGAAAATTGGTCTATGGTTTTCTTCCTCTATTTTGATTTTGCCTAGTTTGGGCAAAAGGACCATATTTGTATCATAAAAGAAATTTGGCAGAATTATTTTTTTTTTGCCTATTTTCCCAAATAGTTTATGTAGTATTTGAATTGTTCTTTAAATGTTTCATAGCCACTTGCTTGAAAGTACTCCTCTGTGCTTTCAACTATGTCCTGGAAATAGGTGTAAGCAATGAAACTATCCAAGCACCCTCTGATCCTTCTTCCAGTGTGAGCACTGGGGTACCTACTAATAACTTTCTGTCCAGTCACCACATACCCTTATTCACTCCAGTCAGAGAGTTCCTCAGGCTGCTGCTACTTCTATATATGTCAACTAGTCCCACCACTGATCCTTCATTCCTTGGGTCTCTGGTCAAATGTCTACCCTCATCCTTCTGTCAAATATTTATTTCCATCCTATAAATTTGCCTTGGGATGAATGAGTGTCTCACTCGAATGTTTTGGTGTCTCTGCCCCTCCTGAATTCATTTTGAAATACTATTTTAAAATCAATTGGAAAGGAATGTTGGGATAGCTCATCTGAGACATCACCCCTAGAAGTATTCACTTTAGGGACACTAACATATAAAAAAAGTTAGAGGGGAAAGAAGCATTTTTTTAAAAGCTAATTATTTTATACTAATGCACTGTTTTTGTTTTAAAAAAAGTGTCGACTTAGAGTTCACAGTGTTCTAGAATTTATAGGTTAAGGGCTAGTCTGATGGACTGGCAATTATTTAACAACTAGTTTTCTGGAAAAAGTGAACTGACACTTTAAATTTTAGTCTGCAATATTAGAATTTCTCCCCATAAATCTCTCAAGGTCAGGCTATTACCAAAATAATAAGTTATATCCTGATTTTTTTTAATAAAAATTTATTTATTTAATTTTTTACATTCATTTTCACAAAATTTTGGGATCCAAATTTTCTCCCCTTTTATCCTCTCCCTCTGCCCCAATACACCGAGCAATCTAATTTTCCCTATCACCAATCTGCCCTCTCTTCTATCATCCCTCCCTTCCCTTGTCCCCATCTTCTCTTTTGTCCTGTAGGGCCCAATGACTTTCTATTCCCTATTAACTATATTTCTTATTTCCTACTAGCAACAACAATACTAAACAGTTGTTCGTAAAACTTTGTGTTCCAAATTCTCCCCATCCCTCCATCCCCACCCATTCCCTTTGGGAAGGCAGGCAATTCAATACAGGTCCTATCTCTGTAGTTTTGCAAATGATTTCAATAATAGTCATGTTGTGTAAGACTAACTGTATTTCCCTCCATCCTATCCTGCCCCCCATTGTATCTATTCTGTCTTTTGATCCTGTCCCTCCCTGAGTGTTGACTTCAAATTGCTCTCTCCTCCCATTACCCTCCCTACCATCACCCCCCCCCTTTGCTTATCTCCTTCTCCCCCACTTTCCTGTATTGTAAGATAGGTTTTCATACCAAAATGAGTGTGCATTTTATTCCTTCCTTTAGTCGAATGTGATGAGGGTAAACTTCATGTTTTTTTCTCAGCTCTTCTCTTTTTCCCTCCACTAAAAAGTCTCCTGCTTGCCTCTTGAATAAGATATAATTTACCTCATTCCATTTCACCCACTCTCCTCCCACTACATTTCTCTCTCACCATTTACCTTAATTTCTTTTAAGATATGGTCCCATCCTATTCAATTCTCTCTATGCTCTCTGTTTCTGTGTGTGCATGCATGTGTGTGTGTGTGTGTGTGTGTGTGTGTATGTTTGTGTGTGGTCCCACCAACTACCCAGATACTGAAACGTTTTAAGTGTTACAAACATTGTCTTTCCATGTAGAAATGTAAACAGTTCACCTTTGGTAAGTCCCTTATGACCTCTCTTTGCTGTTTACTTTTTCATGCTGCTTCTCATTCTTGTGTTTGAAAGTCAAATTTTCTTTTCAGCTCTGGTCTTTTCATCAAGAATGCTTGAAAGTCCTCTGTTTCATTGAAAGACCATATTTTCCCCTGAAGTATTATACTCAGTTCTGCTGGGTAGGTGATTCTTGTTTTGAGTCCTAGTTCCTTTGACTTCTGGAATACCTTATTCCACACCCTTCGATTCCTCAATGTAGAAGCTGCTAGATCTTGAGTTATCCTGATTGTATTTCCACAGTACTGGAATTTTTTCTTTCTAGCTGCTTGCAATATTTTCTGCTTGACCTGAGAAATCTGGAATTTGGCCACAATGTTCCTAGGAGTTTCTCTTTTTGTATCTCTTTCAGGCCGTGATTGATGGATTCTTTCAATACTTATTTTGCCCTCTGATTGTAGAATCTCAGGGCAGTTTTCCTCGATAATTTCATGGAAGATGATGTCTAGGCTCTTTTATTCATCATGGCTTTCAGTTAGTCCCATAATTTTTAATTTGTCTCTCCTGGATATGTTTTCCAGGTCTATTGTTTTTCCCATGAGATATTTCACATTCTCTTCCATTTTTTCATTCTTTTGGTTTTGTTTTGTGAGTTCTTGGTTTCTCAGAAAGTCATTAGACTCCATCTGTTCCATTCTAATTTTGAGAGAACTATTAAATTCAGTGAGCTTTTGAACCTCTTTTCTCCATTTGGCTAATTCTGCTTTTGAAAGCATTCTTCTCCTCATTGGCTTTTGGAACCTCTTTTGCCAATTGAGTGAGCCTATTTTTCAAGGTGTTATTTTCTTCAGCATTTTTTTTTGGGTCTCCTTTAGCAAGGTCTTGACCCGTTTTTCATGCTTTTCTTGCATCTCTCTCATTTCTCTTCCCAGTTTTTCTTTCACCTGTCTAACTTGATTTTCATAATCCTTTTTGAACTCTTCCATGGCCTGAGCCCACCAGACATCCACCTGGGATATCTGGGATACAGAGGCCCCGGCATCCACCTCTTTCCCTGATGTTAAGAATAGTTCCTCATCATCAGAATTGAAAGGTGGGAACATCTGTGCCCCCTCAAAGTTGCTCTCTGTAGTCTTATTTTTCTTCCCTTTTCTGGGCATTTTCCCAGCCAGTTACTTGACTTCTGAGATTCCTGCCCACCCTCGCTTAGATCCACCCAGCTAGTGCTTGGGGTCTGAGATTCAAATGAGCTTTCTGTGGCAGGTGCAGCTACTATTCAATGTGAGCTTAAGTTCTGGTGCTGGGGTGGGAGCAGGGCCACCTCTCAGGCTCAGTTCCCTCAGAAGTTTTATGCAGAGACCTTCAGTAATGGAGTGGGTGGGGGCAGGGCGGGCTCCCAGGCTCAGTTCCCTCAGGGGGTTTATGCAGAGACCTGAACTTCTGCCTGCCTGCTCCAGGAGTCCCGGCCACCACTGTTGCCTCTGCCGCTGCCTCCTGAGGGGCCTGAGTCACGGAGACACCCCGCTCCCCTCTCAGCCAGCCCATATATCTCTCTCACTGACCTTTAGCGTCTGTAGGTGGAGGGACCTTCCCGGCCACCGGAGATTCCATCCCTGAAGCCTGCTCAGATCAGCTCCTCTCAGGCCACGTGACCAGGGCAGCACAGGGGTGGGCTCCGCTTTCCGGGAAGCGACGGACCCCGGGGACAGCTCTCCAGGGCTCTCTGGAACGGAAATCTCTTCCACTGTGTTTCTGCATGCCTTGCAGTGCTCCAGAATTCGTGGGGAGTTCTTCTTGCAGGAAATATGTGGGCTGTGGGTTCGGAGCTAGCATACGTGAGTCTTTCTACTCCACCATCTTGGCTCCACTGCCCCTATACCCTAATTTTTAATCTTGACTGATTTCTGCAATACAAATGATCATGCTAAAAAAAATAGTAATCAATTATCCGTCAAATTCTGCTGTCTCCAGTACATCACTGGTGTTCTTTACCACTGAATACAAACTCAAACAGAAATGGATCCCTGAAAATTGCAAACTGAGTTAGAAAATTTCAAATTAATAAAATAGAGTTTATGTTGTATTTTTTATTTATTTTTTTAAATATTCCCCAATCACATTTCATAAAGTTTCTATTCCCCAATTACACAGTTTTAATGACAGCATGGTGGCTATGAAATATGAATTTGATACCTTTACTCTTAACCAGATAAGGAGTAGTATAGCTTGCTAGAAAGAAAAGCAACATGTTGATTATGAATCTTAATGCCTTGATGTAAGATCTCATTCTGACCCTTATTGTGTAATTGTGAGCTACTAACTTAACTATTCTCTATAATTTGTGTGTATGGCACCTGTTCTTTTGTGTGTATGTTTGTAGGGATTGAAAGAGTTAGATAAGTAGCTGATAATTCATTTTCAAATTACCATTTTACATCATTATGGAGACATAGCTTCAATGCCTGTGAGTCATACATCTTTATGGTCTCTATAACCAACCCCAATAACTCTCCTAAGTGTCAAGTCTGCTATTAGACATTTTAACCTAGTCTATTGTGAAGAAGCAGGAAAAAATACTTTGAACACATCAATGTTATCTCAATTAAACTTCTATAAAAATGACAGCAAGGTGAATTTTAAAGAACACTTGATTAGGAGTCAGATGAACTGTCCTCCCATGGGTCTCCCCTACTTCTTAAGTTCCAAGCAATGTGAAATTGGACAAACTCATAATACCAAAACCTTTGATCTCAGAGGTAGAAGAAATATTAGAGGATATCTCTCAAAAACTTTACCTCAAGGAGCTTTCCATCTAATGTAGAAGGACAATAAATAAAAAAAAAATGGTTAGGGATGGTACCCATGCTGGTTTATAGATGTAAAAATCCAGAGAATACAGATAGCTAATCCGGGATAAATGCACCAATGGACAAAGTAGATTACAGTGGTGGTACAAATACTTTGCCCAGTGAAAATCAGCAATATGTTTCAGTAGCAGAACTAAAGATCCTAGCATCATGAATTTAAAGATCTAGCATCCCATTCTTCCTGACTTTATAAATGTTATTATATGCTAAAAAATAATCTCTATTTTAACAGGGATACTTCAGACAAAGACCAAAATATGAATACAGTTGAGGTCAGCATTTAAACTATTCTCACATATGAAACCACAGAAAAAAGTGCATTCCTGAAAGAGCTCATGAAGCAGTTTAAAAGTCAAACTAGAGAGGCAGAAGAAAAATTAGCAAAAGATTTTTAAAAAATACAAAAAAAATTGACTGAAGAAGCAAAAAGGAAAATGGGGGAAATTGATAAGGAGATACAAAACCTAATTGGAGCAATTAGACAAATGGAAAAAGAAGTACAAAAACCTAACTGAAGAAAATAAATATTTAAAAGGAATAATTGGAGAAATGGAAAAGGAGTTGTGAAAGTAAACTGAAGAAAACAATATAGTAAAAATTAGGATTGAGAAAGTAGAAGCTGATGATTCTATGAAACATCAAGAATCAGCACAAGCAAATCTTATGAATGGAAAATAAGAAAAAATGTAAATTATCTCATTGGAAAAATAACTGATCCAGAAAATAGATCCAGAAGAGAAAAATCTATGAATTATTGGTCTACCACAAAACCATGATGAAAAAAGAGACTGAAAATATCTTCCAGAAATAATCAAGGAAAACATCCCTGAGGTGCTAGATCCAGAGGGAAAACTTTTCATCAAAAGAATTCACCAATCACCTCCCGAAAGAGATCCCAAATAGAAAACTTCAAGAAGCATTGTTACCAAATTCCAGAACTATCAGGTTAGGGAGAAAATAGCCAAATAGCCATGAGCCAAATTTTAACATGCCAAATTTCATATTAGTGTTTAAAATATTTCTCTCCATTTCAGATAGGGAGCTTCTAATTATTGCATGTCAAAGTGGAAAGTTTTTTCTTAATATATCATCCTGTAACCCAAGTTATTTTCAGGGAATTCAAGGTGAGGTTAATGACCAATATAGTCAGAAATGGCATCAGATGTTTCATCTGAGAGCCTTTTTTGGAAACATTATAATCTCCTGGAGAGTGAGGATCTGGGTTCTTATGTGCTCAGTGTGATGCCCTAGGAGCACAGATTCATTATTTCAACCAGTATGTGGAATTCACACACACACACACACACACAGACACACAGACACACACACACACAAATCAGCTTCAGTGAAACCACATGAGAATACCCATAATGTACAGAAAACCCAATTTAGGGGTGTATGTATATAGGAAAATGATATTATTATAAGCCTCTCTATGTCATAAGTTCACTCTAGATCAGTTCTTTACTATTAATGTTCAGGTGTCTACTTAGGAAAATTATTTTCTATTATCTTGGGGTCCACATTCTGCTTGGACATTCTGATGGTGCTGCTTTCTGACTGACTAAGTATTATGGTCCTTGGGACTAGATGGATATGGTTGTGATTAAGTGCATCCACACACTTACTCTTCTGTGAGAAATATTAGCTCATGGATACACATGTCGTTCTAATGAGCAGGGAGGCATATATGAAGTGGTTAGGACATTTAGTGTGTGTTGGGGCAGGGTGTGTGTGTGTGTGCTGAAGGTTCAGGTAGGGGCAGTGGGCCTGCTGTTAATTGAGACATATAAAAATGTTAGAATATTGGGGCTTGGGGCAGCTTTATTAGGATTCCATCACTTGCACCTTCTCTCTCAGGTGGGAACTTGTTCTTTCACATCAGTCACATCAAACTCATATAAAAAGAAGGGCCACTAATAGTTACATAAGGATCTCTGTTGGCTGCATGTTGACTGTGGTTTTAAATGTAATACTTTCTAATGTCTTTTTCATTTATTTTAGAAAATATGTTCCAATTATAATTTAATCTGCTTTGAGCCACACTCAGGAGTGTAATGAGCTATTTCTGATCTGTGGATCACATGTTGGAAACTACATTAAATTTTACATTAAAGCTAAAATTGAAGTGGGGGGTGCAGAATCAAGCTGGCAGAGTAGCAACGTGCATATATACTAGTGCTTCCCCCACAGCCCACAAAATACCTGTAAAAAATGACTCTTAACAAATTATAGAGCAGCAGAAGCCATAGAACAACTGAGTGAAACAGCTTTCCAGCCAAAGGTAACCTGGAAGGTGAACAGGAAAGGTCTATCCCATGGGACACTGAGCTGAGCAGAGCTCAGCCCTGGCCACACTGCACAGGGAGGAACAGGACCAAACAAACCTCTGGGGCAGAATTCACAGCAGGGAGGGTCTCAGATCCCTCAACCCACAAGCAACAAAGAAAGCTTCAAAGGTCAGTGTGGGAGGGCTTTCCTAACTGGGCAAGAGGGGAGTGGGGTACACCCAGCACTGGCTCCAGGTGATGGAAGAGTCACTGCCAGCAGCAGCAGCAGCAGCAGCAGTGGGTAGCTGTGGTGGCCACAGAAGCAACCTGGGTCCATTGTCCAAACATCTCAGCTTAAAGTCTCTGGGGGAATTGAGTAGATGATCTAAACCTCAGGCCTGAGTGGTGACCCTACTCCCACCCAAAGCCCCTGGGAGAATTGAGTAACTGATCTGAATCTTAGCCCTGAGCACAGTCCTGGAGAGAGGAGGAGCACTAGGACCCTCCTCTTGATGAAGGATTCAGAAGTAAAGTAACTGTCTAGGAAAATGCCCAAAAAGGGGAAAAAAAATAAGATTATAGAAGTTTACTTTCTTGGTGAATAGGTATCTCCTTCCATCCTTTCAGATGAGGAACAACAATTCATGCTGTCAGAGGAAGTCAAGGCTTCTGACTCCAATACCTCCAAAATGTATATGAAATGGGCTCAGGCCATAGAAGAGCTTGAAAAGTGAGTCAGTCGCTTGCTAAAGGAGAACCAAAAAAATAACGCCTTTTAAAATAAGCTAACTCAATTGGAAAAAGAGGTCCAAAAAGCCAATGAGGAAAAGAAGACTTTAAAAAGCACAATTAGTCAAATGGATAAGGAGGTTCAGAAGCTCACTAAAAAAATTCGTTCTTTAAAAATGAGAGTGGAATTCAGGGAATCTAATGACTATGCTATAAAACAAGAAGTTACAAAACAAAATCAAAAGATTGAAAAATAGAAGATAATGTGAAACATCTCATTAGAAAAACAACTGACCTGGAAAATAGATCCAGGAGACACAATTTAAAAATTATGGGACTACCTAAAAGTCATGATCAAGAAAGAGCCTGGACATTATCTTTCAGAAATTATCAAGGAATACTGCTCTGATATTCTAGAACCAGAGGGCAAAATAAATATTGAAAGACTCCACTGATAACCTCCTAAAAGAAACATGAAAAGAGAAACCCTTAGGGATGCTCTGGCCAAATTTCAGAGTTCCCAGGTCAAGGAGAAAATATTCCAAGCAGCTAGAAAGAAACAATTCAAGTATTGTGGAAATACAATCACGATATCACAGGATCTGGCAGCTTCTACATTAAGGGATGGAAGAGCTTGAAATAGGATATTCCAGAAGTCAAAAGAACTGGGATTAAAACCAAGAATCCCCTACCCAGTAAAACTGAGTATAATACCTCAAAGGAAAAAACAGTCATTCAATGATATAGAGAACTTTCAAGTATTCATGATAAAAAGGCCAGAACTGAATAAAAAAATTTGATTTTCAAACACAAGAATCAAGAGAAGTATGAAAAGGTAAACAGGAAAGATAATTCATAAAGGACTTTCTAAAGCTGAACTGTTTACATTCTTATATGGGCAAGATAATATTTGTAAGTCTTGAGACTTTTCTCGGTATTTGGGTAGGTGGAGGGATTTAACATACACACACACACAGAGTACAGGTTGAGTTAAATCAGAAGTGATGATATCCGTAAAAAATAAAATCAAGGGGTGAGAGAGGAAAATATTGGGAGGAGAGGGGGAGAAATGGAATGGGGAAGAGTATCCCTCATAAAAGAGACAATAAAAATCTTTTTCAATGAAGGAGAAAAAGGATGAGATGAGAGGGGAAAAGTGAAGCTTACTTTCTTCACATGTGACTTTAGGAGGAAATAACATGCTCACTAAATTTGGTATGAAAATCTATCTTATAATAAAGGAAATTAGGTGAAAAGGAGACAAGTTGGGTGAGGGGGATGATAAGGGAGGGTAAATGGGAGAAGGGAGTAACTGGAAGCAAACACTTTTGGGAAGGGACAAGATCAAATGCGAGAATAGGGAAAGAAAGACGAACAGGGTAGGATGGAGAGTAATATAGATAGAGGGCAGATAATATTACACAACATGACAATTATTGAAATCTTTTGCAAAACGACACATATATAGCCTTTATTGAATGGCTTGCCTTCTCAGTGGGGGTGGGTGGGGCGGGAGGGAGGGAGAAAAGTTGGAATTCAAAGTATTAGAAACAAATATTGAGCATTGTTATTGCATAAAACTGGGAAATAAAAAATAGGTAATGAGATAAGAAAATTTCTCTTGCCCTACAAGAAAAGAGAGAAGATGGGGATAAGGGAAGGGAAGGGTGTGATAGAAAGGGGGGGCACATTGAGGGAAGGGGTAATCAGAATGCAAGGTGTTATGGGGTGGCAAGGAGGGGAGAGATGGGAGAAAAATTGGAACTCAAAATTTTGTGGAAATGAATGGCAAAATCTAAAAATAAATAAAACTATCAAAAATAAAAAATAAAGTAAAATTGAAGTCAGGTCTTACATTTTCTTCATCTCTATACCCTATGGTTTAAAATCTCTAGTACCTTCAGGACCAAATAGAAAGATTTCTCTTTAGATTATTAAGTCCTTAACAATTTCTATAAGCCTATCTTTCTTGTCTCATTGGGCATTTTTCTTCAACTTTACTCTGTTGTCTAGTTAAACTAGCATTCTCTCTCATTCTGACACTCCATGCATTTGATATGACTGTCCCCTCTTTCTTTTCACATCATGTCATGAATTCTATTTCCTCCCTTGTAGCTTAGTTCAAATGGCATCTTTTAAGAAGTCTTTCCTTAGACTCTCAATTACTAGTGTTTTCCCTTTCAACATACATTATTATTAAACTAAATTGTTTATTTATATTCAGTCTGTTTCTGTTGATCTTATATATACTTACATTTATTTTTGTTGTCTATTCCATGAGAATGAAAACTTCTTGTGAGTAAGGATTATTTCATCCATTGTAATTCTATTCCCAAACTTAGTTCAATACCTGACACATAGTTAATTGTTAATAAATATTAATTCGTCAATGATGTGTAGCAATTTTACCTACACTTGTTAGAAAAATGCAATAAGAAATGCAACAAAGGAATAAAATAACATTTTGCATGCATAATAACAGTTAAAGAGTTCGACCTGAAGTACAAAAGGCATTGTTTCAAACACGTCTTAGCTCTGTGATACTGGTCAAATCATCTCTCTTCTCTGTGTCTCAATTTCTACAATTGTAAAATGTACATAATAATACCACCTATTTCACTGGATTATAATGAGGATAAAAAGAGACAATATTTTAAAAGTGTTTAGCATGGTGCCTGGCATTTAGTAATTGATTAATAAATGCTTAGTCCTCTCATCTATAAAATTAAGTGATCTGAATGATCTTTAAGATTCTTTCCATTTAAAAAATTGTAATCTTGTGATCTTGTTTACCGGAAAAATTAAGAAAATAAAATAAAAAATTAAATAGTACATCTGATTTTACCGCCAGCATTTCAAATTTTTATGCCCCCTTGCGATCAAGAGATTGGAAACTTATCTACCTCGTGATTTGTGTCGTCTCTCTTTCCCCTAAGCAGGTGATTAGATTACTGAAATAGGAACTATGCAATAAATCTTTCTGAAGCATGAACAAGTTCCTTAAATAAACTGGCAAAGAATTGTGATATGATGAACATTGTTAGAATACAACTCAAGGAGATGTTTAAAATGGGTGGAGGATAGCACTGGAAATTGAAGAAAGTTTATTATGACATTAGTATGCCAACCAATTATCTTCTTTCCTTTTAAAGTTTATTTTTTTTGGGGGGGGGGAGAAATCATTGAAAGAAATTCTTCAAGGGATGCAATAAAGACAGACTGTTTACTTTTTATGTATATAAAATGTAAAATGTATGTCTAAGATTATTAAAAGTAATTACGTAGTGTGTAAGAAAGATTGGGGTAGACCTAAGTATGATATGATTTTAAGAAGTAAAAACATTTAGAACAGTTAAAAAGAGTAAGTATTTCACACAATTGAGTTGTGAGAGGAAGAATCAACATAGAGGAAATAGATGGGGGAGGAGGGCTATTAATTTTTGAAACCTACTTTCATTAGGAATGGGTTCAAGACAGAACAATAGCTATATTTCTAGAAGAGTATAAAAGTCTTCTAAAATTAGAAAGAAATAAAATGCTAAGGGGAATAGGGAGGGGAGCAAGGATAAAGGAAGTTTAGGATAAAGCAAGGATAAAGTTAAGTTTATCCTTAACTCTTTTCCAGAGGAAAGGGTGAGGGCATAGGTTAAAGGAAGTTACAGAAGAGTGTTTAGATTAATAGAAATTGGAAGGCAAGGGAGGGAACTTTGGAAGAAGGGATAGGTTATATAATAGGAGAGCGTGGTAGTGAGTAGAAGTAAAACAGAGGAACTCTGAGGATAGGAAATAAGAGAAATGCACAAAAATAAAGACCAGAAGTATATTTTTTAAGGAAAAGTATATGTCTATACATATATAAGTGTTTGTATGTATGTATATATGTGTGTGTATGTATACATGCATATGCATGTGTGTATCTATATATAAACGTGTCCACAAGTAATTGCAGCCTTCTTGGGGGGAAGGAAGGTAGAAAAAGAGCAAAGTAAAAATGCACCAGAGGGAATAAAAGGAAACTAACAAGGAAGCAAAGATAAGATGGACAGCTCTCAAAATAATGCTAAGTATTTATTATATAGGCTTTCTTGAAATGGAAATTTCTTCCTATATATTTTGAATATTTTCAATTATCTCTTATCTTCTACTCTGTATGATGTGCTTTTTTTCTTCTTTTCTATTTAAGTCATGGTATTTAAGTTTGTTCTTCTTTTCTTTGTTAAATCAGTCCAGGAAGTCAGGCTAATAAGGAAACCTAAAAGTTGGTGGAACCATAGAAGAAACAAGGAACTAGAGAAGGATAGGTAAGGAGAAGCAGCCACAAAGAACTTTGAGAGTGTAAGGACAGGTAGAGGCAATCACAACCAGGAACTATGTTATGACTGTAATAGAAACTGGAGGCCAATAAAGAATGAGGAATGCCCAGAAAGATATGTAGATGGCATCATTCTCTGACTCTCCCTACTCCTATCAACAGACCTTACAGTCATAAATTTGCATAATTCTTTATACTCTGGATTTTCTAAGAAACCTGAAGCCTTTTACCCTGGGCATGGGAGAAGTCTCTTACCTTTCCTTGTTTCTGTTTACTTTGTCATTACAAATAAAGTTAACCACAGGAATTTTTCTAGTCAGTATATTTAAAAGAACGAAGTTGATAGGAGGCACTTGATGGTATCTATTACCAGAAAAGATCTAAAGACCTATCAATGAAGCATTTTATCCAGTGTGTTGTCTCTCTCTGGGTACTAGAAAATTTTAAATGAACAAATAAATTTGAAATACTTTTATCCAATATCTCAAAAAATAAAAGGGGTATTTATATTGAGAAAACCACCCAAACAATTTGTACTTTGG